>CM075756.1:40000-216483 GCA_037974335.1 Prionace glauca | reverse complement strand
TCACGTGCTCACTGTGTCTCTCCCCCCCCAAACCACCGGCATTCCCCCCCTCTCCCCCCCCACCCCCCGGCATTCCCCCCCCTCTCCCCCCCCCCACCCCCCCGGCATTCCACCCCCTCTCCCCCCCCAACCACCGGCATTCCCCCCCTCTCCCCCCCCCCACCCCCCGGCATTCCCCCCCTCTCTCCCCCCCCCCCCGGCATTCCCCCCCCCCCACCCCCCCCGGCATTCCCCACCCCCACTCCCACCCCCCCGGCATTCCCCCCTCCTCTCCCCCCCCCCCCCCCCCCCGGGCATTCCCCCTCTCTCCACCCCCCTCACCCTCGGCACTCCCCCTGTATTCCCTCCCTGCAGCCCACCCTCACACTCCATATTGCTGTGGTGTTTATACAAAGCATCAGAAACATTCTGTACGTGTTCGACTTTGCAACATGACTGTTTACAACACAATCAACAGGAAAGACTCAGGACGGTGTCAGTTTCACATTGGTTGTCTACTTCATTCAGAAATTAGGCTGTTTCCAACTCTAGAAATATTCTGATGAATTTCTGTGGACAATGGGGGAACTTGCAACAGCAATAGAATCATTAGTAATAACAGGTCCAAAACCAGAAGCTGGTGGTGTTGTGGATGGTCTGGAGGGATGTCAGAAGTTGCAACAGGACATAGATAGGATGCAAGACTGGGCGGAGAAGTGGCAGATGGACTTCAACCCAGATAATTGTGTGGTGGTCCATTTTGGCAGGACCAATGGGATGAAGGAGTACAATATTAAGGGTAGGAGTCTTAGCTGTGTTGAAGAGCAGAAGGATCTCGGGGTCCGGGTCCATAGGACTCTTAAATCAGCCTCACAGGTGGAGGATGTGGTCAAGAAGGCGTATGGTGTACTGGCCTTCATTAATCGAGGGATTGAGTTTAGGAGTCGGGAGGTAATGCTGCAACTTTATAAGACCCTTGTCAGACCTCACTTGGAGTACTGTGCGCAGTTCTGGTCACCTGACTATAGGAAGGACATGGAAGTTATTGAAAGGGTGCAGAGGAGATTTACAAGGACACTGAGGGAGAATTTAGCATGGCCAGTCCATCTAACCGGAGGAAACCGGAGCACCCGGAGGAAACCCACGCAGACACGGGGAGAACGTGCAGAGTCTGCACAGACAGTGACCCAAGGCCGGGAATCGAACCCGGTCCCTGGTGCTGTGAGACAGCAGTGCTAACCCACTGTGCCACCGTGCTGCCCATGTTTCTACCTGTTGCTGATCCTACCCTACTATTGAATATCAAAATTTGAGCCACCCCCCACCTCCCCCCAGCACCCGCACCCACACCCACACCCACACCCCACCACTGCCCCCCCCCGCCACCCGCCACCCGCCCCCACTCTCACCACCTCCACCTCCACTGTCCCCACATTTGCAACTTGAACATTTATTATTTTATCTTTGTGTTTTTCTGAACCCGACTCTGCTGGTTTAATTGGGTGTTGAAGCTGAGGGTGTGATAATAAGTAATGGCGAGGGGTTAAACAGAACCAGCAGGTTTGGTCAGGAGTTGTTCACTGCGCGGGGCTAAGGTTCACAGTGCCCACAAAGCCCACAATGTAATTATTCTCTTAAAGGAACCACATAATTGTTCTCTTAAAGGGACCATGCTACTAAACTGTAACTATCCAAATATGTATCACCCCTCCCCCTTTCCCTCTTCTCCTCCTCTTCCCCTTGCCCCACTCTACCTCCCCCCACTTCCCCACCCTGCTCTCTGCCTCCCAGTTCAGGATGTAATTTTGATGGACAGCTCTGTGCCCTGGGGCATTACTTCATGTCCATCCATTGTCCAGTGCTAGGACTGTCTGTTCCTCCTCTCACTGTTAAACTTTTTCATTTCAAACACTTGTTCTTGGGTGTTTATGGGGACGTGTCCAGCTGTTCCCTTTGCTTGGTCCTGCCAATCTGCTGCAGACCCCAGGTAGCATGGAATGTCTTGCATAGGGTTCAGAGACGGGTAGTTTGCGGCACATGGGCAAACTCACCGCAGCTTTTAATATGGTTTGTTTAGCTCAGAATAAATGGGGAAGTACAGCATCCAGAAAACTAAGGAAATTTGGCATGTCAGCTACAACTCTCCCAACTTTTATAGATGCACCAAAGAAAGCATTCTTTCTGGTAGTATCACAACTTGATATGGGCTCCTGCTCTGCCCAAGACCATAAGAAATTATAAAAGGTTGTGAATGTGGCTAATCCATCACACAAACCAACCTCCCATCCACTAACTCTGTCTATACTTCCTCGGCAAAGCAACCGGTATAATTAAGGACTCCACACACCCCGGACATTCTCTCTTCCACCTTCTTCCTTCAGGAAAAAGGTACAAAAGCCTGAGGTCCCGTACCGACCGACTCAAGAACAGCTTCTTCCCTGCTGCTGTCAGACTTTTAAATGGACCTACCTCACATTAAGCTGATCTTTCTCTGCACCCTCGCTGTGACTGTAACACTATATTCTGCACTCTCTCCTTTCCTTCTCTATGAATGGCATGTTTAGTCTGTATAGCGTGCAAGAAACAATACTTTTCACTGTATATACATGTTCACAATAATAAATCAAATCGAATCAATCAAAAGTTAACATTCTCTGTCTTTAATCACAGACCAGTTCCAGCGTTACGAGGGTCTCCAAGCTGAAGAATGTGGGATCCTGAACGGCTGTGTGAATGGCAAATGTATCCGTGTTCCTGAAGGCTTCACCTGTGATTGCGATGATGGTTATCAACTTGACATGACCAAGATGGCGTGTGTTGGTATGGAGTTGGGTGCGGGCAGGGGGTTGCTGAGGGTTGTGAACACATTGGTACAGAGGCAGCAGTACAATGGGGCTGTGGGGCGGATTTGATGGGGGAGCAGCGGGTTACTTGGGGTGGGGGTTTGGTCTGGGGTGGGGGTGGCGGTCTGGGGTTGGGGTTTGGTTTGGGTGGGGGGGTTGGTTTGGTCTGGGGTGGGTGGGGAAGGTTGGTTTGGTCTAGGGTGGGGTGGGGGGGTTTGGTCTGGGTTGGGGGGTTTTGGTCTGGGTTGGGGGGTTTTGGTCTGGGGTGGGGGGGGTTTGGTCTAGGGTGGTGGGGGTTTGGTCTGGGGTGGTGGGGGTTTGGTCTGGGGTGGGGGGGGTTTGGTCTGGGTTGGGGGGATTTGGTCTGGGGTGGGAGGGGTTGGTCTGGGGTGGGGGTAGATGGGGCTGTATAGGTGCACGTGTAAAGGAGGAGGTGAGGTGGAATTTAATAGGATAATCTCTGGACCAATCAAACACTTTCCATAGGTGACATGATCAAAGTGATTCTGTTCTCCTCTCCCTTTAACCCCGTCATCCGGGGAGGGGGGGAGGGGGGGTGGTGAGGGAATACTGAGGGAGTGCTGAGACAGTGTGTGAGGGGGAGTGTGGGGGTGTCCTCTGGAGGGTGCTGAATACTGACTGGGCTTTAACTGGCATAAATTACACCAATCACACCAACATCCCATCAATTAACAACACACATGTTATTCAGATATTGCAGCGATGGGGGGGGGGGAGAGGCAGCGAGGGGGGGTGGTGAGGGGATGTGTCTGGTGGGTGTGTGTATGTGTGGGGGATGGGGTGTGTGTGTGGGGGGGGTCTGAGGGGGTGTGTATGGGGAGTCTGAGGGGGTGTGTGGGGGTGGTGTGTGTAGGTGTGTGTGGGTGGAGTGTGGGAGGGGGTTGGGGTGTGGAAATGTGTGGGTGGGGTGGGGCATGTGTGTGTGTGGGAGGGGGTGGGGCGTGTGTATGTGGGGGGGTGGGACATGTGTGTGTGTGGGGGGGGGTGGGGCGTGTGTGTGTGGGAGGGGGGTGGGGCGTGTGTGTGTGGGAGGGGGTGGGGCATGTGTGTGTGGGAGGGGGGTGGGGCGTGTGTTGGAGGGGGGTGGGGCGTGTGCGTGTGTGGGAGGGGGTGGGGCGTGTGTGTGTGTGGGAGGGGGGTGGGGCATGTGTGTGTGGGGGGGTGGGACATGTGTGTGTGTGGGGGGGGTGGGGTATGTGTGTGTGTGGGGAGGTGGGGTATGTGTGTGGGGGGGTGGGGTATGTGTGTGTGTGGGGGGGTGGGGTATGTGTGTGGGGGGGTGGGGTATGTGTGTGTGGGGGGGTGGGGTATGTGTGTGTGGGGGGGTGGGGTATGTGTGTGTGGGGGGGTGGGGTATGTGTGTGTGTGGGAGGGGGGTGGGGCGTGTGTGTGTGGGAGGGGGGTGGGGCGTGTGTGTGTGGGGGGGGGTTGGAGGGCGTGTGTGTGTGGGAGGGGGGTGGGGCGTGTGTGTGTGGGAGGGGGGTGGAGCGTGTGTGTGTGGGAGGGGGGTGGGGCGTGTGTGTGTGGGAGGGGGGTGGGGCGTGTGTGTGTGGAAGGGGTGGGGCGTGTGTGTGTGGGAGGGGTGGGGCGTGTGTGTGTGGGAGGGGGGTGGGGCGTGTGTGTGTGGGAGGGGGGTGGGGCGTGTGTGGGAGGGGGGTGGGGCGTGTGTGTGTGGGAGGGGGGTGGGGCGTGTGTGTGGGGGAGGGGGGTGGGGCGTGTGTGTGGGGGAGGGGGGTGGGGCGTGTGTGTGGGGGAGGGGGGTGGGGCGTGTGTGTGGGGGAGGGGGGTGGGGCGTGTGTGTGGGGGAGGGGGGTGGGGCGTGTGTGTGGGGGAGGGGGGTGGGGCGTGTGTGTGTGGGAGGGGGGTGGGGCGTGTGTGTGTGGGAGGGGGGTGGGGCGTGTGTGTGTGGGAGGGGGGTGGGGCGTGTGTGTGTGGGAGGGGGGTGGGGCGTGTGTGTGTGGGAGGGGGGTGGGGCGTGTGTGTGGGGGGTGGTTGGAGGGCGTGTGTGTGTTGGGTGGAGGCAGGGTGGGGGGTGGGGGTGTGTTGGGTGGAGGCAGGGTGGGGGGTGGGTGTGTGTTGGGTGGAGGCAGGGTGGGGGGCGGGTGTGTGTTGGGTGGAGGCAGGGTGGGGGGTGGGTGTGTGTTGGGTGGAGGCAGGGTGGGGGGTGGGTGTGTGTTGGGTGGAGGCAGGGTGGGGGGCGGGGGTGTGTTGGGTGGAGGCAGGGTGGGGGGCGGGTGTGAGGGTACCTGTCGAATATCTTACCCAGACGCTGAAGTCTTCTCCTTTGGTTTCAGATATTGATGAATGTGCTGAGGTGGATGACCCCAAAACCCTCTGCAGAAACGCCAAGTGTGCCAACACGGACGGTTCCTACCGTTGTATCTGCCTACGGGGCTTTGTGTTGTCACGGCAACCCAACTACTGCGTAGCAGTGCAACGGAGAGCGGGCCAGTGAAACCAAAGATTCAGATTTAGCACCAATTCCATGTTTATCGGTCAGGGGGATGTTGTAGAATAATCAGGGTGGAAGCTATTTATTTTCCTGTTGTTTAATTGATATTGGACAATACCAAGAAAGGGATATCATCGGTCACAGCCCCACTGAGTGAGGCAGAGAGCCCAGACACTCAATTCTACAAATTCCCTTCCATAATTTTTAGGTTCCATTGGGCTTCATTCCAACTGCTGAAGGATTAATCCCCTTGTGTTTGTTACATCCTAGAGGAGACTTTCCTTTTATTCAGAGAGGAAGATCTATCTTCATTGGGTCACCTCTCAATAACAGAAATCTGTTTCTAAAGATTGAGTGTTGTTAGAAATACCTGGTCTGATTTTTAACCGAACGTTATTGATTGTTGGGATTGAAGGAGAATTTTCATGGCCACTGTTTGGTCTAACTCTGGGATATTCCTATTCAGCAGGGTAAGGATTTCTCACTGTGTAACTGTACAGTGTCACTGTGTATTCAACAGGCTTTTATATCCAAAGAATGCCAGCCAATTTTCTTCCCCCTCCCCACCCAGGCTCCCCCCGCTGTGTTCAACACCAGAAATGTCCTTTAATTCTTCACACTGAATCTGTGTCAGTGACAGGCTGTTCAACAATGAAGCTACCAATTCAAGCATCATAACCCAATGGCCACCAACTTGCACTGGATGGTGATAGGAGATTTGGTCCCCTGCTTGTCCAAGGGATGTTAAATATCCTGATGGATGACTCAACATAGACACGCAATCAAACCTGACCCTGTAAAACTCAGCAAGCTACAGACAACAACCCATTCTGGCATCAGTCAGTCTGTCAATCTCTCTCCGAGAGGTCAGCGATGATGTGTCACAGATACAGTGAAGTTTGATACCATCTGATTGTTAATCCGGGTAAAACCTCTGAGGACCACCATTTACCCATGTCCTAATCACAGAGAGCGTGGATTCAGAAGTGTAAATGTCTCTGCTGTTCAGAACTCTTTTTAAATCCCAATCCTCCTTTGGCTCAATGTTTACGTACCTGGGGCAGCTCCTACAATTGAAAGATTCTGAAATTGTACTCAGCCTGAGCTGCATCACAATGTCACTGATTGAAAATGTAAGGACTGCCTTCCCTGAGTATCAGCTTCCTCCTGCAACCTGTGACCCTTAAAAATCAAAAATTATAACCTCCTATTCCCTCCGCTGTGTTTATCACCTTCCCTCCTTCTCTTTTTAACCAGGATGTGCTCTGTGCCCAGACCTTTTCACTTTTGATTTCTTAAAGAAAGTCAATTTGTTGAAGGTGAATAGCGATTCAGAGACCAGAATGGCCAATAGGGGAGGAGCAGGGAGCTAATAGTTTAACATCTGACCTCAGAGGCTGCGAGAGCAGGGAACGTACCATCCAAACTGACCAATCCAAGACTCCAATTGGATTCCAATTTTACCCAATCACAGTGAAACAGGAAAAAGCAGCTGGATTGGTTGATCCAGAGAAGAGAATCCGGATATCGATCCCTGTGTTGGGGGGAACTGCTTCAAACAAATTTGTGACATTGGCTGGAATTTTACTGGTGCGCCCACCTCAGAATCAGGGCAGACGAGGCTCGTAGAACAGCAATCCCCATTGGGCGAGCGAAAATTCTGGCATCTGAGTCTAACCCCTCTGTCTCTTTCTCATCCACTATCCCAGATTCTCTAATCCTCTCTCTCTGAATGCCATTCCTGTAGGAGGGAACACTTATATTTCTCTTGTAACTGGACTGAGATCAGAACAATGGGATATTTTCAAAATTTGAGAAGTGATATTCCCACCAAATTCCAGAAGTGGTAAAACTGAGATGATAATTTTCACGGTGATGGGGATTATTCCTCCAGGTTACACTCTGTACAATCTGTGCTGACCCGGCTCTGAACCAGATCCATGAATTTGGTCTCACACTGTACCTGATCTGTGTTTTGCCACAATATTCCAGCTGTAGAATAGCACTGGAACTGAAGTACATTGGGGGTTCGTCAGATATCACACAAGCTTTGACACATGTTGGTGGCTAGGGATATATTCGTTCACTATAAAGCTACATATTTTGTATATGTTTGTTTATGGATAATGAGGACATCTTTTTTTTTACACTTTTGGTTTAACGTATTGCTTCTCTATGTCTTTAATCAAACTCACATTTAAAACTGAAATAAAGTATGTCCAAAATATTGTTTTGGTCTCAATGAGGCTGATTTTGAGCGACAAAGATGGAGATTTTTTAATAGGAATGGGACATTATTTTTCCATTTATACTGGCAATATGAATGAGATGATTTCCTGTTCCTAGTTTCCCTGAGGAGTTAATGCTGACATTTCTGCCAAAGCTGGTGTAACTGACATCAATCCGTCTTGGTAAGTTTATTTCTTAACCACTTTGATGAGGGAGTGAAGGGAAATGATGGGAAGAATGGGTTGAGACAGCAAGTTCCTAACCAAAGAGAGTTACTAGTGAACCAAGAACAACAAATAACAGTACAGCACAGAACAGGCCCTTCGACCCTCCAAGCCCGCGCAGATCATGAACTGAAAGAAACCTTCTGCCTTTACTTGGTCCATATCCCTGTACTCTACCCCTGTTCATGTACCTATCCAGATGCCTCTTAAATGTTGCCGTGATGTGGAGATGCTGGTGTTAGACTGGAGTGGACACAGTAAGAAGTCTCAGAACACCAGGTTAAAGTCTAACAGGTTTAATTGGAATCACAAGCTTTTGGAGCACTGCCCCTTCAGGTGAGTGAAGAAGCAGCGCTCTGAAAGCTCATGATTCCAAATAAATCTGGTGGACTTTAACCTGGTGTTGTGAGAATTCTAACTGTGTCCATGTCAGTCTGATACCGGCATCTCCACATCATATAAATTTGACCATCCACAATGCAGCATCTTGCATTTGTCCGGATTAAATTCCACCTGCCATTTCTGTGCCCAAGCCTCCAATCCATCTTTATCCTGTTGTATCCTCTGACAATTCCCAGCATTATCAGCAACTCCACCAATCTTCATGTCATCCACAAACTTACTAATCAGACCCCCCACATTTTCCTCCAGATCATTTTTATATTTCTACAAACAGCAGAGGTCCCAGAGGAACACCATTCTTGTCCTTATCCAGGACTACCCGAAATCTTATGGAATTATGGTTGCTAAGCCCAGAATGTGGAGTTTTAAACAATCAACTGTTTTTGATTTCTGTCGGCAACAAATGAATCCGGTTTAATAAAATAATTTCAGGGTTTACCCTTATTTCTTGGTTGCTGTTTGCTGCATTATGAGTGAGCAAGTTTAGCCTTGGATTTCCAAACCTGGCTGAAACATCTCAAGCTTTCAATCTGGGAGAGATCCACTGGATTCCCACTCCTGATCCAGCGCCCAATCCCCATCACTCCCTGGAAAACGTTCAACTGCTTTACAATTTCCTCAGGTTTAAATAACGCGTCTGTTAGCTCAAGAATAGAATCACTGAGGAACATTGAATGTTGGCCGTGCCTTTGCTTTGTGAACATTTTTAGCCCATGATGGGTGGTGTATTTATTGTGAAGTCGCTGAGCTTGTGTCCAACTTCACCCTAAAGGCAACAGTCTCCCTTTGGAAGTTCAACTCCCAACCTCTGAGTGACTAGTCCAGTTATAGAGCCAGTACACTGCTCAGTCTGAGAGAGAAGAGAGCAAATTCCAGCTAAGATTTCAAAAACAATTGGTGGAATTGACAGGAATTGTGGCCGATATTAGTTACTGTCAGCCCAGGCCATCACGGAGAGTGCGGTTGCTGTTACGTTGTTATCCCCCCATTACACCTTGCAAGCAAGCATGCTATTATTACAGAGTTTCAGCTGCTCCAGATCTCCCAGGATTCCCTATTCTGGACAAGAGATAGTTCGGAACCTGCAATTGGAGTGAACATTCAGTTAAATTCTCCCCATTGGTTAGAATTATGGGAAGCTAGGGAGGAAATTGCGCGTCCCTTAGCCAAGATATTTGAATCATCCACAGGCACCTCGACCGTGACTAAAGATTGGAGGGTGGAAAATGTTGTGCCTTTGTTTAAAAAGAGCTGCAGGGGAAAGCCTGGGAACTACAGGCCAGTGAGCCTCGCATCTGTGGTAGGTAAATTGTTGGAAGGTATTTTGAGAGAGAGAATCTACAGGCATTTATAGAGACACTAGGACTGATTAGGGACAGTCAGCATGGCTTTGTGAGTGGAAAATCATGTCTCACAAATTTGATTGAGTTTTTTGAAGGGGTAACCGAGAAGGTAGATGAGGGCAGTGCAGTTGATGTTGTCTACATGGACTTTAGCAAGACCTTTGACAAGGTACCACATGGTAGGTTGTTTATAAAGTTAAATCTCACGGGGTCCAGGGGAGGTATCTAAATAGATACAAAATTGGCTTCTTGACAGAGCCTGAAGGTGGTTGTAGGGAGTTGTTTTTCAAACTGGAGGCCTGTGACCAGCGGTGTGCCTCAGGGATCAGTGCTGGGCCCACTGTTATTTGTCATTTATATTAATGATTTGGATGAGAATATAGGGAGCATGGTTAGTAAGTTTGCAGATGACACCAAGATTGGTGGCATAGCGGACAATGAAGAAAGTTATCTCCAATTGCAATGGGATCTTGATCAATTGGATCAGTGGGCTGACGAATGGCAGATGGAGTTCAATTTAGATAAATGTGAGGTGATGCATTTTGGTCGATTGAACCAGGGCAGGACTTACTCAGTTAATGGTAGGGTGTTGGGGAAAGTTACAAAACAAAAGATCCTGGGGTACATGTTCAAAGCTCCTTGAAAATGAAATCACAGGTGGACAGAGTGGTGAAGAAGGCATTTGGCATGCTTTGTTTCATCAGTCAGAATATTGAATACAGGAGTTGGAATGTCTTATTGAAGTTGTGCAAGACATTGATAAGACCACATTTGTAATACTGTGCAATTCTGGTCACCCTATTATAGAAAGGATATTATTAAACTAGAAAGAGTGCAGAAAAAATTTATTAGGATGCTACTGGGACTTGATGGTTTGAGTTATAAGGAGAGGCTGGACAGACTGGGACTTTTTTCTCTAGAGTTTGAGGGGTGATCTTATAGAGGTCTATAAAATAATGAGGGGCACAGATCAGCTAGATAGTCAATATCTTTTCCCAAAGGTAAGGGAGTCTAAAACTAGAGGGCACAGGTTTAAGGTGAGAGGGGAGACGTACAAAAGTGTCCAGAGGGGCAATTTTTTCACACAGAGATGGTGAGTGTCTGGAACAAGCTGCCAGAGGTAGTTGTGGAGATGAGTACAATTTTATCTTTGAAAAAACATTTAGATAGTTACATGGGTACAATGAGTATCGAGGGATATGGGCTAAATGCAGGTAATTGGGTTTAGCTTAGGGGTTTTAAAAAAAAGGGCAGCATGGACAAGTTGGGCTGAAGGGCCTGTTTCCATGCTATAAACCTCTCTGACTCTATGACTCTATATCAATCAGGCCCTTTGATGAAATAAAAACCTGAATTAATTATTGGAAAATTACTTCCCTTTTGAACACTATTTAAAGGTTCCCTCCAAAAGCACTCATTATCCTCATTCCGAATCATTATTCGAACGAATCACTTCGCTTTCCCATCTCCCCTGTCCCCCTCTAGCTCCATCTTCCCCTAGCTCCCCATGGGTGGCACAGGGATTAGCACTGCTGCCTTACAGCTCCAGGGAACTGGGTTCGATTCCCAGTTTGGGAGCATGCATGTTCTCCCCATGTCTTTGTGGGTTTCCTCCAGGTGCCCCGGTTTCCTCTACAGTATGAAAGACGTGATGGTTAGGGTGCATTGGCCGTCCTAATTCTCCCTCAGTGTACCAGAACAGGCACCTGAGTGTGGAGACTAGGGGATTTTCACAGCAATTTCATTGCAGTGTTAATGTAAGCCTACATGTGACGCTAATAAACTAACGTTAAAAAAAAAATCCCCCTTCCTGGAATCTCCACTGTCTCCTCCAGTCTTTCCCCACTAATCACCTCACTGTCTTCCCTCCACCCCCCCAGTACCCACCCCTAATTTGCCCCTGAGATTTACCGTTCCCCACCCCCCCGCAACATCCCAGTCTCCCATCAGTCTTCCCTCTTGTACCATTTCTCCCACAAAGCTCATTAGTTTTCGAATGCCCTGTTTTAACCTTGGGCTGGAACTGTTGGAACAACATCCACCATCTTGGGCTCCAGAACCTCAGCCTAAACCAATGGCCACCACTGGAATCGGGTATTGATTTCAGGGACAGTTGGTTTAGAATTGGGTTTCCTAAACCCACAGTTAAATCAGTTAAATCAGTCTATCAGCATGGTGAAATGGGTGATTCGTTCAGGGGACTGAGGGTGAGTATCTGTTACTGAGCCAGGGGACTGAGGGTGAGTATCTGTTACTGAGCCAGGGGACTGAGGGTGAGTATCTGTTACTGAGCCAGGGGATTGACGGTGAGTATCTGTTACTGAGCCAGGGGACTGAGGGTGAGTATCTGTTACTGAGCCAGGGGACTGAGGGTGAGTATCTGTTACTGAGCCAGGGGACTGAGGGTGAGTATCTGTTACTGAGCCAGGGGACTGAGGGTGAGTATCTGTTACTGAGCCAGGGGACTGAGGGTGAGTATCTGTTACTGAGCCAGGGGACTGAGGGTGAGTATCTGTTACTGAGCCAGGGGACTGAGGGTGAGTATCTGTTACTGAGCCAGGGGACTGAGGGTGAGTATCTGTTACTGAGCCAGGGGACTGAGGGTGAGTATCTGTTACTGAGCCAGGGGACTGAGGGTGAGTATCTGTTACTGAGCCAGGGGACTGAGGGTGAGTATCTGTTACTGAGCCAGGGGACTGAGGGTGAGTATCTGTTACTGAGCCAGGGGACTGAGGGTGAGTATCTGTTACCGAGCCAGGGGACTGAGGGTGAGTATCTGTTACTGAGCCAGGGGACTGAGGGTGAGTATCTGTTACTGAGCCAGGGGACTGAGGGTGAGTATCTGTTACTGAGCCAGGGGACTGAGGGTGAGTATCTGTTACTGAGCCAGGGGACTGAGGGTGAGTATCTGTTACTGAGCCAGGGGACTGAGGGTGAGTATCTGTTACTGAGCCAGGGGACTGAAGGTGAGTATCTGTTACTGAGCCAGGGGACTGAGGGTGAGTATCTGTTACTGAGCCAGGGGACTGAGGGTGAGTATCTGTTACTGAGCCAGGGGACTGAGGGTGAGTATCTGTTACTGAGCCAGGGGATTCAGGGCGTGTGTCTGTTGGGAACTAACTCGAGATCAATGTCCTGGGATGGTTTATTACACAAAGCAGACTGCTGTGAATCCTGATCGTTCCACTATTTTATCTGACAAATCTGCAGTTTCTTCCTTTGACGGAAGATTCATGTTTTTAAAAGAGAGAGGCGGCCTTTTACCAGATTGGGAAATAACAGCAAGCTGAAGTAGGCCAACAAAGCCTACCATTTTCCTAAGGCACACGCAGGTGCACAGAAGCTGACAACCTGTTGAGAAAGTGTGTCATCACAGCCTCCTTCCAGCCAGTTTTCATCTTTCTCTTTGAGTTTGTTCTCCTTCTGTCGATTGTTGTTTCTTGTATCGCTGGCTTGAAATACCTTCAAACTCCAAGGTGGTAGATCATATTGCGAACAGGATGGGGTGCTTAAAAGATGCTGTGTGACACTGTCACAGGCAAACAGTCAGCCCTTTGTCTGGCACGCAACAATAAAAGTTAACTCTTGTGTACTCAATCCACACACTAAACCTCCCACTTAAAGCGACATCATCCCACACTCTCACAATGAACTTTCAAAGGCACGTCCTATAGTGAAATATATCATCGGCAGAAACCATGGCAATGGGTCAGAGACTTACCAGAGGAAACATTCTGGGACATTGCAAATCACCTCACAGCCAATGAGGTATTTATAAAGTGCAGTCACTATTTTAATGTGGGAAACAAGAGGAATAATCTGTGCACAGTATAAACAACAATGTGATAATTATCAGATAACCTGTTTTTCTAATGGTGGTTCTGGCATTGATCACGTTATAACTTTGTCCTTTGAAGATACAAATATGCTTTTGATTTGATTTGATTTATTATTGTCGCATGTATTTACATACAGTGAAAAGCATTGTTTCTTGTACGCTTTACAGACTAAACATACCGTTCATAGAGAAGGAAAGGAGAGGGTGCAGAATGTAGTGTTACAGTCATAGCTAGGGTGTAGAGAAAGATCAACTTAGTGCAAGTTAAGTCCGTTCAAAAGCCTGATAGCAGCAGGGAAGAAGCTGTCCTTGAGTCGGTTGGTACGGGACCTCAGACTTTTGTATCTTTTTCCTGAAGGAAGAAGGTGGAAGAGAGAATGTCCGGGGTGTGTGGAGTCCTTAATAATGCCGGCTACTTTCCCAGGGCAGCGGGAAGTGTAGACAGAGTCAGTGGATGGGAGGCTGGTTTGTGTGATGGATTGTGTGATGGGTGGGAGGCTAGTTTGTTAAAAACAGGGCTTAAAAACTCCTTAAAAATGGGGATCTTATTTGCCGAGTATAAACTGTGCATGGTCTGTGTTAGTGTTGGAGAACCCATTTCTGTTTGTTGGTTTCTCTGTGTGTATCTTGTTAGCTATGTCCTTATCATCTGCTTGACTCCATGCACTGATCAATTACCTGTAACCATGTAGCTCTGAGCTGAGAAATTGAATCCAAATCCTTATGTGAGTATAACCTTAAACATTTTGGTGAAAAAAGTGGGATCCTCTTATCAAACCATTCAGTATAGGAGCAGAAGAAGGCCATTCAGCCCATCAAGTGTGCTCCACCATTCAATGAAATCATGACCAATCTGATGTGATAATCCTCAACTCCACTTTCCTGCCTTATCCCCAAATCTCCCACTGTCCCACAATTGGTAGATTGGCCATGCTAAATTGTCCCTTTTATGTCCCAAGATATGTAGGTTAGGTGGATTAACCATGATAAGTGTGTAGGATTATGGGGAGAGAATGGAGGAGAGGACTGGAAAAGATTGTCTGCAAGTCAGTGCAGATCAATGAGCTGAATGGCCTGTTCTGCATTGCAGGGTTTCTATGATTCTAACCCTCGATTCTCTTACTGATTAAAAGTCTGTCTGTCTCAGCCTTGAACATACTCAGTGACCCAACCGTTACAGGAAAAAGCTCCACAGATTCACTCCCCTCTGAGAGCAGAAATTCCTCCCAATCTCTGTGTTCAATGGGTGACACCCTTATAGTTATCAGTGGATTCTTAATTCCATATTAATTTTATTGAATTCAAATTCCACCATCTGCAGTGGCTGGATTCAAATCTGGGTCCCCAAAACATTAGTTGAGTTTTAGGATTAATAGTCTGGTGATAATACAGTAAGCCATTGCCTGTACAACCACCATGTGGCATCTTGACAAGTACATGGATAGGATGGGAATAGAGGGACATGGTCCCCGGAAGGTAGAGGGTTTTAGGTCCGGCAGCCTGATCAGTGCAGGTTTGGAGGGCCAAAGGGCCTCTCCTGTGCTGGAATTTTCTTTGTTCTTTGTTCATATCTCACTAAGGTTACCTCTCATTCTTCTAAACTCCAATGGTGTTCCAGCTTCAGTCTAACAAGTGCCTTGTATAGTTCCAGTAAGACTTCCCTATTTTTTATAGTCCATTCCCTTTGAAATAAAGACCAACGTCCCTTTTGCTTTTCCTATTACCCACTGAACTTGCATGCTAGCTTTTTGTGATTTATACACAAAGACCCCTGAATTTTCCCCGTGCTGCAGCTTTCTGCAGTCTTTCTCTATTTAAATAATATTCAGCTCCGTTATTCTTCCCACAAACTTCACATTTTCCTGCATTATATTCCATCTTCCAAAGCCAAAGTCCTGGAACTTGCTCTCTAACAGCACTGTGGGTGTATCTACATCCCAGGGGCTGCAAGTCAGCTCGCCACCACCTTCTCGAGGGCAGTTAGGAATAAGCAATAAGTGCTGGTCTAGTCAATGATGGCCACATCCCATAAATGAAAGTCCAAAGCAAGATTGTGAATGAATCCCAGTCCTTAATGCAAACTAACCTCCCATCCATTGACTCTGTCTACACCTCTCACTGCCTCAGAAAGGCAGCCAGGACCCTGACATTCTCTCTTTCACCTTCTTCCATCAGGAAAAAGATACTCAACTCTGAGGACACGTACCAACCGACTCAAGAACAGCTTCTTCCCTGCTGCCGTCAGACTTTTGAATGGATTTACCTTGCAATAAGTTGATCTTTCTTTACACCCTAACTATGACTACAACACTAGATTCTGCACACTGACATTTATTTCTCTATGAATGGTATGGGCTGTCGGTATAGCGTGCAAGAAACAATACTTTTCAGTATATGTAAATATATGTGACAATAACAAATCAAATCTTTCCATCACTGCTTCTTGTTACATTTGGATCGTTGCATTCTGTTGGGTCAGTTGCTTGATTTGAGCCCACGTTGGACTCAGTGGCTGGAATTTTACCGCCTGCTCACCATGGGGATCAGAGTGGGTGAGGGATAAACCATGGAACGTTCGTTGCCATTTAGTAGGATTTATGGCTTCAGACAAGCGAGGCTGGAATATCCTTTCCCAAGTCTCTGCTGAGTCGATGATGTCCAGTTCATGTCAAGTTAGTGCCTCACTGCAGACAGACGCAGAAACTTTTGTTCTAATCTTCCAAAATTCATTATTTCTGGAAAGGTCCCAACAGATTGGAAATCAACAAATGTAACTGCTTCATTCAGGAAACAATAGGCCATTTAGTCTAACATACATCACTGGGAAATTGCTGGAGTTCATTATTAAGAAGGTAATAGCAGAATATTAGCAAATCAGAATGGGATCAGACAGTCAACAAGAGAAATAATATTTAACTAATTACTCACTGCAACCCTGGCATCGACCCAGCAATGAGGGAAATGGCCCAGGTAAGTCCCATATACAAAAAACAGGAGAAATTAAACCTGGACCATAGTAAAACCAATCAGTCTCCTCTCGATCATCAGTAAAGTGATGGAAGGGGTCATAGACAGTGCTATCGAGCAGCACCTGCTCAGCAATAACCTGCTCAGTGACGCCCAGTTTGGGTTTCTCCAGGATCACTCAGCTCCTGACCTCATTCCAGCCTTGGTTCAAACAGGGACAAAAGAGCTGGATTCCAGAGGGAACGTGAGAGTGACAGCCCTTAACATCAAGGCAGCATTCAACCGAGTGTGGCATCAAGGAGCCTCAGCAAAACTGGAGTCAATGGGTATCAGGGGGGCAAACTCTCCATTGGTTGGAATCGTTCCCGGTGCGTAGGAAGATAGTTTCAGTGGATGGACGTCAATTTTCTTAGTTCCAGGACATCTCTGCAGAAATTCCTTATGATAGTGTCCGACGCCCAATAATCTTTAGCTGCTTCATCAATAACCTTCCCTCCATCATAAGGTCAGAAGTGGGGATGGTCGCTGATGATTGTACAATGTTCAGCACCATTCGTGACTCCTCAGATACTGAAGCAGTCCATGGTCAAATGCAACAAGATCTGGACAATATCCAGACTTGGGCTGACAAGTGGCAAATAACGCGCCACACAAATACCAGGCAATGACCATCTCCAAGGAAAGAGAATCCATCACCTCCCCTTGAGATTCTGTGAGATTACTATCACTGACTCCCCCATTATCAGCACCTGAACTGGGTTAGCCATGTAAATATTGCAACTACAAGAGCAGATCAGAGGTTAGAAATCCTACGTTGAGTAATTCATTTCGCAACTCCCCAAAGCCTGCCCATTGCCTGCAAGTTGTAGGTCAGGAATGTGATGGAAGACTCCCTACTTGCCTGGGTAGGTGCAGCTCCAACAACATTCAAGAGGCTCAACACAACCCAGGAAAAAGAAGCCAGCTTGATTGGCACCACATCCACAAACACTCCCTCCCTCCAGCTCCAATGCACAGTGGCAGCCGTGTGTAATCTACAAGGTTCATTGGTAGAAATAAACAAGTCTTCTTAAACAATACCTTCCAACCCCACGACCACTCGCATCTAGAAAGACAAGATGTGTGAGGACACCTGGAGAGTCCCCTCCAAATCACTCACAATCCCAACTTGGAAATATGTTGTCATTTCTTCACATCTTCATTTCTTCAAAATCCTGGATCTCTCTCCCTAACAGCACTGTGGGTGTACCTACACCACATGGGCTGCAGTGATTCAGAAAGGCAGCCCACTACCTTTTCTCAAGGGGTATTTAGGGCTGAGTAATAAATATTGACCTTGCCCGTGACCCCTTGTCCCAGGAATAAACATTACATAAGAACATAAGAAATAGCAGTAGGAGTAGGCCATCTAACCCTTCGAGCCTGCCCCGCCATTCAATAAGATCATTGCTGATCTGTCGCTGCTTAGTTCCACTTTCCCGCTTTCTCCCCATAACCCTTAATCCCTTCTCTTATCAAAAACCCATCAACCCGCTTCTTAAAAATATTTAGCGACGCAGCCTCCACCACTTCAAGGGGCAGAGAATTCCAGAGATTCACCACCCTTTGAGTGAAGAAGTTCCTCCTCAACTCCGTTCTAAACCGCCCCCCTTTTATCTTGAGGCTGTGCCCCCTAGTCCTACTGTCTTTTTTGAGTGGGAAGAGTCTCTCCACCTCTATCCTATCCATCCCATTCATCATCTTATACGTCTCAATGAGATCTCCCCTCATTCTTCTAAACTCTAACGAGTACAAGCCCAGTTTATTCAGCCTCTCCTCATAGCTCAACCCCCTCAACTCCAGTATCAGCCTAGTAAACCTCCTCTGCACTCTCTCCAAGGCCAAAATATCTTTACGCAGGTGCAGCGCCCAAAACTGCACACAGTACTCCAGCTGCGGCCTCACCAATGCCCTATACAGCTGCAGCAAGACCTCCCTACTTTTATATTCAATCCCCCTTCGCTATGAAGGCCAGCATCCCATTCGCCTTCCTGACCACCTGCTGCACCTGCAAGCTGGGTTTTTGCGACTCATGCACAAGGACCCCGAGGTCCCTCTGCACCGTCGCCTGCTGCAGTTTTTCGCCACGTAAGTAATAGTCCTTTCTACCATTCTTCCTACCAAAGTGGACCACCTCACACTTGCCAACATTAAATTCCATTTGCCATTTCCTGGCCCATTCGCCCAGCCTATCTAGACCCTTCTGCAGACTCTCCACACCCTCCGCACAATTTGCCGTTCCCCCAATCTTGGTGTCATCAGCAAATTTCGACACCCTACACTCGGTTCCCTCCTCCAGATCATCTATAAAAAGCTGAGGCCCCAGCACCGACCCCTGGGGCACTCCACTAGTCACCATCCGCCAATCCGAATAGCACCAGTTGACCCCCACTCTCTGCCTCCTATTTGACAACCAATCCTCTATCCACGCTAACACCCTACCCCCAACTCCATGTTTCTTGACCTTCTGCAATAACCTCTTGTGAGGTACTTTGTCAAACGCCTTTTCAGAAGGAAAGATCTTTTTGAGAAAATAGCAAGCCAGGTGGATAAAGGAGAACCTGTAGATGTGGCCACTTGGATTTCCAAAAGGGATTCCATAAGGGAAGGGATCCAACTTGTTGCTTCTGCCCACGCTTGAAAATAAGTTAAAAAGAATCTGCTCACCTGGTGTGGGGAAAATTGATCATGAAAAGCAGGATTGAGTTTGGAACATGTGACAGGCAAGGACAGTGTGTACTGTTATCCTTGGAGGATTAGTCTTGTAATACTCCCGATCTGTGCAAATACATGAAGGATGGTCACCTGGTCAGGTGCCAAAGATAACCCTACGTCTGTACGGAGGTGGGAAACTGACAGAGAAAGAGTTAAATCTTCCCTTGTTTTGGTATAAACGATTCATTGCGAGTGAGAGGCACTGAGAAATTTGCTCAAATTTGCTCTTGCGATTGTGCACACAGACCTCAGATCCAGGCTGGGTCTATGTCTCATTGAGGGACAGGTAATATAAATATTACATGCAGATTATTCCAAACAGGTATGTGTGATTTGACAGGACGAAGTCTGACACCACCAGGTTTAAGTCCAACAGGTTTATTTGATAGTAAACTCACTAGCTTTCGAGGTTAAACTCTTCGTCAGGCGAATGGAGAGTCCTGGCCTCAGACACTGGCCTCCAGATGCTGAAAGATGCCCTCATAAGAACAGGATATGGCGCTCGACTCATCGATCGACAGTTCCAATGCGCCACAGCGAAAAACCGCACAGACCTCCTCAGAAGACAAACACGGGACACGATGGACAGAGTACTTCGTTGTCCGGTGCTTCCCCGGAGCAGAGAAGCTACGACATCTTCTCTGGAGTCTTCAACATATCATTGATGAAGACGAACATCTCACTAAGGCCATCCCCACACCCCCACTTTTTGCCTTCAGACAACCACGCAACCTCAAACAGACCATTGTTCGCAGCAAACTACCCAGCCTTCAGGAGAACAGTGACCACAATACCACACAACCCTGTGCTGAACAGAGACTGATAGCCAAGTTCCGCACACATGAGGACAGCCTCAACTGGGATCTTGGGTTCATGTCACACTATCTGTAACCCCTGTGACTTGCCTAGGTTTGCAAAACCTCACTTACTGTACTGTCTGGAGACAATACACATCTCTTTAAACTGTGATCAGTGCTCCTTCCACTCATATTATCAGCCACTTTAAGACTTGAACAGCAGATTAGGTGTAAGGATTCGCATTCTAATCAGTAATCTCTAAACTGTCTGTGCTTTATATGCTCTGTCTGAGGCCAGATCTCTTCATTCACCTGACAAAGAGGGTAACCTCGAAAGCTTGTGAGTTTACTATCAAATAAACCGGTTGGACTTAAACCTGGTGATGTCAGACTTCTTACTGTGTTTACGCCAGTCCAACACCAGCATCTCCACATCATGATTTGACAGGACCAAGCAGAGTAATCTGACATTCCACTAGCAAGCAGGAATGCCAAGATATATTAAAGGAGTGGGAATGTTAATTGGAGGCTGGGTAACTGAGGACACTGATTGGATTACAGAAAAGATTAGCTCAGGATTTCATTAAGATGATTGAGTGGGAGTACTGCTGCTTTTGTAACTGTTGGTGACTTCGCCCAGGATTCAGCAAGTCTGGGATATTCCCAGTAAATAGCATCGTAAAAAACACACCGACACTGTCCCAGGGCAGCCCGACACTGTCCCAGGGCAGCCCGACACTGTCCCAGGGCAGCCCGACACTGTCCCAGGGCAGCCCGACACTGTCCCAGGGACAGTGCGACATTATCCCAGGATGGATTTGAGCTGTAGATTATTTTGGATATTATTTGGGAAGGGGCATGTCTTGAGTTCAGGGATTGGAGATATATTTTACAAGGGATAATTTCTACATAAACTGTGTGTGTATTTAGTGATTTACATAGTGAATTGTCTCACTGTGTTGTAGCTCTGCTTGTGTTTCTGTTTTCCTTAATTTAATAAATAGTCTTTAATAATTGTAATGTGATGATTAGACTATTTATTCTCACTGGAATTTCACATGACTCCTCGCACTATTCCAGAAGTGAAACTGAACCGCTGCGAACCAATGTTTCACGTCAGGACACCCTCTCAGATAACATCGGTGTGGTCTGTGACAAGCCACAGCAGAAAGCTCCCCAGGCTAAGCAAAGGAAACCAGGTTTGGATCAGTGACTAAGGCAGAGAAGATGTCATTATCCAGAGGGATGGTGATCACAACAATCTTACTCAATATGTACCCAGAAAGTATAGTAAGAAAAATTTTATTCTCATTCCTCAAAGGGAACTTTCCAATATATATTTTGTAATCCGGTATATCCATAAATAGTTATATTCTGACAACAAACATTTACCATTCGGGCATGTCTACATCTTTGCAACCATTTCTTAACCAATCACAACCAATATGTGGCAACCCGTGTCTGTGTGGGTTTCGTCCGGGTGCTCCGGTTTCCTCCCACAGTCTGAAAGATGTGCTGGTTAGGGTGCATTGGCCGTGCTAAATTGACAGGGGGTTAGCAGGATGAATATGTGGGGTTATGGGAATAGCCAGTTAGGAAGGTAAATGCAATGTTAGCATTCATGTCGAGAGGGCTAGAATACAAGAGCAGGGATGGACTTCTGAGGCTGGATAAGGCTCTGGTCAGACCCCATTTGGAGCAGTTTTGGGCCCCGTATCTAAGGAAGGATGTGCCGGCCTTGGAAAGGGTCCAGAGGAGGTTCACAAGAATGATCCCTGGAATGAAGAGCTTGTTGTATGAGGAATGGTTGAGGACTCTGGGTCTGTACTCATTGGAGTTTAGAAGGATAAGGGGGGGATCTTATTGAAACTTACAGGATACTGCGAGGCCCTGGATAGAGTGGACATGGAGAGGATGTTTCCACTAGTAGGAAAAACTAGAACCAGAGGCACAACCTCAGGCTAAAGGGACGATCCTTTAAAACAGAGATGAGGAGGAATTTCTTCAGCCAGAGAGTGGGGAATCTGTGGAACTCTTTGCCACAGAAGGCTGTGGAGGCTGGGTCACTGAGTATCTTTGATTCATGATTAATAAGGGGATCAGGGGTTATGGGGCAAAGGCAGGAGAATGGGGATGAGAAAAGTATCAGCCATGATTGAATGCGGGGCAGATTCAATGGGCCGAGTGGTCTAATTCTGCTCCTATGTCTTATGGTCTTATGGACCTGGGTGGGATTGTAATCGGTGCAGACTTGATGGGCTGAATGGCCTCCTTCTGCCCTGTAGGGATTCTACAAATATGCAACACCAGCGATTCCCACATGCCAAGAAAGAACGAAGAAAAAAAGCTTTAAACAGTCTCAACACTGAAAACAAGGCCCTCAGACACACTCTGTGACAGCACACAGTGAACTAAGGAGCTCTTTCTCTGTTACTGAATTCTAGTTTGGTAAAACCATCTCGCTTGGAATTCGTAGTTTGTAGTTTTGCGGAAGTCAAGATGTATTTTTAATAGTTTTATCTGGGTTGGTTTTAGAGAAATAAAACTAACTGCTTTATTAAACTCCAGTAAAGCTGAATGAATAGTTCTTTGTGATAACAGAATGGAAACAGTAATGTGTAAACTCATCACTTTAAACAATAACCTGATGTGCGCGGTGAAGAGGGGGAAGGAGGGGAGAGGCTTGCTGCCTCCTCACCTGTTGGTAAAACTGTTTAAAATCCCTCAGGATGTCAGTACCAGAGGATACTTCACACTAAAACATTATTGAGATGAGGGATCTCAGGAACAGCATTGAATGGAGCTGATCTCTTTTTCACTCTGTGTAATGTTAGATTTTAGCACAGGCTATATCTTTATGGATTTCACGAGTAGTGTGTTTTTGGAAAAAGAAGTTAAGGTCTGATTTATATTTGGGGTTTTGGGTCTGGCTGGGATTAGGTTTAGACTTTCCAGCCAATATTCGGGTCAATCGGGGTTAGGGTTTCAAGTTAAGATCCAGTGTTAAGGGAATAAATACTGAAATCTCTCTGTTGGAAGAACAAGGTTAAAGCATCAACATTGTTATCATTATTACTCCACAGACAGGTGCCTGATGGCTGGAGTCTTCTTTCAAATCTACTGTTCAATTGTCTACAACTGGGTTAGAGATTCACCCATTACAGACAGACAGATCAACAGACAGGCAGACAGACAGAGAAAGGTGGTCAGATAGACAGGCAAGAAGACAGACAGGCAAGCAGACAGGCATGTGGACAGGCAGGGAGACGTACAAACAGGGACACAGGCAGGAACAGATAAACAGACAATGGCAGGGAGACAGATAGACAGACAGACCGACAAAGTCATAGATGTGCAGATATTTTCACTTCAGATTACCCAGTGGAATGTATTGGAACCACATGGTTAGTGTGAAAACTTTACCGCAAATTCCACTCAAAAAACTTCTGACTTTGTGCTTCAGACAATAGTAAGAAATGGAAAGAAAAGGCAGGTATGGAAGAACAGCTGGACAGTGATGGACAGAGAGAAATATAGAAACATATTTTCAACAAGCGGCATACGCGCGAGGGCTGCTCTTGGATGTTTTGAGAGTTGCCTAGTGCTTCACGTCGTTAGTGTGTGCTTAAACTGGACCAGATGCTGGGCAACACACAGCTCAGTGACTATCACTGTTTGCTGTGCAGACACATGGATTTGGGCCGGTGTCTGTGGGAGTTTGCGCATTCTCCCCGTGCTTGCGTGGGTTTCCTTCAGGTGCTCCGGTTTCCTCCCACACCCCAAAGATGTGCTCTTAGGCTGATTGGTGTAACAAATTGTCCCTAAATTAGTCTCCCCTCAATCTGGTTTCCAATGTGGAGTGCCATAAGCGTAGACAAGGGTCATGGATGGAAGAGGGGACTCACAATGTTAAAATGGCGGTGCAGGCTCGTTGGGCCAAAGGGTCTGTTTCCTGGGCTGTGTTGTTCTTTGTTCTTGTATCTAAAAATATATATTGAGAAAGAGAGAGAAATAAAGGGACAGTGCATGAGAAACAGAGAAAAGAAAAGCAAAAGGAGAAAAACATTGAGAGGGAAAGTGAAACTGAACAAAGTGAGGAGGAGGAACGGAGAGTGAAAGCTGGATCAGATGCAGGATGTTAGAATATATTTACCTGCATTAGTGTCAGAGATTAGCTGAAGGTTGTTTGCTGATGTGTAACATGCTGGTCAGCAATAGCAGAATATTTAATCCACCCCAGCTGAGGCTGATGGGACTGATCCGAAACACTGCAGCAAGGAACCTCACTCACTCTAAATCCCATTTCCCATTCACCTACTCAGCTCCCTGATGCTCACTGTCCACCAATACCAACGGCTCCAACCGGGATTTTGGGTTCATGTTACACTATCTGTAAACCCTACAACTTGCCTGAGTTTGCAAAATCTCACCAGAAACCATAGATATCTCCTTAACCTGCACTTAAACATCTTTCACAAAATCTCTTCCAGAAACCATAGATATCTCCTTAACCTGCACTTAAACATCTTTCACTCACACTGTCTGCACCTGTAAAGATTTGATTATCTGTTAAGACTCACATTCCAACAATTATCTTGTAATTGAGATTGTGTCGATATTTGCCCTGTTTGTGAAACAAATCCTTCACTCACCTGATGAAGGAGCAGCGCTCCGAAAGCTCGTGCTATCAAATAAATCTGTTGGATTTTAACCAGGTGTTGTGAGATTACATAAAGTACTTATCCCAAATGTCCACTTCAAAACTCAATCCTCAGGCTGCTGTGCATCAGAGACAGTGTAGAGGGAGCTTTACTCTGTATTTAACCTCGTGCTGTACCTGTCCTGGGAGTGACGAAGGGGCTAACCCCGAAAGCTTGTGAGAATATTATCAAATAAATCGGTTGGACTAAAACCTGGTGTTGTCAGACTTTTTACTGTGTTTGACGGGGACAGTGTAGAGGGAGCTTTACTCTGTATCTAACCCTGTGCTGTACCTGTCCTGGGAGTGTTTGATGGGGGGACAGTGTAGAGGGAGCTTTACTCTGTATCTAACCCCGTGCTGTACCTGTTCTGGGAGTGTTTGATGGGGGCACAGTGTAGAGGGAGCTTTACTCTGTATCTAACCCCAATTTGTATTTATCAAAGATTCACAGAGCTGATGCAGAGGATGCCATTCAGTCCATCATATCTGCTCTGCGCTCCAATACAAACTATTCTCTTTATACTCAGCCAAGCCCCCTGCGTCTATGTGTAAATTCCCTTTTAGTTCCCTAATTGAGCCATTTCCTCCCTTTATTACCCTTTTGCTACTGATTTTTTTTTCATTCGTAGGACAAGGGCACTGCTGGCTGGGTCAGTGTTTATTACCCATCCCTAGTTGCCCCTTGAGAAGGTGGGGGTGAGCTGCCTTCTTGAATCGCTGCAGTCCACGTGCTGTGGGTTGATCCACAATGCCGTTAGGGAGGGAATTCCAGGATTTTCACCCAGCGACTGTGAAGGAATGGCCGATATATTCCCAAGTTGATTCGTTGGTTAGGAAGAAAAAGGAGGCTTATGTTCGGATGAGGCTTGAGGGCTCAGGTAGTGCATTAGAAAGTTTTAGATTGGCTAGGAGGGAGTTGAAGAGGGAGTTAAGAAGGGCCAAAAGAGGGCATGAGATGATTTTGGCTGATAGGATTAAGGAGAACCCTAAGGCGTTTTACAGGTATGTCAAGAACAGAAGGTTGGTTAGGACAAGATTAGGGCCAGTTACAGACAGTAGAGGGAAGTTGTGTGTGGAACCGGAGGAGATTGGAGAGGCGTTGAACCAATATTTCTCTTCGGTGTTCACGCAAGGGGACAGGAATGTAGCTGAGGAGGACACTGGGGTGCAGGGGTGTGTAATAGATAGTATTGCAGTTGATACGGGGGATGTGCTGGATATTTTAGAGGGTTTGAAAATAGATAAGTCCCCTGGTCCAGATGGGATTTACCCTAGGATTCTTTGGGAGGCAAGAGGGGTGATTGCGGAGCCTCTGGCTCTGATCTTCAGGTCGTCGTTAGTCTCTGGTATAGTACCAGAAGATTGGAGGACAGCAAATGTTGTCCCATTGTTTAAGAAGGGGAGAAGGGACTTCCCTGGGAATTATAGACCGGTGAGTCTTACTTCTGTGGTGGGTAAGGTTTTGGAAAGGATTATTAGAGACAGGATTTATAGTTATTTGGAAAGTAATGAGTTGATTAGAGACAGTCAGCATGGTTTTGTAGCGGGTAGGTCATGCCTTACTAACCTTATCGAGTTCTTTGAGAAAGTGACCAAAGAGGTGGATAGGGGTAAGGCAGTTGATGTGGTGTATATGGATTTTAGCAAGGCGTTTGATAAGGTTCACCATGGTAGGCTTCTGCAGAAAATGCAGATGTATGGGATTGGGGGTGATCTAGGTAATTGGATCAGGAATTGGCTAGCAGATAGGAGACAGAGAGTGGTGGTTGATGGGAAATATTCGTCATGGAGTTCGGTTACAAGTGGTGTGCCTCAGGGATCTGTTTTGGGGCCACTGCTGTTTGTAATTTTTATTAATGATCTGGATGAGGGTATAGTTGGGTGGATTAGTAAATTTGCTGATGACACCAAAGTCGGAGGTGTGGTAGATTGTGAGGAAGGGTGTCATAGTTTGCAGGATGACTTAGATAGGTTGCAGAGCTGGGCTGAGAGGTGGCGGATGGAGTTTAATGTGGAGAAGTGTGAGGTAATTCATTTCGGTAGGAATAACAGATGTGTTGAGTATAGGGCTAACGGGAGGACTTTGAATAGTGTGGAGGAGCAGAGGGATCTAGGTGTATGTGTACATAGATCCCTGAAAGTTGGGAATCAAGTAGATAAAGTTGTTAAGAAGGCATACGGAGTTTTGGCATTTATTGGTAGGGGGATTGAATTTAGGAGTCGCAGCGTCATGATGCAACTGTACACATCTCTGGTGCGGCCGCACTTGGAGTTTTGTGTGCAGTTCTGGTCCCCACATTACAGGAAGGATGTGGAGGCTTTGGAGAGGGTGCAGAGGAGGTTTACCAGGATGTTGCCTGGTATGGAGGGGAGATCCTATGAGGAGAGATTGAGAGATTTGGGGTTGTTTTCGCTGGAAAGAAGGCGGCTAAGAGGGGATCTCATTGAAACATATAAGATGATTAGAGGTTTAGACAGGGTAGATAGTGATAGCCTTTTTCCTAGGATGGAGAAAGCTAGCACGAGGGGGCATGTTTTTAAATAAAGGGGGGGTAGTTATAGGACAGATGTCAGGGGTAGGTTCTTTACCCAGAGGGTGGTGAGGGACTGGAATGCCCTGCCAGCTGCAGTTGTAAATGCACCTAGTTTGGGGGCGTTTAAAAGATCTGTGGATAGGTTTATGGATGAAAAGGGATTGGTTTAGGCTAGTGGGTCATTGTTTTGTAACTGGTCGGCGCAACATCGTGGGCCGAAGGGCCTGTTCTGCGCTGTAATGTTCTATGTTCTATGTTAAGTCAGGATGGTGAGTGGTTTGGAGGGGAACTTGCAGGGGGTGGTGTTCCCATCCAGCTGCTACCCTTGTGACTATAGAAGACTTTGGGATTCCTTTTATATTGGCTGCCAGCCTTTACTCACGCTCCCTCTTTGCTGTCGAATGTACTTTCTTACTTCCCTTTGAACATTCTGTAATCCTCTTTGTTCTCAATTGTATTTTCTCCCTGACACCTGTCTGAAACACACTTTTCCTTCTTTATCTTCATTTCTCTCTCTTTTTTTTAATCTAGGGAGTTCTGAATTTGTTTGCTTACCTTTCCCTTTTCAGGGAATACATATTGATCAATAGCCTTTGCTTCAAGGGCCCTCTCACTGACACTAAGACTGAAAGATCTTGCCTGTCAGAAATTTTGTGATTTCATATCTGATCATCCTACAACTGTTATTAGCCAATCATAACTCTTAAATAAAGCCCCTCCTCCTGTGTCTGCACGACTGTGATGCAAGATGCTAACGCTGCAACATTGCAATCTCAGCATTGTCTGCCAATCAGGCAAGGAGCTGTCTTCTTGAATCACTGCAGTCCACGTGCTGTGGGTCCTCCTGACCCATCTACAGACCAGTCAGATCATGAGGAAGACATGGACACCAGGCAGGTCCTGGGGAACTCCTTTGACAATTACATGACATCACGAGGGGTTAACTAGAATCCTCAAAGGAGTTTCCCCAACAGCTGCACACTTTCTTCACCATCAGAGATAAACTGACTGTATAGGATGGACGGATACTGCATTTGCAGTGTGACACTAGTGTACCTTTAAGAAGTGTTTTTTCTAAATCATGATCTCTGCAGCTCACAGTCAATGTGTCTCGTGCTCACGGTCTCAGGTAATATCATTGCTGGGAGGAAGAAACATACAGTGGGCAGATTAAATGACAGGACTTCAATTTCAGTTTCAGTTTTGGGAGTTGAGGGTTAGCAGCATCACTGAAAGAGAAGTCTCTCTCTCTCTCTTTCCCTGTTTTTCTTTTGGAATTCTGCTGCTATCCTGAAGGGTTGTTGGGGTCTGGACCAGAGTCTCTGGTAGTTTGGGAAATTGCCTTGTCTTCAAACTGTTCGGAGCAAGTCCAGAGAACTGTAGACATCAACCAAAGGATTCAATTCCCAGTATCACGTGAGCAGTAGTTTGTGCTCCATTAAATCTGTGAAAGGGCTCTTTTGGAGTTTGGTCTTTGGAGTTTCTAACCTGAACCATAACATTAGTGTTTGGTTATCCCTGTTTTACTTCAGAAATACTCCACACAACAACTGCACCAAGGACACCCTGGATTGGAAATAATCAGATCCAGGGCCAGTGTTTCCTTACACTGACCTTCCATGTTCACAGATGTGGAGAGAACAATGTTCAGATATGCACCATGCCGTGCACTCAAGCTCAATCGGTTACATTTACAGGTGTTCCTCTCTTGGCCATTCACAGAAGCTGATATGTTCAGATGGAATAGGAAACTACACTGGCTCTTAGTTGGCTTGAACTCGACCACCTGCTAAACATGTTGGGTAACATAGTCACCATTCAGCTCAAGAGACACTTCCCACAAACACCATCCCACAGCGACATGACAGACAACTCGTTTCCACTGAATTTCGGAACTTTCCACAAACGTGGGACTTTGAGCGTATAGAGAGCAGCCTTTATATTCACTGTCCAAACTGTCTGGTAGAATGGGCAGTTTGTTCAGACAAGTGCCTGCTGGAGAAATGTGTACAGGATCACCCTGATCACCAAGCTGCATTCATTGGCCACGCCAGCACAACATTCTGCTCCAGGTGTAACAGACCTTGGTTTTTGCTACTAAGGTTCTGCTGCAGTAAAGCAATGTGAAAGCTGCCCTGATGCAGCACAGATTGAGGAGCTAAACACACCATGATTGAGATGCCTGGGGATTCAGCTGTCTAATACCAGAATCGAGCTGACACATGGTCGGTGGTACGGAGCCATGTCCAACATTTGGGGTGGCACGGTAGTACTGGGGTTAGCACTGCTTCTTCACGGTTCCAGCGACGTGGGTTCGATTCCCGGCTTGGGTCACTGTCTGTGTGGAGTTTGCACATTCTCCTCGTGTCTGCAGGTGCTCTAGTTTCCTCCCACAATCCAAAGATGTGCGGGTTAGGTTGATTGCTCATGCTAAATTGCCCTTAATATCCTGAGATGCGTAAGTTAGAGGGATTAGTAGGTAAATATGTAGGGATATCACAGTAGGGCGTGGATGGGATTGTGATTGGTGCATTCATTCCTTCCTCCAAGTCATTAATAAATATTGCAAACAGTTGTGGTCCCAGCGCTGAACCCTACTGGTTACAGATCACCAGCCTGAAAAAGAATCCCTTATCTTCACTTGCTGTTTCCTGCTCATTCACCAATTCTCTGTCCATGCCAATATACTTCTTCCAACACATGGGCTCTTATCCTATGACTTAACCTTTTATGAGGTGCCTTGTCAAACGCCCTCTGGAAGTCCAAATGCAACACATCTACTGGTTCCCCTCTCTCCACTCTGGTTGAGACTTCCTCAAAAAACACTAATAAATTAGTCAGACACGATTTCCCTTGCTGAATCCATGCTGACTCTGCTCGATTAAATTATGATTTTCCAAATATGCTGCTATTACTGTCTTAATAATTGATTCCAACATTTTCCCAATAGTAGATGTTAGACTAATGGGCTGATCGTTACTTGCTTTCTGCCTCCGTCCCATTTTGAATAGAAGTGTCATACCGGCAGTTTTCCAATCTTCCAGTATCTTTCCAGAATCCAAGGAGTTTTAAGAACATAAGAACATAAGAAATAGGAGCAGGAGTAGGCCATCTGGCCCTTCGAGCCTACCCCGCCATTCAATAAGATCATGGCTGATCTGTCGTGGCTCAGCTCCACCTTCCCGCCCTCTCCCCATAACCCTTAATCCCCTCTCTTATCAAAAACCCATCAACCCGCGTCTTAAAAATATTTAGCGAGGCAGCCTCCACCACTTCAACGGGCAGAGAATTCCAGAGATTCACCACCCTTTGAGTGAAGAAGTTCCTCCTCAACTCTGTTCTAAACCGCCTCCCCTTTATCTTGAGGCTGTGCCCCCTAGTCCTACTGTCTTTTTTGAGCGGGAAGAGTCTCTCCACTTCTATCCTATCCATCCCATTCATCATCTTATACGTCTCAATGAGATCTCCCCTCATTCTTCTAAACTCTAACGAGTACAAGCCTAGTTTATTCAGCCTCTCCTCATAGCTCAATCCCCTCAACTCCGGTATTAGCCTAGTAAACCTCCTCTGCACTCCCTCCAGGGCCAAAATATCCTTGCGCAGGTGCGGCGCCCAAAACTGCACACAGTACTCCAGCTGCGGCCTCACCAATGCCCTATACAGCTGCAGCAAGACCTCCCTACTTTTATATTCAATCCCCCTCGCTATGAAGGCCAGCATCCCATTCGCCTTCCTGACCACCTGCTGCACCTGCAAGTTGGGTTTTTGCGACTCATGCACAAGGACCCCGAGGTCCCTCTGCACCGTTTTTGGAAAATTAAAACCAATGCATCCACTATCTCTGTAGCTGCTTCTTCTAGGATCCTAGGACACAAACCATCAGAACCAGGGGACTTATCTGCCTTTGGCCCACTGGTTTGTCTAATACGGCCTCTCCAACGATGGTGATGGAACTTAATTCCTCCCCTGTATTCTTTTGAGTTACTGAAATGATCAAAGTGAATTCCATTGTAAAGATTGATGCAAAATGTCTGTTTAACTCCTCTGCCATTTCCTTGTTCTGATGTGGGTATGCCGGCGTTGGACTGGCGTAAACACAATAAAAAGTCTGACAACACCAGGTTTTAGTCCAACCTATTTATAAATATAACCTATATATAACCTATATATAAATAGGTTGGACTAAAACCTGGTGTTGTCAGACTTTTTACTGTATTTCCTTGTTCCCCATAGAGGGAGGTGATGGCCTAGTGGTATTATTGCTAGACTATTAGTCCCTCAACTCAACTAATGCTCTGGGAAGCCGGGTTTGAATCCCGCCATAGAAGATTATGGAATTTGAATTTAATAAAAAATATCTGGAATTAAGAATTCACTGATGACCATGAAACCCAGTAAGAAGTCTGACAATACCAGGTTAATGTCCAACAGCATTATTTGGTAGCACAAGCCACTAGCTTTCAGAGCACTGCCCCTTCATCAGGTGAGTGGGATTTCTGTTCACAAACAGGGCATATAAAGATACAAACTTAATTTATAAAATAAGGGTTGGAATGCGAATCTTTACACATAATCAGTTCTTAAAGGTACACACAATGTAAGTGGGGAGAGCATTAAGCACAGGTTAAAGAGATGTGTATTGACTCCAGACAGGACAGTTAGTGAGATTTTGCAAACCCAGGCAAGTCGTGGGGGTTACAGATAATGTGACATGAACCCAAGATCCCAGTTAAGGCCATCCTCCTGTGTGTAGAACTTGGCTAACAGTCCCTGCTCATTGACTCTGCCGTGTGTGGTGAAGGCCACCTTGGAGAATGCTTACCTGAAAATCAGAAGCCGAATGCTTGTGACCGTTGACGTGTTCGCCAACAGAAGAGAACAGTCTTGCCTGGTGATTGTCGAGCAATGTTCATTCATCCATTGTCATCGTGTCTGCCTGTCTCCCAAACGTACCATGTTTCGGGACATTCTTTCCTGTAATGTATCAGATAGACAATGTTGGCCGAGTTGCAAGAGTATGTACCGTGTACCTGGTGGATGGTGTTCTCACATGAGATGATGGCGTTTTTGTCGATGATCCAGCATGTCTTGCAGAGGTTGCTGTGACAGGGTTGTGTGGTGTTGTGGTCACTGTTCTCCTGAAGGCTGGGTAGTTTGCTGTGGACAGTGGTCTGTTTGAGGTTGTGTGGTTGTTTGAAGGCAAGAAATGGGGGTGTGGGGATGGCCCTGGCGACATGTTCGTCTTCATCAATGACATATTGAAGGCTCTGGAAAAGATGTCTTAGCTTCTCCGATCCGGGGAAGTACTGGACGACGAAGGGCACTCTGTCCACCGTGTCTATTGTTTGTCTTCTGAGGAGGTCAGTGCAGTTTTTCAATCGATGAGTCGAGCACCATATCCTGTTCTTGTAAGAACATCTTTCAGCATCTGGAAGTGTCTGTTGTGATCCTCCTCATCTGAGCAGACCTTGTGTGTACGGAGGGTTTGTCCGTAGGGGATGGCTTCTCTAACGTGTTTAGGGTGGAAGCTGGAGAAGTGGATCAGTGTGAGGTTGTCTGTGGGCTTGCGATACAGTGAGGTGCTGAGGTGACCGTCCTTGATGGAGATGCGCGTGTCCAAGAATGCAACCAAGTCTGGAGAATAGTCCATGGTGAGTCTGATGGTGGGATGGAACTTGTTGATGTCATCATATAGTTGTTTCAGTGATTGTTCACCATGAGGCCAAAGGAAGAAAATGTCATCCATGTATCTAGTGTATCGCATCGGTTGGAGGTCCTGTGTGGTGAAGAAGTCTTGTTTGAATCTGAAGATGTTGAAGATCATGAAGATGTTGGCATATTGAGGTGTGAATTTAGTCCCCACGGTTGTTCCGTGTGTCCAGATGAAGAACTGGTTGTTGAAGGTGAAGACATTGTGGTCCAGGATGAAGCCGATGAGTTGTAAAATTGCATCTGGAGATTGGCAGTTGTTGATGTTGAGTACTGAGGCAGTTATAGCAAAGCTATTATCATGGAGGATGCTGGTGTAGAGCGCGGAGACATCCACTGTGATGAAGAGTGCTCCTGGTTCAACTGCCCTATATGTGTTGGGTGTTGTGGGAAATTCACCACTTTGGAGTCAGACTTGGAGGTTCAACAAAACAGTTTTATTCAGACAAAGCTTTGGGAGAAGCGCTGGTCCTCCGCAGTACTGGCAGCCACCTTCTCAACTACACAATGGCAGTTGAGCATGTTTTATACTTTTTAGATAATAGTACGGACATTAGCCGTTAGCACATTGTTGTAAGCTGAGTAGACAGATACGGACATCAACAGTTAACACATTGTTATAAGCAAACAGGTATGAACATAGTTAACACATTGTTGTACACAGAGTAGATACACTTATGCAGTTATGTCCTCTATCAATGACTGGTTTTCTTCTGTACATTTATGCTTTTATGTCCCCATCAGTGGTTGATCTCATTATCAAACTCATTGCTCTGCATCTGCTCTTATCTCAAGTTTAAGGTGCCTCAAGGTCTGACCAGTTTCCTGCAGTGATTTAAACACTACCGGTTTTAACTCTTTGTGTAATGTCTGTGCCCAAAGTCAGTGCCTCTTACTGTCCTCTCCAGAGTCTATTTTGTGTCCATCACTTTGATTTCACCCTAAAGCTTTGGGAGAAGCTGTAGGAAATCTGTAGTATTGTGACAAAAGCTGGGGGTTCTTTGTACAAAGGATTTCAGGATGCCCTTGACTATGAAACCATCATTGATTGTTGGAAAATCCCTTCTGGTTCACTCAAGTCATTATGGCTGACTCTCAATTGCCTTCCGAAATGGCTGAGTTAGCCAATCAGTTCAAGGACAACTAAGGATGAGTAATAAATGCTTCCAATCAGCAACACCCATGTCCCATGAATGAATAAAAAAACTCTCTCCCCAGATTCACTTTTGAAGGGTCTACTCTTCATTTCGATATAATTAAAGAAGTTCTCATTGTCAGTTTTGATATTTCTCGCTAATTTGCCCTCATAGTTTACTACTTCTTCCTTTATTATTGTTTTATCCTCTTTTGCTGGATTCTGAGTCGATTCCAGTCTTTGAGGCAGTCACTGACTTTCACCTCCTCATTCACTTTTTCTTTCAATTTAATTCTTTGCTCGACTTCCTTGGTTTGAGCCTCTCATTGTTTCTTTCCTCGTTACTGGGATATATTTTTGCTGAGAGTCATGAATTACCTCCTCAAATGTTTGCACGGCTGACTTCCATTCTTTCCAGTTAAGCTATCTGCCCACATTACTAACTCTATCCTCATTCCATTGCCATTTCCTTTACTGAAGTCAAACACAATTGTTTCAGACCCAAGTTTCTTACTCTCAATATTAAATTCTATCAGCTTAGAATCACTATTTTCCTCCACATCTTTTACTCGGAGTTAATTTATTAAAATTGCTTCATTACCCATTATCAAGTCTAGGATAGCCTGTTCCCTGGTTGGCTTCGTGACACATTGCTCTAGAAAACTGTCCCGAATGCACTCGATGAACTTGTTGTTGTAGTTATTCTTTCCATGTTGATTAACCCAATTTACATGAAGAGTGAAGTCAACCATAATTACTGCTCTGTTCCTTTTACATGTGCAGCTTTCACTTGCTGTTTATTATCTCCACCCAAATAAACTCGACATTGTCTGAGCCGAGATCATCTCTCACACTGACCTCATTGCATCTCTTATTAACAGAGCTACCCCCCTTCCTTTTACTTCTCTCCTGTCTTTCTGAAAGGTCAAAATCCCTGAATATTAAGTTCCCACTTTTGATCTTTTAATCACGGGTGGAATTTTACTGGCATCTGCCCGAGGTTCATAAGATTCTGCCCGAGGCCAACGGAGAATGCCATCCTTCGAACCAAGTCTGCCCCCTGATTTGGGGAGGGTATGCTGGTAAAATCCCGGCACATGTCTCCATAATAGAACATAGAACACTACAGCACAAACAGGCCCTTGGGCCCACAAGTTGCGCCGATCATATCCATACCTACCAGGCCTATCTATAACTCTCAATCCCATTAATGGCTATAAGGTCATTACATTTACCTCGATGTGAGCCATCAGTTTGTCTACCTTATTCCAAATGCTTTGTGTATTAAAATACAAAGCCTTCAGACTTCTCTTTTTGCTATTTTTAATCATCCAATCTTTTTTTTGTTCTGTGGCCTTATTTGCTTCTTGGCCTTGATTATCCTGCCTACCATTTTTCATTTTTCTGTTCCTTCCTTTGTTTATTACAGCCCTGGTTTCTCTTTTCCTTGTCACCCTGCTTAGATTCCCATCTCCCCGCCATTCTAGTTTAAACCCTCCCCAAACACACACAGCTGGTCCATGGCACAGGCTCTTACACCAGTGGACATACAGATTGCTCCAGCCACCAACACTCCACACACACAACACGCTGGAGAAAGTTCCGGGTTGCCTACGCTAGGGACACCAGTCAGAGAAAGATGACGACACCACCAACTTGTAAAGTCAGACGCGGAGTGAGCCTGAGCAAACTGAACACAAGGTTCCAGGACTTTTTTACCACCTAGAATTGTCTTTTGAATTTCAGCTTTCTACAACAAAGAGGTGGGTGGGGGCAAGGGGGGGGGGGGGTGTGGAGGCATGAGGAGGGGGTGCGATGGGCTGTACACCTGTTGCAACTCTTCAATCTACAGTGCCTCACTGTAAATGAAGATAGTTCTGCACTATTAGCTTGTTTCCCTTGTACGTTATTCAATGGTCTGTACATAGTGTCCTATGGAGCACACTGTTACATCTCATTCCAATAGGCATTCATTCTATAACTCCCCTGTTTACAAGGAATGTTCACATGTGAATATGATGGTGCGGTTCCAGAATAGGTCACATGGCCGGAATGTGGGAGTTATCCCTGGAAGCTTGGGCAGAGCACAAGGTTTGAAGTCACTGCTACGTTAGTGAATAAACTATTCTTTGCCAAAAGTGCTCACTGCCAGTGATTCGAGAGCCCAGAACATTTACACTTGTGAAAGTGAACTGTTTTCTTTAATTGTGAATGATTGGTGCAGTCTTTATTTCACTGTATGGAATCTCCTGTTATTATTTCTGAATTGACCACATACACTTTCAGCTTATCTCTCCTTCCCTCTCTGTAACAGCCGAGGTGTAACACTCTGATATATTCCACACCCAGGGGAGGTAATGTGAAATCCTGTTTTACCAGAGCCCAGTGCCCTGTAACATTGAATAATCACAAATAACACAATGATGCTCTAATCACTATTCTGTCACTCGAAAGTTAAAGCAGCAGGTAACTGGGGATCTGACCCAGAAAATCTGCTTTATGAATGACTGCCAGGGTGAAACTGAATGGATTCCAGACATCAGATCAGCCTTATTGACTCTGCAGTGACTGAGCAAATTGCTAATTAATCTTGACTCTTCCCTCAATCATTAAAGACTTGCCCTACTGACCCAACCAATTCTCCTCATTACTGATTCGCTTCACAGTTTTTGAAATTTTCAACTCACCAGGGCCTTGGTGAGACCACACCTGGAATATTGTGTGAAGTTTTAGTCTCCTTACCTAAGAAAGGACATACTTGTTATGGAGGCAGTACAGCAATAGTTCATAGAACCATAGAAAAGTTACAGCACAGAAGGAGGCCCTTCAGTCCATCTTGTCCATGCCAGCCCAAGGATACCCAAGAACCCTTTCTCGTCCCACATTCCCGCACCCAGCCCATAGCCCTGTTGTTTACAGCACTGAAGGTCCAGGTACATTTGAAAAGAGTTTCGGGTCTCTGCCTCCACCACCAACTCAGACAGCGAATTGCAGATACCCACCGCTCTCTGTGTGTGAAAGTAGTTCTTCCTCGTTTTCCTTCTATACCTTCTGCCACTTATCTTAAATCTTTGTCCCCTGGTTCTAGAATTCTCCACCAAGGGAAACACTTTTATCCTCTCCACTCTCTCTCTTCCTCTCATAATTTTGTACACCTCAGTCAAATCACCTCCAAGGAAAATAACCCCAACCTCTCCAATCTCTCCTCTTAGCTACACCTTTCCATCCCTGGCAACATTCTTGTAAACCTCCTCTGCACTCTCTCCAGAGTAATGACATCCTTCCTGTCATGTGCTGACCAGAACTGCACACAATACTCCAGTTATGGCCTCACCAGTGTTTTATACAATTCCAAGGTTATAGAACATAGAACATTACAGCACAGAACAGGCCCTTCGGCCCACGATGTTGCGCCGACCAGTTACAAAAACAATGACCCACTAGCCTAAACCAATCCCTTTTCGTCCATAAACCTATCCACAGATCTCTTAAACGCCCCCAAACTAGGCGCATTTACAACTGCAGCTGGCAGGGCATTCCAGTCCCTCACCACCCTCTGGGTAAAGAACCTACCCCTGACATCCGTCCTGTAGCTACCCCCCTTAATTTAAAGCCATGCCCCCTCGTGCTAGCTTTCTCCATCCGAGGAAAAAGGCTATCACTATCCACCCTATCTAAACCTCTAATCATATATCCTTACTTTTATATTCTATACCTCTACCAATGAAGAATAACATTCCATTTGCCTTCTTTATAATCTTGCCTGTTTGAACTGCTGCTTTTAGGGACCTGTGTACTTGTACACCAAGATTTCTCATTTCATTTACCCCTCTTAGTATATTCCCATTTATTGTGTACACTGTAACTGTCTGACCTCCCTAAATGCATCACTCTCACTTCCCTGTGTTCAAATCCATCTCACCTGATGAAAGAGTAGTGCTCCGAAAGCTCATGATTCCAAACAAATCCATCTGCCACTTTACCTCCCTCTCCACCAACCCATCAATATTGTTTTGGTGATTTTAGCTATCGTCTACATTATCCACTACTCAGTCAATCTTGGTATGTTCTGCAAATTTCCCAATTACGTTCCCATGTTCATGTCCAAATCGTTAATATTTAACACAAACAGCAAGGCTCCCAACACCGAGCCCTGCGGAATACCACTGGAAACAGCTTTCCATTCGCAAAGCCATCCATTGACCATCATTCTTTGTGTCCTGTACTAAACCACTTTAGATCTAGTTTGCCACATTGCCCTGTATCCCATGGGCTTTTACTTTGTTGACCAATCTGCATGCTAAAATCTTGTACACACTATCCACTGCACTACATTCATCAACACTTCTTGTCACGTCCACAAAGAATGCAGTCAAGTTTGTGAGGCAAGATCTTCCTTTAACAAATCCACACTGACCATCCCTGACAAGCCCTTGCTGTTCCAGGTGACAGTTAATCCTATCTCTCAGGATTGATTCTACTAATTTTCCCACCATCAATGTGAGACTAACCTGCCTGTAATTATTTGGAGTTTCCTTTGATCCTTTTTTAAACAATGGAACTACATTTGCATTTTATCAGTACCCACCCCTGTATCTAGTGAGGATTGGGAAACTATCCTCAGAACCTCCACCTCCCTGATGTCCTTTCGCAGCCTCGGAAACAATCCATCTGGCCCCGGCGACTTATCAACTTTCAAGGATTCCAATCCTTTCAGTACTTCCTTTCTTTTTATGATGATCCTGTCCTGTATCTCTCAGTATTCCTGCTGGAAAACTAAATCAGCATCATCCCTGTCCTTTGTAAACACAGAGACAAAATATTCATTTTAAACCCTTCCCACTGCCTCTGCATCTACACACAAGTTCCCTTCTTCATCCCTGATAGGTCTGACATTTTCATTCATTAACCTGTTAATTAATATATTGATAAAATATCTTTGGCTTTTCTGTAACTTTATTGACTAACCGTCTCTCACACTATCTCTTTGATTGCCTTATTTCTTATTTTACTTCATCCCAGCATTTCTGATATTCATCTTGTCAATCTGCAGTCCTCAGTTCTTTGTGTCTATTATCCATTTACTTTTTCTCTTTGTTCTTCTCCTTTATTTTTCTACTCAACCAGGGATGGTCTAGATTTGGCAGTACCACTCTTACTTTCGGAAGAGAAATGTCTACTTTGTACATTTAGGATCTGGCTTTTTAGTGCTTCCCTTTGGTTTTCTGCTGATTTATCCCCTTGCAGTGCTGTCCAGTCCACCTCAGCCAAGTCCCTTCTCATTCCTGCAGAATTTGTCTTTCCCTAGTTCAAAGCTTTTATTCTTACGTTATCTCTGTCCTGTTCCAAAGGAATGCTAAATCTAATTGTGATCACTGACCCTGATCACTTCACCTGCTTGCCCTTCTTTGTTCCCTGAGACCAGGTCTAGAATTGCATCTCCTCCTGTTGGGTTTCTCACTAGCTGGTTTGAATTTCTTCCCGGGATAATTTACATTAATATTTCTCCTTCAGTGCCCCTTGTACTGTTTGAATCCCGGTTCATATTGGGATAGTTAAAGTCTCTAACTATTATTGGTCTTTTATTTCTACGGCAGAAATTTGCCTACATATCTTCTATCTTGCCCTCACTATTTGGGGGTGTGTAGCATACTCCCACTAGTGAGACTGCCTCTTTTTTATCCCTAAACTCAACCCATTAAGCCTCGTCTGTGACCTGATACATTATTCCTTCTCACAACTGGAATTGATTCTTTAACCATTAGTGTTACTCCCCCTCCTTTTTTATCTCCCACTCTATCGTGTCTGCAGATTCTATATCTAGGAAGATTGAGCTGCCAATTTTGCCCCTCCTTTAGTCAGGTTTCCATTATAACGATGACATCATGCTGCCTTGTGTCTACCTCTGCCTTTAACTCATTTACCTTGTTTGTAATACTGCTTGCACTAAAGTATATACATTTAAACCCCATCCCCGCTGGACACCATTTAAATTTTCCTTCTCCTGTAATTCCAAGTCTATCATTCCGTCCTCAATATCACTACCTAATCTTTAATCTCTATTTGCCTGATCTGAATCTGACCTATCTGATCCTACTCCTGGACCTACACTTCCCATTGCCTCAGCAAAGCAGGCAGCATAATTAAGGACCTCACGTACCCCGGACATTCTCTGTTCCATCTTCTTCTGTCAAAAGTCTGAGGTCATGTACCAACCGACTCAAGAACAGCTTCTTCCCTGCTGCCATCAGACTTTTGAATGGACCTACCTCGCATTAGGTTCATCTTTCTCTACATCCTAGCTATGACTGTAACACTACGCTCTGCATTCTCTCCTTCCCTTCTCTGTGTACTCTATGTATGGTATGCTTTGCGCAAGAAACAATATTTTTCACTGTATCCCAATACGTGTGACAATAATAAATCAAATCAAATGAAATCAAATAGCCCTGCCATATTAGGGTGATTCTTGGGACAGACAGATTGTTGTATGAGGAGGGATTGGGTCAACAATGTAGACATCCCATAACACAATGATAGTATGTAGGTAACCCCAGTAAACTTGACACTGGGCTTAATAACTCCAATAACACTGTAACACTGGAAATAATAAGCTCCACAACAGTGTGACTCTAGATAGAATAGAAACATAGAAAATAGGATCAGCAGTAGGCCATTTGGCCCATCAAACCTATGTATTGACTGGAGGTTCCAAAACAGAGTGGGGATCTCATTAAAACATAAAATTCTGATGGGGCTGGACAGACTAGAAGCGGGGTGATCTTTCCACTGGATGGGGGAATCTAAAACATGGGGCCACAGTCTCAGGATATGGGGTCGGCCATTTAGGATTGAGATGAGAAGAGATTTATTCACTGAGGGTGGTGAACCTGAGGAATTCTCTGCCACAGAAAGCTGTGGAGGCCAAAACACTGAATGTATTTCAGATGGGAATAGAGAGATTTCTAGCCATTAAAGATAAGAAGGGTTATGGGGAGAGCGTGGGAATAGGGAGCTGAGATAATGAATCAGGGGTGAGAAAATTGAATGATGATGCAGGCTTGATGGGCCGAATGGCCTACTCGTGTGTTTCTATTCTATCTAGAGTCACACTGTTGTGGAGTTTATTATGTCCAGTGTTACAGTGTTATTGGAGTTATTATGCCCAGTGTCAAGTTTAATGGGGTTATCTACTTACTATCGATGTGTTATGGAATGTCTATGTATATTATATGCAGAAAAGATGACACTCTTATGTGTGCTTTTTAGACCCCCTGGCAGTGTATCTGTAGGACAGAGAATATACCAGAAATAACTGGGACATAGAACATAGAAAAACTACATCACAAACAAGGCCTTCAGCCCACAAGTTGCGCTGAACATATTTCTGCCTACTAGACTTACCTATAATCCCCTATCTTACTAAGTTCCATGTACTCATCCAGAAGTCTCTTAAAAAACCCTATCAAATCCACCTCCACCACCAACGGCAGCCGATTCCACGCACCCACCACTCTCTGAGTGAAAAACTTACCCCTGACATCTCCTCTGTACCTACTCCCCAGCACCCTGAACCTGTGTCCTCTTGTGGCAGCCATTTCAGCCTCTGAGAATCCATGTAAGAAAGGCATTGCGATTCGGTTGCAAGTTATAAGATTCTGAGGGGATGTTTCCATTGTGGGGCATCTATAAGTGTTGGGCATGGGGGTCTCCCATTTAGAACAGAGATGGGAATGAGTTTCTTCTTTCAGGGGGTCCTTTATCTTTGGGCTTCACTTCCCCAGAGCGCAGTGAGGGCTGAGCCATTGAGTATATTCAAGGCTCTTTTAGACAGATTTCTCATTAACGAGGGAATCGAGGGTTATGAGGAGCTGATTGGAAAGCGGATTTAAGACCAGACTCAAACAGCCATTGAAAGTGAAATAGGCTAGCTGGGCCGAATGGCCCTGATAACTGTCCTCGGTTTTAATGATGTTATAAAGTTGAGTCTGTACCCATTGGAGTTTAGAAGGATGACGGGGGGGGGATCTTATTGAAACTTACAGGATACTGCGAGGCCCTGGATAGAGTGGACGTGGAGAGGATGTTTCCACTAGTAGGAAAAACTAGAACCAGAGGCACAACCTCAGGGTAAAGGGACGATCCTTTAAAACAGAGATGGGGAGGAATTTCTTCACCCAGAGAGTGGGGAATCTGTGGAACTCTTTGCCACAGAAGGCTGTGGAGGGCGGGTCACTGAGTGTCTTTAAGACAGAGGTAGATAGGTTCCTGATTAATAAGGGGATCAGGGGGAAAGGCAGGAGAATGGGGATGAGAAAAATATCAGCCATGATTGAAGGGCAGAGCAGACTCGATGGGCCGAGTGGCCTCATTCTGCTCCTATGTCTTATGGTCCTAGGTATCACTGTGTTCTGGGGGGTTTTTGTATCTTTGTATTTGCATTGCCTCCTGTTTGGTCAGATATTTATGTAATAAACTAACTGACTTAATGATTCAGATATTAATGTCTAATCGTTATTGGTTATTCTTCATGTGGCCGAGCAGTAGGAGAACCCTGTCCCAGACCAGTTCCTGCCTGGCAGTGAATGGGTTAATTTTCTGGGCTAAGTCCCTCCCTCGCTTTGGTCTTCAGAGAGGGGCCGGATTGTGAGCTGGAGTTTAATCCCAACTGGCCGCAGCTCACATCTCTGCTCGGGGTGTCTGAGTGAGAGTGGACAGAGAGGAAAGGAAGCGGATAGAAAACATCCCACATCCAACAACATGTGAGTGATTGTTCAATTCAAACATGCACCTTGTTATCTGTCAGTGGAACTTCCTTCCATTTAGATTTCATTCTGAAAATGAACAGATTTAAATGATTCCTTTCAGAGTATTGGTGTTATCGGAGTAAATATAATAGTAAATACATTTTGGGCTGATGAAGAGTACTCTGATCAGTGTAAAGTTTCTCAGTGATTTGGGCTGGTATCTGGGAGCCTGGGTTTGTTTAGTCCCGGTAGTGTCCGACTGGATCCTGACACTCATTCTTTATCCTGGGATCCCTGGAGCTGGAGAAACAGAATTCCAGAACGAGGACTTATCCTTGCCTCTGATCCCCATCATTTCGTGTTGAGAAATGAAGCAATATAATTGATTTGATAATGCTACACAATAATCCAGGAGTTCTGGCTCAGTTGTGTTGTCAGGCTGTTAGTTACAGCTGGAATAAATGGTTTTTGCTGACGGTCTGATCTGGTGTCGAAATGTAAATCTCATTTTTCCCCAAACCATTGCTCCAGTTTAAATTGTTTTAGATTTGATGCATTATAAATAACTTTATCATCAATTTAATTCTTTCTGATAGACAATTGAAGATTCATCCCGTTCCCATCTCAAAGACCAGGTCATATATCTCTCAGTGCTGTCCCCAGTACAGACTGGACAAGGTGGCACTGATCTTGGGAAGGAATGTGTATTTGCAGCGAGTCCACCTCATTCTCTGTCAGATAGGTGAAGGGACCCTCACTCCGCCAGCAAATCAAAGGGGAATTTAGTCTCCAAAGTGGAGAAGGTGCAATTCTCACTGTATAAGGAAGGCTGTGCAAATCGATATTAACTATAAACTAGGATGGGAAGTGTTTAATTGTGTTCCATTGTTCACTTCTGGAAGCTACAATGAAAGGAGCAGAAAGTTTCCGATAGAAAGCTGTGCCTCTGTCACCGAGGTTAAACACATCAGCGGATTACTGGGCGGCTCGATTCACCATTTCAGGCTGTTCCAGTGAACTGAACCATGTGTAAATGATTGCAGCGAGAGGGACAGAGCAGAAAACCGTTCCCTTCATTCCCAAACTCCTCTTTCTAATTAATAACCCTACTCAACAATGACACATTGATCTGAAATTTAGGGCAGCGATTCTGGAACCATCGCCTCTTCACTGCATTGCTGTTTCCAGAGTTTACTCCGTCTTTCCCTCTCTCTCGCCAGCATTCTCTCTCTTATTCCTGCCCTCAACATATTCTCTCATTCCGCTATTCTCTTTCCCGGAAACGTGGGTTAGATACAGAGTAAAGCTCCCTCTACACTGTCCCCCCATCAAACACTCCCAGGACAGGTACAGCACGGGGTGAGATACAGAGTAAAGCTCCCTCTACACTGTCCCCCATCAAACACTCCCAGGACAGGTACAGCATGGCATTAGATACAGAGTAAAGCTCCCTCTACACTGTCCCCATCAAACACTCCCAGGACTGGTACAGCACGGGGTTAGATACAGAGTAAAGCTCCCTCTACACTGTCCCTATCAAACACTCCCAGGACAGGTACAGCACAGGGTTAGATACAGAGTAAAGCTCCCACTACACTGTCCCCATCAAACACTCCCAGGACTGGTACAGCACGGGGTTAGATACAGAGTAAAGCTCCCTCTACACTGTCCTCATCAAACACTCCCAGGACAGGTACAGCACAGGGTTAGATACAGAGTAAAGCTCCCACTACACTGTCCCCATCAAACACTCCCAGGACTGGTACAGCACGGGGTTAGATACAGAGTAAAGCTCCCTCTACACTGTCCTCATCAAACACTCCCAGGACAGGTACAGCACAGGGTTAGATACAGAGTAAAGCTCCCTCTACACTGTCCCCCCATCAAACACTCCCAGGACAGGTACAGCACGGGGTAAGATACAGAGTAAAGCTCCCTCTACACTGTCCCCCCATCAAACACTCCCAGGACAGGTACAGCATGGCATTAGATACAGAGTAAAGCTCCCTCTACACTGTCCCCATCAAACACTCCCAGGACAGGTACAGCACGGGGTTAGATACAGAGTAAAGCTCCCTCTACACTGTCCCTATCAAACACTCCCAGGACAGGTACAGCACAGGGTTAGATACAGAGTAAAGCTCCCACTACACTGTCCCCATCAAACACTCCCAGGACAGGTACAGCACAGGGTTAGATACAGAGTAAAGCTCCCACTACACTGTCCCCATCAAACACTCCCAGGACAGGTACAGCACAGGGTTAGATACAGAGTGAATCTCTACCTTTTCATCCAGATGGTTTAAAATATATTTGTCCTGTTTTCAGGTTTGTTTGTCGGAAATCCGTTGAGGATCACCGTTCGGAATCCTATGTAAAAATGGAACCCTGGAGCCCAGTGGCAGAAGCCGGTCACTGTAGTGTAGGAGGCTCATCGGATGGAAGCGCCATGTACAGTTTCACACTCAGCGGAGTTCCCCAGGGACTCACCTCCCCTGAGCTCACTAATAATTTCAGTTGCTGCCACAAGAGATATGAGGACTGTACGAGTGGGCAGATTGAAGATGATTCGATGAAGTGTGATTATGGTCTCAGTTCCATTCCCAAGCGCCTGTGCCTCGTGTGTGGTGACATTGCCTCTGGATACCATTATGGAGTGGCTTCCTGTGAGGCCTGTAAAGCTTTCTTCAAACGCACCATTCAAGGTCCAGCAAATCTTTCCCTGGCTTCATTCCACCGTTGGTTTTGTTTGCATGAACAATATTGGTGGTGGGCATTGGAATCAATTCCATTTGGGGCTAAAATAGAAAATAACAAACACTCCCAGTTAGCAATGGTGAGATTCAGAATTCTCAGTCGAAACTACCCAAGTTTGAAAAAGTTTTCTCCAGTAACAATATATAGTGAATAATGAGCTTACTTTGTATCTAACCCTGTGCTGTACCTGTCCTGGGAGTGTTTGATGGGGACAGTGTAGAGGGAGCTTTACTCTGTATCTAACCCCGTGCTGTATCTGTCCTGGGAGTGTTTGATGGGAGGACAGTGTAGAGGGAGCTTTACTCTATATCTAACCCCGTGCTGTACCTGTCCTGGGAGTGTTTGATGGGGGAACAGTGTAGAGGGAGCTTTACTCTGTATCTAACCCCGTGCTGTCCCTGTCCTGGGAGTGTTTGATGGGGGGACAGTGTAGAGGGAGCTTTACTCTGTATCTAACCCCGTGCTGTACCTGTCCTGGGAGTGTTTGATGGGGGGACAGTGTAGAGGGAGCTTTACTCTGTATCTAACCCTGTGCTGTACCTGTCCTGGGAGTGTTTGATGGGGGTACAGTGTAGAGGGAGCTTTACTCTGTATCTAACCCCGTGCTGTACCTGTCCTGGGAGTGTTTGATGGGGGGACAGTGTAGAGGGAGCTTTACTCTGTATCTAACCCTGTGCTGTACCTGTCCTGGGAGTGTTTGATGGGGGACACAGTAAAGGGAGCTTTACTCTATATCTAACCCTGTGCTGTACCTGTCCTGGGAGTGTTTGATTAGGATAGAGTAGAGAGAGATTTACTCAGTATGTAAGCCTGTGTTGTACCTGTCCTGGGAAGGTTTGATGGGGACAGTTTAAAGGGAACTTTATTCTGTATCTAACCCTGTGTTGCACCTATCTTGGGACTGTTTGATGGAGACAGTGTAGCAGGAGCTTTACTCTGTATCTAACCCTGTACTGTACCTGTCCTGGAAGTGTTTGATGGGGACAGTGTAGAGGGAGTTTTACTCTGTATCTAAACCTGTGCTGTACCTGTCCTGGGAGTGTTTGATAGGGGGACAGTGTAGAGGAAGCTATACTCTGTATCTAACCCCGTGCTGTACCTGTCCTGGGAGTGTTTGATGCAGACAGTGTAGAGGGAGCTTTACTCTGTATCTAACCCCGTGCTGTACCTGTCCTGGGAGTGTTTGATGGGGACAGTGTAGAGGGAGCTTTACTCTGTATCTAACCCCGTGCTGTACCTGTCCTGGGACTGTTTGATGGGGACAGTGTAGAGGGAGCTTCACTCTGTATCTAACCCCGTGCTGTATCTGTCCTGGGAGTGTTTGATGGGGACAGTGTAGAGGGAGCTTCACTCTGTATCTAACCCCGTGTTGAACTTGTCCTGGGAGTGTGTGATGGGGACAGTGTAGAGGGAGCTTCACTCTGTATCTAACCCAGTGCTATACCTGCCCTGGGAGTGTTTGATGGGGGACAGTGTAGAGGGTGCTTCACTCTGTATCTAACCCCGTGTTGAACTTGTCCTGGGAGTGTGTGATGGGGACAGTGCAGAGAGAAATTTACTCTGTCTGTAACCCTATGCTGCATCTTCCTGGGAGTGTTTGATGGACTGACTCTCAGGGTGGTATTGTATGCCCTCAGAAAGCATTTGGACATTGTGGGCATTTCTTGAGCCAGTCCTGCTTCCATTAGGCCAGTTCTGCGTACACCATCTCATTAAGAGTAGCAGAATGGGAAGACGAGGTTGGGGGTTTGGCAGGGTGCGGGGGGGGGGATGTTTGGAAGGGATTGGGGGTGTTTTAGGGGAGGCCTGAAGGGGGACTGGGTATATTTGCCACCCTGTGCATCAGGAAAATGTTTCTGAAGAAATGAAGCATTTGAAAAAGGGCACTGATGAATAACTCCAAATTCAGTCTCTAAACACAGGAACATAAGAACATAAGAAATAGGAGCAGGAGTAGGCCATCTAGCCCTTCGAGCCTGCCCCGCCATTCAATAAGATCATGGCTGATCTGTCGTGGCTCAGTTCCACCTTCCCGCCCTCTCCCCATAACCCTTAATCCCCTCTCTTATCAAAAACCCATCAACCCGCGTCTTAAAAATATTTAGCGAGGCAGCCTCCACCACTTCAACGGGCAGAGAATTCCAGAGATTCACCACCCTTTGAGTGAAGAAGTTCCTCCTCAACTCTGTTCTAAACCGCCTCCCCTTTATCTTGAGGCTGTGCCCCCTAGTCCTACTGTCTTTTTTGAGCGGGAAGAGTCTCTCCACTTCTATCCTATCCATCCCATTCATCATCTTATACGTCTCAATGAGATCTCCCCTCATTCTTCTAAACTCTAACGAGTACAAGCCTAGTTTATTCAGCCTCTCCTCATAGCTCAATCCCCTCAACTCTGGTATCAGCCGAGTAAACCTCCTCTGCACTCCCTCCAGGGCCAAAATATCCTTGCGCAGGTGCGGCGCCCAAAACTGCACACAGTACTCCAGCTGCAGCCTCACCAATGCCCTATACAGCTGCAGCAAGATCTCCCTACTTTTATATTCAATCCCCCTCGCTATGAAGGCCAGCATCCCATTCGCCTTCCTGACCACCTGCTGCACCTGCAAGCTGGGTTTTTGCGACTCATGCACAAGGACCCCCAGGTCCCTCTGCACCGTCGCCTGCTGCCGAGGTGTAAGTGGCCTCATGTCAGCAGGTGGATCCCTCCACATGAATATCCATGGTAACGATTGGACATTTTTAAGCCTTGTCCAGCCCTGATATTGCTGCTACACTCAGCCTTCAATGGCTGCCTGACATCCTTCCAGGAAGTCACCATGAGGCTAACTGGTGACACAGTTGACAATTTACACTATTGAAGAACGGCCCTTGATTGAGTCAATTCCCCTAGCAGAGAATCCAGGATTGGAATCACATTGGACAGTTGTCTGGGACAGAGTGGGGAGTGGTGGCAGGGGGTAGGAAGGGAGGGGGGTAGTGGGGAGTGGTGGTAGGTGGTGGGAAGGCTGGGGAGTGGTGGCAGAGATTGGTGGGGGGTGTTGGGGAGAGGGGAGGGTTGCTTTTCAACTCTCTTGCCTTCCTGGTTATTCTCTGGCCTTTGAACCCATGGTGTGACATTGCCGGTGTTGGACTGGGGTGGGCACAGTAAGAAGTTTCACAACACCAGATTAAAGGTTTGTTGGACTTTAACCTAGTGTTGTGAGACTTCTTATTTTAAACCCATCACATTGCTATCAGGAACATCTACCTCTGTGGGATGTTTTTCTCAGGAATTATCCCTTTAACTACTGAGAATAAATTCATTTAAAATAATATTGTTCCAAAACCATCTCTAAATGACTTGCAAAACCTTTAACACAAGAATATAAGAAATGGGGGCAATGGCAGACTATATCAACCCTTAAATCTGCTCTACCATTCATACAATCGCAGCTGATCTTCTATCTGCACTAATGTCATGTCCTTAATATTCAAAAATCCATCAATCCCAGTCTTGAATATTATCCACCACAAAACATCAAGCGAATTCTAAAGCTTCACAACCTCCTGCTGAAGGAATTCCTCCACATCTCCGTCCTAAGTTTCAATCTTCTGATTCTGGACCTCTGACCCTGACTCTCCAGTCAAGGGGGCAGATCTTCCCACCTTTGCCCCTGTCCACCTGTCAAAGAATCTCACCAGTTTCACTGAGTTTCCCTCCCATTCTTCGAAACTCCACAGAATTTAAACTCATAATATTCAATCTCATTGGATAATCCTCTCATCTCAGAAACCAATCAAGTGAACCTTCTCTGCATCCTATCCAAGGGAAACATATCCTCCATTAGCGAAGGAGACCAAAACTGCAGTGAATTCCAGGTGTGGGTTCACCAGGTCCCTATATAATCGTTGCAAGACTTTGTTAGTTTTATTTTCCAATCGCATTGCATCAAAGGCTAACTGACCATTTGCTCTCCTAATTGCTTGCTGTGTTGACATGATCAAGGACACCCATATTCCTCTGCAGAGCAATATTCCTGATCTCCCAACTTTTGAAAAGTATTCTGCTTTCCCATCTCAAAGGGTGATGGAGGCTGGATCATTAGGAACTTACAAAGTAGAGGTGGTTAAATATTTGATAGATTGAAGAATAGAGGGTTATGGGGAAACGGCGCAGAAAATAAATTGAGGCTGGCATAAATCAGCCAGGATCTTATTGAATAACAGGGCAGGCTTGAAGGCCGAATGGTCTCCTCCTCTCCTATTGTTTGTTCTTGTGTTTTATCAAAGTGAATGATTTCCCTACATTATACAGCACTTGCCATCTTCTTGCATATTCATTTAACTGGTCCATATCCCTTTGCAGACTTGCTGAATCGAGTCCCTTTCTTTCCCCTTATGTGGATGTAAAGGATTGTGTGAAACTATCTGAACAATGAGCCGAGAGTTCTCCTGGACAAATATTTATTCCCCAGTCCACAACACAAATGCATATGTTTGGGTGGTTATCACATTGCTGTTTCTGGGAGCTTGCTGTGCACAAATAGGCTGCTGTATTTCCCACATGTGACAGGAATTTCATTGGCTGCAAAGCACTTTGACCAGGACTGGGGCCTCACCTGCTCATCTACAAAAAAGCTACTATATAAACCCAAGTACTTTTTACATTTTCTTTGTGTTCTGCTCACAGCTTACTTTCTCACCTAGCTTTATATCACCACAGGGTTTGGATCTATCACATTCTGTTCCTTCACCAAATCATAGAATCCCTACAGTACAGAAGGAGGCCATTCGGCCCATTGAGTCTGCATCAACAACTATCCCACCCAGGCCCTTTCCCTGTAACCTCACCTATTTACCCTGCAAATCACTCTAACCTATGCATCCTGGGACACTAAGGGTCAATTTAGCATAGCCAATCAATCTAACTTGCACATCTTTGGAGTGTGGAAGGAAACTGGAGCACCTGGAGGAAACCCATACAGACATGGGGAGAACATGCAGACTTCACACAGACAGTGACCCGAGCCATGAATTGAGCCTGGGTCCCTGGTGCTGTGAGGCAGGGTGCTGACCATTGTGCCACCGTGCCACCCATATTGTCAAGTTGATGCCCCAGTACTGATCCATGGCTCAAAATGACTCATTTATTCAGATTCTCTCTTTTTCCGTCTGTTAACAAATTCTCAATCTATTAACCTTCAAATATTTCACCAACAGTCCACATGGATCAATAGCAGGCGGGCTAACAATCTGAACAACAGGTCAGTGTATTGAATGGGGAGGCAGGAGCAGTACATCAGTCTCCCCAGCATTAGACCTACAAAGAAAGTATCTGGCCTCTTTCTAATGGTATTCAGTGCTGCCCAGCATGGAAGAGTTGTGTCTCAACTCACCTCAATCTCCGCCTGACACAAAATGTGAGGTTTAAACCTTGTTATTGATCAATACATCACTGTTCAAAGGGGATAAAAGCCAGCTGATAGAATTTGTCTGAAAAGCTGTAGAGATAATCAATAATCTATTCAGAAGCATTGTGTAAATGTCCTGTTTGATATTGATTGGTATGGGAAGGGCATGCCTGTGAAGAGAGCTTCAAATCTCTGATTCTTGAGTTCCCATTGATCGCCAATCTAAGAGTCACCATTAAAGATTCCCTGTCATCTGGAATGAGTGGCAGCACAGTCCCTCCCAGCTAATGTAAATACCAAATAGCAGCAACACACTTGAATATTCAACATGGTCAGCCTAAGTATTTAATTCAGTCATGGGATGTGGGCTAGCTAGGCCAGCATTTTTTTTGTCTTCCTAATTGACCTTGAGAAGGTGGTGGTGAGCTGCCTTCTTGAATTGCTGCAGTCCCGGAGGTGTAGGTACACCCACAGTGCTGTTAGGGAGGGAATTCAGGATTTTTACCCAGCCACAGTGAAGGAACGGCTGATGTATTCCCAAATCAGGATGGCGAGTGGCTTGGAGGGAACTCGTAGGTGATGGTGTTCCCAGCTACCTGCTGCCTTTGTCCTTGGAGATGGTCTCTGGTTTGGAAGGTGTTGTTGAAGAAACCTCAGATTGTTGGCTCACGTAATGCTTCACATCGATATCAATCATCAGAGAAGGACAGATGGTAAGTTGCAGTTTTGTGGACAGGGATTGGAAGGAAGGAATTTGTAACATTCCCATAGGAAAGCCCCAGAAACTGGACTGGAACTCAACATCTCTCAGTGGCTGTACTTTCAGATAATGGTGTAAACTGATGGCAGGATCTTGTGAAGCAGTGACACAATTCACATGACAAACTGACTGAAAATAATATGGAGTTTAGCCCCCCGCCACCCAGACCTTCTGACAGACATACTCTGTCTCCGAGGTTTTCTGACAAAAGGAAAGTGGGGATAACCAGGAAAAAACAAAATACCATTAATCACATGTAGCCTGTTTAAATCAGCTGTAAAAACTGGAGAAATATCCCCAATCAACATTGCCAATATTAGTTGAGGTACAAGGTTAGCGTGAAGAAATTGAGCTTTACTCTGTATCTAACCCCGTGCTGTACCTGTCCTGGGAGTGTTTGATGGGGGGACAGTGAGGAGGGAGCTTTACTCTGTATCTAACCCTGTGCTGTACCTGTCCGGGAGTGTTTGATGAGGACAGTGTAGAGGGAGCTTTATTCCATGTCTAACCCCATGCTATGCCTGTCCTGGGAGTGTTTGATGGGGGACAGTGTAGAGGGAACTTTACTCTGTATCTAACCCCGTGCTGTACCTGTCCTGGGAGTGTTTGATGGGGGGACAGTGTAGAGGGAGCTTTACTCTGTATCTAACCCCGTGCTGTACCTGTCCTGGGAGTGTTTGATGGGGACAGTGTAGAGGGAGCTTTACTCTGTATCTAATCCCGTGCTGTACCTGTCCTGGGAGTGTTTGATGGGGGACAGTGTAGAGGGAGCTTTACTCTGTATCTAACCCCGTGCTGTACCTGTCCTGGGAGAGTTTAATGGGGGACAGTGTAGAGGGAGCTTTACTCTGTATCTAACCCCATGCTGTACCTGTCCTGGGAGAGTTTAATGGGGGACAGTGTAGAGTCATAGAAGTTCACTGCATGGAAACAGGCCCTTTGGCCCACTTGTCCATGCCGCCTTTTTGTTTAAAACCCCTAAACTAATCCCAATTGCTCGCATTTGGCCCATATCCTCTATACCCACCATGCCCATGTAACTATCTAAGCGCTTTTCAAAAGATAAAATTGTACCCGCCTCTACTGTTACCTCTGGCAGCTTGTTCAAAACACTCCCCACCCTCTGTGTGAAAAATTTCCCCTCTGGACATTTTTGTATTTCTCCCCTCTCACCTTAAACCTATGCCCTCTAGTTTTAGACTCCCCTACCTTTGGGAGAAGATATTGACTATCTACCTTGTCTATGCCCCTTATTATTTTATAGACCTCTATAAGATCACTCCTTAGTTTCCTATGCTGCAGAGAAAAAGTCCCAAGCTATTCAGCCTCCCCTTATAATTCAATCCATCAAGACCCCGTAGCATCCTAGTAAATCTTTTTTGCACTCTTTCTAGTTTAATAATATCTTTTCTATAATAAGGTGATCAGAATTGCACGCAGTATTCCAAGTGTAGCCTTACCAATGTCTTGTACAACTTCAACAGGACATCCCAACTCCTGTATTCAATGTTCTGACCGATGAAACCAAGCATGCTGAATGCCTTCTTCACCACTCTGTCCACCTGTGACTCCACTTTCAAGGAGCTATGAACATGTATCCCTAAATCTCTTTGTTCTGTAACTCTCCCCAACGCCACCATTAACTAAGTACTGCCCTGGTTCAATCTAACAAAATGGATCACCTCGCATTTATCTAAATTAAACTCTGTCTGCCATTCATCAGCCCACTGGCCCAATTGATCAAGATCCCGTTGCAATTGGAGATAACTTCCTTCACTGTCCACTATGCCACCAATCTTAGTGTCATCTGCAAACTTATTAACCGTGCCGCTATATTGTCATCCAAATCATTAATATAAATGACAAATAATGGTGGGCACACCGCTGGTCACAGGCCTCCAGTTTGAAAAAGAACTCTCTACAACCACCCTCTGGCTTCTGTCAAGAAGCCAATTTTGTCTCCATTTAGATCCCTCACCCTGGATCCCGTGAGAATTAATTTTATGCAACAACCTACCATGCGGTACCTTGTCAAAGGCCTTGCTAAAGTCCATGTAGACAACATCAACTGCACTGCCCTTACCTACCTTCTTGGTTACCCCTTCAAAAAACTCCATCAAATTTATGAGACATGATTTTCCACTCTCAAAGCCATGCTGACTGTCCCTAATCAGTCCTTGCATCTCTAAATGCCTGTAGATCCTGTCTCTCAAAATACCTTCCAACAATTTACCCACCACAGATATGAGGCTCACTGGCCTGCAGTTCCCAGGCTTTTCCCTGCAGCCCATCTTAAGCAAAGGCCATCTTAAACAACATTTGCCACTCTCCAATCTTAAAGCACCTCATCCATGACTATTGATGATTCAAATATCTTGGCTAGGGGACCCACAATTTCCTCCCTAGCCTCCCACAACATCCTGGGATATACCTCATCAGGGCCCAGGGATTTATCTACCTTGATGCTCTTTAAGACTTCCAGTACTTCCTTCTCTGTAATATGTTCACTCCTCAAGACATCACTATTTATTCCCCCAAATTCCCTAACATCCATGTTTTTCTCAATAGTAAATACTGATGAGAAATATTAATTTAGGATCTCACCCATTTCTTGTAGATCCGCACATTGATGACCTTGTTGATCCTTAAGAGGCCCTATTCTCTCCCTAGTTACTCCTTTGTCCTTTATGTACTTGTAGAAGCTCTTTGGATTCTCCTTTGCCTTATCTACCAAAACAATTTTGTGTGCCCTTTTTGCCCTCCTGAATTCTCTCTTAACTCTACTCCTACACCCGCTATACTCTTGAAGAGATTCATTTGATCCCAGCTGCCTATGCATGTCATGTGCCTCTTTCTTCTTCTTGACCAGGGCCTCAATATCCCGAGTTATCCGGGGTTCCCAGCTTCTGCCAGCCTTGCCCTTCACTCTAAGAGGAACGTGTTTATCCTGAACCCTGGTTAACACACTTTTGAAAGCCTGCCACTTACTAGACATCCCTTTACCTTTCCACGGACTCCCCCAGTTAACTTTTGAAAGTTCCTGCCCGATACCATCAAAATTGGCCTTGCCCCAATTTGGAATTTTAACTTTCGGGCCAGACCTATCATTCTCCATAGCTATCTTAAAATTAATTGAATTATGGTCACTGGTCCCAAAGTGAAACCTCACTAAGGCTTCGGTCACCCACCCTTCCTTATTTCCCAAGAGGAGGTCAAGTTTTGCCCCCTCTCTAGTCGGGCCATCCACATATTGAATGAGAAATTCCTCCTGAATACACTCAACAAATTTCTCTCCATCCAATCCTCTAATACTATTGCTGTCCCAATCAATGTTGGGAAGATTAAAATCTCTGACTATTACCATCCTCTTTTTCTTGGAGCTATCTGTCATCTCCTTACATATTTGCTCCTCAATTTCCCACAGACTATTTGGGGGCCTAAAGTACAATCTTATCAAAGTGATTTCCCCCTTCTTATTTCTCAGTTCTACCCATATAGACTCAATGGCCAAACCCTCAGATATATCCCCTCTCAGTACAGCCTAATAAAAAGTGCAACTCCCCCTCCTCTCTTCCCTCCTGTTCTATCTTTCCTATAGCATCTGTACCCTGGAACATTAAACTGCCAATCCTGTCCCTCCCTTAACTGTGTTTCAGTAATTGCTATAATGTCCCAGTCCCTTGTACCCATCCATGTCCTGAGTTTATCTGCCTTGCCCGTCAGGCCTCTTGCCTACATTGAAATAAATGTAGTTTAATCTGGATTTCCCTTGCTCTCTGTCTTGCTTCTGTCTGATCTGTCTGGTACTAGGATTACTGACACTGCCTTTATTAATTAATGTGCTCTCTTTAACTTCTGTTTTGTCCTCAAACTTCTCTTCTGTCTCCCTACAGCTTTGTAGAGGGAGCTTTACTTTATATCTAACCCCGTGCTGTACCTGTCCTGGGAGTGTTTGATGGGGGGACAGTGTAGAGGGAGCTTTACTCTGTATCTAACCCCGTGCTGTACCTGTCCTGGGAGTGTTTGATGGGGACAGTGTAGAGGGAGCTTTACTCTGTATCTAACCCTGTGCTGTACCTGTCCTGGGAGTGTTTGATGGGGGGACAGTGTAGAGGGAGCTTTACTCTGCATCTAACCCTGTGCTGTACCTGTCCTGGGAGTGTTTGATGGGGACAGTGTAGAGGGAGCTTTACTCTGCATCTAACCCCGTGCTGTACCTGTCCTGGGAGTGTTTGATGGGGACAGTGTAGAGGGAGCTTTACTCTGTATCTAACCCCGTGCTGTACCTGTCCTGGGAGTGTTTGATGGGGGGACAGTGTAGAGGGAGCTTTACTCTGCATCTAACCCTGTGCTGTACCTGTCCTGGGAGTGTTTGATGGGGACAGTGTAGAGGGAGCTTTACTCTGTATCTAACCCCGTGCTGTACCTGTCCTGGGAGCGTTTGATGGGGACAGTGTAGAGGGAGCTTTACTCTGTATCTAACCCCGTGCTGTACCTGTCCTGGGAGTGTTTGATGGGGGGGACAGTGTAGAGGGAGCTTTACTCTGTATCTAACCCCGTGCTGTACCTGTCCTGGGAGTGTTTGATGGGGGGACAGTGTAGAGGGAGCTTTACTCTGCATCTAACCCTGTGCTGTACCTGTCCTGGGAGTGTTTGATGGGGACAGTGTAGAGGGAGCTTTACTCTGTATCTAACCCCGTGCTGTACCTGTCCTGGGAGTGTTTGATGGGGACAGTGTAGAGGGAGCTTTACTCTGTATCTAACCCCGTGCTGTACCTGTCCTGGGAGTGTTTGATGAGGGACAGTGTAGAGGGAGCTTTACTCTGTATCTAACCCCGTGCTGTACCTGTCCTGGGAGTGTTTGATGAGGGACAGTGTAGAGGGAGCTTTACTCTGTATCTAACCCCGTGCTGTACCTGTCCTGGGAGTGTTTGATGAGGACTCAGGTAATATGAAATAGGGAAGTCTTTAATTCTAAGCACTAACAGCTCTCAGTTTGCTGAACACAAAGCCATCTGTTTCTTCATTCAGAATTCCTTCCATTCTCAATCCCAGGGTAGGAGAAATTTCAATGTTTTCTCCGAAACAGTCTGCATCACATTGTATAACATATCGATCATATTAATACATATCATTCATATGACATTAATGTGACAATAAGGTTTTAATTAATAATTGAACTCTGGATTTTTGTTCAGTAATATTTAAATCACACAATTTATATGCTCTGTATTACTCAGGTTGTTCATGGTGGAATTTGCAAATTTGACAAGAAGATGCATATGAAAAGGATAGTGCAGATTTTAATTAATTACTTTTTATTTAATGACTTTGCTAATCTCTTTGCTTGACTCTGTAAGAAAGAGATATCAGGCGGAAGATACAGTCAATATTCATTAGTGTTTACAGAGTTTAACTGCTGCGACATTTCATTAACGGGCAGTCCCTGGGGAGTGAGAGGGGACTAATTGCTAAATGCAATCACATATCTTCCCGAGCTGCTTTAATCCAAGCTCTGCAGCTTCTATCAGAAGCATGATCTGTGTTGCCCACATTGTGACAGAGCATTGAATCATTTCATAACCACCGTATAGAGACCAGCAGTGAACCCCGAAAAAGCAGGAAGCTATTCAACAACGTGGAAACTAGAAGCAGGAGTAGACCACTGGCCATTCATTTTGATCATGGCTGATCATCAAATTCAATTATCCAAATTCCACCCCCCCACACCCCCCCCCCCCCGCAACATATCCCTCCATCCCTTTAGCCCCAAGAGCGATATCTAATTTCTTCCTGAAATCAGACATCATTTTGGCCTCAACTACTTTCTGTGGGAGTGAATTCCACACATTCCCCACTCTCTGGGTGAAGAAATTTCTCCTCACCTCAGTTCTAAAAGGTTTACCCCTTATCCTCAAACTATGACCCCTAGTTCTGGACTCCCCCACCATCGGGAACATTCTTTCTGAATCTACCCTGTCTAACCCCGTTAGAATTTTATAAGTTTCTATCAGATCCCCTCTCACTCTTCTAAACTCCAATGAATATAATCCTAACTGACTTAGGGTCTCCTCGTATGACAAACCTGCCATCCCAGGATTCAGCCTGGTAAACCCTCGCTGTACTCCCTCAATAATAGCATCCTCCTTCAGATAAGGACACCAAAACTGAACACGATACTCCAGGTGTGGCCTCACCAACGCCCTAATCACAGCAAAACATCCCTATACTCAAATCCTCTCGCTATGAAGACCAACAGGAGCTGGCACCATTCCATGATGTGGAGATGCCGGTGTTGGACTGGGGTAAACACAGTAAGAAGTCTCACAACACCAGGTTAAAGTCCAACCGGTTTATTAGATAGTAAACACCACTAGCTTTCAGAGCGCCATTCCTGTGTCAGGTGTGTAGGGAGTTCTGATCACAAACAGGGCATATAAAGACACACCTTTACACCTAATTTGATTAGGTATAAAGACTTGCATTCTAATTAGTATTCTGTAAATGCTCCAAAAGCTAGTGGTGTTTACTACCAAATAAATCTGTTGGACTTGAACCTGCTGTTGTGAGACTTCCTAACATTCCATTAGCCAGAAAGTTCCAGCTTTCAAATCTGAAATGTCAGCTAATTTCTTTCTCACTCTTGCTCCCCAAGAGTTATCTCTCTTTCTTTCAAAGCCCTCAGTTAATTGGGATTCTACAATCCTCACAAATACTTCCTGAAAGCAGATCTGTGCTGAATGTAGATCATTATCTTTGGTCTCAATAGTCAGTGTGATGGTTTGGGTGGGGGAGGGGATATCAAGATCAAGGTGCTTACAGCTGATTTCCAGCCAGTTATTTACAGACTTGTGTGCTGATGTGAATAGGGTCCAGTTTGGCTTTCGCTAAATAGCCCAAAGACATGTGCTCAACTCACACACTGGAGGGGTTTTGGAATTAATTCAATGGCCCAGTACCAGGGAATGCCAGAGAAGACCATCAGATTCAGGGGATACCTAACGGCTTAAAATTGATTAGACAGGTACTTTCCTTCTAAATAATAATCAAACACACAGCCGGGGCCTGAGCCTCTATATATGCCGAGGCCTGGGCTCGGGCCTTGAGTTTGGGCCTGGGCCTTGGGTCTGACCCTGACCCTGACCCTGGGACCTGGGGCTGGGTCTTGGCCCAGAGCCTGAGTTTTGGGACTTTGACTCGGGATGGAGCTAATGTTAGGCTTCAGATTTAATGCCTGGACCAATAAGTTGGGTTTTGTGAACTATGTCACAGGAAGATTGTTTGGTTGTAGGATCAGGCCAACAAAATGAGAAAGATGAGGTGAGAGTGACTGCCACTGACATCAGGGCAGCGTTTGACCAAGTCAGTCATCAAGGAATATCAGTGAAACTGGAATAGATGGGAATTGGGATCTGGAAGGTGTGTGTGTGTGTGTGTTTGTGGGGCTGTGTGTATATATGTGAACATGTGGAACTGTGTGTGTGTATGTGCGTGTGGAGGGGGCACTATGTGAGTTGGGGAGTTCTGTGTGTGTGTGTTGGGTTGTGTGTGAGTGAGTGGGGCTGGGTTTGTGTGTGTGTGTGTGTGTGTGTGGGGCTGGGGTTATGTTTGTGTGTGTGTGTGTGTGGGGGGGGGGGTGTGCTGTGTGTGTGTGTGTGTGTGTGGGGGGGGGTGTGCTGTGTGTGTGTGTGTGTGTGTGTGGGGGGGGGTGTGCTGTGTGTGTGTGTGTGAGTGTGTGTTGGGGGGGTGTGCTGTGTGTGTGTGTGTGTGTGTGGGGGGGGTGCGCTGTGTGTGTGGGGGGGGGTGCGCTCTGTGTGTGTGTGTGTGTGGGGGGGGGTGTGCTGTGTGTGTGTGTGTGTGTGTGGGGGGGGTGTGCTGTGTGTGTGTGTGTGAGTGTGTGTTGGGGGGGTGCTGTGTGTGTGTGTGTGTGTGTGGGGGGGGGGTGCGCTGTGTGTGTGGGGGGGGTGCGCTCTGTGTGTGTGTGTGTGTGGGGGGGGTGTGCTGTGTGTGTGTGTGTGTGTGTGGGGGGGGTGTGCTGTGTGTGTGTGTGTGTGTGTGTGTGTTGGGGGGGTGCCCTCCAGTGGTTGGAGTTACAGCATGAAGGAAGGCTGTTGTGATTGCTGGAGATCATTGACTCAGTCACAGTATATTGTTAAAGCAGTTCCTCGGGGTGGAGTCCTCGTCCCGGCCATTTCCAGCTGCTGCCCCAGTGGCCTCTCCATAAGATGGGGTGTTCGCTGATGATTGTCCAATGTTCAGCACCATTCACAACTGGAGCAGTCCGTGTTCATATGCAGCAAGACCAGAACCACATTCAGGCTTGAGTTGCTAAGCAGCAAGTTACATTTATACAATCCAAGTGCTTTCCTTAACATTCAACAACATTACTATAACCAAACTCCCCACCATTAACATCCAGCAGGTCACTACTGACCAAAAACTGAACTTGATCTGCCATATTAGGGCAGTCATGATGTGGAGATGCCGGTGTTGGGCTGCAGTAAACACAATAAGAAGTCTCACAACATCAGTTTAAAGTCCAACAGGTTTATTTGGTAGCAAAAGCCACTAGCTTTCGGAGCGCTGCCCCTTCGTCACATAAGTAACGAAGGTGAGTGACTTGGAGGGGAACTTCAGGTCATTGTGTTCCCAACCTGACCTCTGTCAGGTAAGGTGTTCACCTCAGTGGACTTTAACCTGGTGTTGTGGGACTTCTTACTATATTAGGCAGGTCAGAGGCTTGGAATCCTTCGGTGAGTAGCTCACCACCTAATGTCCCAAAAGCCTGTCCACCATCCACAAGGTACAAGTCAGCAGTGTGATGGGATACTCCCCACTTGCCTGGAATGGGGGGCAGCTCCAACAACACTCAAGAAGCTCGACACCATCCAGGACAAAGCAGCCCCGCTTGATTGCTGCCCCTTCCACAAGCATTCAATCCCTCCACCACGATAAACAGTGACAGCCACGTGTACAATGTACAAGAAGCACTGCCAAGGTTCCTTCGAGAGCACCTTCTTATCCCTCTACAACTTTCTCAAGGCCAACTCAGGCTGATCAATAATTCCTGGCCTGGGCAGCGATGCTAAGATCCTGTACAATAATAAAATTATTGTTCCCCTTGTTTCCCCAGGTCTGTGATTTTGGAAGAAGCTGCAAGTTGTTGTGAGTTTGAGCATTAATGAGTGGGACTGCGGATAGACAGGAATCTGTAACAAGTAACACTGTCTTTGATAAAACCTTGTAACCTGATTCTTGCAAACTGATTCAGAAACTTCTAATAACTAAAAACATTGGACAGTTAAACACAGCAATTACTAGATTTTTCCAGTGCCAAGATGAAATATTTTGTCAATTGCCTTTTGTGTACAGGATGCCCCCGTGCTGATAGTCACAGGGAGTGATTTCCTTTAGCCTAGAGTGAGAGACAGACAGGTTGCATGGAACAACTGAGACAGACGGAAGCATGGTTACAGCCTCTAGAAGATAATCAAATGTCACAATCTTTCACGAAAGGAGCAAGGAAAACTGACACGAAACCAAAGGAAGAAAGATTAGTGAGAAGCTTGGCGGGAGAGGATTGGTGTTAAAAAAAATCTCTTAGAGGAGAGAGTGGTGAAAGGAATTCAAGATTGGGACTGAGAAAACTTGGGACCAACCAAACCTCACCCACCTTCGACATCTACTTCCTCCATCAGCGACGCACTGTGGCAGCTGTGTCGTTGGTCTCTGATATTCGTCGTTGGTCTCTGGTATAGTACCGGAAGGGCCTGTTCTGCGCTGTAATGTTCTATGTTCTACCATCCATAAGGTGCACAGTAAGAACCCACCAAGATTTCTTTGGCAGCTTCTTCCAAATCATGACCACTGCCATCTAGAAGGACAAGGGCAGCAGACACATGGGAACACAACTATCTGAAATTCCCCTCCAAGTCACTCACCTTCCTGACTTGGAAATATATTGGCTGTTCCTTCACAGTCACTGGGTCAAAGTCTTGGAACACTCTCTCTAACAGCACTGTGGGTGTACCTACACAAACAGGGACTGCAGCGGGTTCAAGAAGGCAGCTCATCACCACCTTCTCAAGGGACAAGTAGAAATGGGCAATACAGAATCCTACACTGTACACAATGCCCTTATAACATTAAGGGCATTTAAATGATCATTGGATAAACATACGGATGATATTGGAATAGTGTAGGTTCGATGGGCTTTAGACAGGTCGGCGCAACATCGAGCTCTGAAGGGCCTGTACTGCGCTGTAATGATCTATATTCACACTGACCCAGCCAGAGACACCCACATCCCACTAAACAATTAAAAGAAAACCAAAAAACCAAATGAAAGATGGAATTCACAGCAGCCTGAGCCCGAGGGAGCTCGAGGTTAGAGAGACGGGGGAACTTGTGCAAAACAAAATGATAGTCAAAGACACTGTTCAGTATTTGTCAGGGTTTATATGTGGGTTTGTGTACAAGGAGGGGAGGGGGTGAGGGGTTGGGGTGAGGTTAAGAATGAAGGTTTGTGTGAGGTTCTATTTAAGGGTTTGAGTGAGGGATTATGTGAGGCTCTGTGCCACTGTCTCTGTCAGGGTCTGTGTGAGGGTCTGTGTCAGGATCTGTTTGAGGGTCCATGTGAGGGCGCGTATGATGGTCTGTGTGAGGGTGTATGTCAGGATGTGCATGAGGGTGCGTGCCAGGGAATGTGTTTCAGGGCGTGTGTCAGGGTGTGTTTCAGGGCGTGTGTCAGGGTGTGTTTCAGGGCGTGTGTCAGGGTGTGTGTCAGGGTGTGTGTCGGGGCGTGTGTCAGGGTGTGTTTCAGGGCGTGTGTTGGGGTGTGTTTCAGGGCGTGTGTCAGGGTGTGTTTCAGGGCGTGTGTCAGGGTGTGTTTCAGGGCGTGTGTTGGGGTGTGTTTCAGGGCGTGTGTCGGGGTGTGTGTCAGGGTGTGTGTCAGGGTGTGTGTCAGGGTGTGTTTCAGGGCGTGGGTCAGGGTGTGTTTCAGGGCGTGTGTTGGGGTGTGTTTCAGGGCGTGTGTTGGGGTGTGTTTCAGGGCGTGTGTCGGGGCGTGTGTCAGGGTGTGTGTCAGGGTGTGTGTCAGGGTGTGTTTCAGGGCGTGGGTCAGGGTGTGTTTCAGGGCGTGTGTTGGGGTGTGTTTCAGGGCGTGTGTTGGGGTGTGTTTCAGGGCGTGTGTCAGGGTGTGTGTCAGGGTGTGTGTCAGGGTGTGTTTCAGGGCGTGGGTCAGGGTGTGTGTCAGGGTGTGTTTCAGGGTGTGTGTCAGGGTGTGTTTCAGGGCGTGTGTCAGGGTGTGTGTCAGGGTGTGTGTCAGGGTGTGTTTCAGGGCGTGTGTCAGGGCGTGTGTCAGGGTGTGTGTCAGGGTGTGTGTCAGGGTGTGTGTCAGGGTGTGTGTCGGGGTGTGTTTCAGGGGGTGTGTCAGGGTGTGTTTCAGGGCGTGTGTCAGGGTGTGTGTCAGGGTGTGTGTCGGGGCGTGTGTCAGGGTGTGTTTCAGGGCGTGTGTCGGGGTGTGTTTCAGGGCGTGTGTCAGGGTGTGTGTCAGGGTGTGTGTCAGGGTGTGTTTCAGGGCGTGTGTCGGGGTGTGTTTCAGGGCGTGTGTCAGGGTGTGTGTCGGGGCGTGTGTCAGGGTGTGTTTCAGGGCGTGTGTCAGGGTGTGTGTCAGGGTGTGTGTCGGGGCGTGTGTCAGGGTGTGTTTCAGGGCGTGTGTCGGGGTGTGTTTCAGGGCGTGTGTCAGGGTGTGTGTCAGGGTGTGTGTCGGGGCGTGTGTCAGGGTGTGTTTCAGGGCGTGTGTCAGGGTGTGTGTCAGGGTGTGTGTCGGGGCGAGTGTCAGGGTGTGTTTCAGGGCGTGTGTCGGGGTGTGTTTCAGGGCGTGTGTCGGGGTGTGTGTCAGGGTGTGTTTCAGGGCGTGTGTCGGGGTGTGTTTCAGGGCGTGTGTCAGGGTGTGTTTCAGGGGGTGTGTCGGGGTGTGTTTCAGGGCGTGTGTCGGGGTGTGTTTCAGGGGGTGTGTCAGGGTGTGTTTCAGGGCGTGTGTCAGGGTGTGTGTCAGGGTGTGTGTCGGGGCGTGTGTCAGGGTGTGTTTCAGGGCGTGTGTCAGGGTGTGTTTCAGGGCGTGTGTCGGGGTGTGTGTCAGGGTGTGTTTCAGGGCGTGTGTCGGGGTGTGTTTCAGGGTGTGTGTCAGGGTGTGTTTCAGGGCGTGTGTCGGGGTGTGTTTCAGGGTGTGTGTCGGGGTGTGTTTCAGGGCGTGTGTCGGGGTGTGTTTCAGGGCGTGTGTCGGGGTGTGTTTCAGGGTGTGTGTCGGGGTGTGTTTCAGGGCGTGTGTCGGGGTGTGTTTCAGGGCGTGTGTCAGGGTGTGTTTCAGGGGGTGTGTCAGGGTGTGTTTCAGGGCATGTGTCGGGGTGTGTTTCAGGGTGTGTGTCGGGGTGTGTTTCAGGGCGTGTGTCGGGGTGTGTTTCAGGGCGTGTGTCAGGGTGTGTTTCAGGGGGTGTGTCAGGGTGTGTTTCAGGGCGTGTGTCAGGGTGTGTTTCAGGGCGTGTGTCGGGGTGTGTTTCAGGGGGTGTGTCAGGGTGTGTTTCAGGGGGTGTGTCGGGGTGTGTTTCAGGGCGTGTGTCAGGGTGTGTTTCAGGGCGTGTGTCAGGGTGTGTTTCAGGGCGTGTGTCGGGGTGTGTTTCAGGGCGTGTGTCAGGGTGTGTTTCAGGGGGTGTGTCAGGGTGTGTTTCAGGGGGTGTGTCAGGGTGTGTTTCAGGGGGTGTGTCAGGGTGTGTTTCAGGGGGTGTGTCAGGGTGTGTTTCAGGGGGTGTGTCAGGGTGTGTTTCAGGGGGTGTGTCAGGGTGTGTTTCAGGGCGTGTGTCAGGGTGTGTTTCGGGGCGTGTGTCAGGGTGTGTTTCAGGGGGTGTGTCAGGGTGTGTTTCAGGGGGTGTGTCAGGGTGTGTTTCAGGGGGTGTGTCAGGGTGTGTTTCAGGGCGTGTGTCAGGGTGTGTTTCAGGGGGTGTGTCAGGGTGTGTTTCAGGGGGTGTGTCAGGGTGTGTTTCAGGGGGTGTGTCAGGGTGTGTTTCAGGGCGTGTGTCAGGGTGTGTTTCAGGGGGTGTGTCAGGGTGTGTTTCAGGGGGTGTGTCAGGGTGTGTTTCAGGGCGTGTGTCAGGGTGTGTTTCAGGGGGTGTGTCAGGGTGTGTTTCAGGGCGTGTGTCAGGGTGTGTTTCAGGGGGTGTGTCAGGGTGTGTTTCAGGGGGTGTGTCAGGGTGTGTTTCAGGGCGTGTGTCAGGGTGTGTTTCAGGGCGTGTGTCGGGGTGTGTTTCAGGGTGTGTGTCAGGGTGTGTTTCAGGGGGTGTGTCAGGGTGTGTTTCAGGGCGTGTGTCAGGGTGTGTTTCAGGGCGTGTGTCAGGGTGTGTTTCAGGGCGTGTGTCGGGGTGTGTTTCAGGGCGTGTGTCGGGGTGTGTTTCAGGGGGTGTGTCGGGGTGTGTTTCAGGGCGTGTGTCGGGGTGTGTTTCAGGGCGTGTGTCGGGGTGTGTTTCAGGGCATGTGTCGGGGTGTGTTTCAGGGCGTGTGTCAGGGTGTGTTTCAGGGGGTGTGTCAGGGTGTGTTTCAGGGGGTGTGTCAGGGTGTGTTTCAGGGGGTGTGTCAGGGTGTGTTTCAGGGCGTGTGTCGGGGTGTGTTTCAGGGGGTGTGTCGGGGTGTGTTTCAGGGCGTGTGTCGGGGTGTGTTTCAGGGCGTGTGTCAGGGTGTGTTTCAGGGGGTGTGTCGGGGTGTGTTTCAGGGCGTGTTTCAGGGGGTGTGTCGGGGTGTGTTTCAGGGCGTGTGTCGGGGTGTGTTTCAGGGCGTGTGTCAGGGTGTGTTTCAGGGCGTGTGTCAGGGTGTGTTTCAGGGGGTGTGTCGGGGTGTGTTTCAGGGCGTGTGTCAGGGTGTGTTTCAGGGCGTGTGTCGGGGTGTGTTTCAGGGGGTGTGTCGGGGTGTGTTTCAGGGCGTGTGTCAGGGTGTGTTTCAGGGGGTGTGTCGGGGTGTGTTTCAGGGCGTGTGTCAGGGTGTGTTTCAGGGGGTGTGTCAGGGTGTGTTTCAGGGCGTGTGTCGGGGTGTGTTTCAGGGCGTGTGTCGGGGTGTGTTTCAGGGGGTGTGTCAGGGTGTGTTTCAGGGCGTGTGTCAGGGTGTGTTTCAGGGGGTGTGTCAGGGTGTGTTTCAGGGCGTGTGTCAGGGTGTGTTTCAGGGGGTGTGTCGGGGTGTGTTTCAGGGCGTGTGTCAGGGTGTGTTTCAGGGCATGTGTCAGGGTGTGTTTCAGGGGGTGTGTCGGGGTGTGTTTCAGGGCGTGTGTCAGGGTGTGTTTCAGGGCGTGTGTCGGGGTGTGTTTCAGGGCGTGTGTCAGGGTGTGTGTCAGGGCGTGTGTCAGGGTGTGTTTCAGGGCGTGTGTCAGGGTGTGTTTCAGGGCGTGTGTCAGGGTGTGTTTCAGGGCGTGTGTCAGGGTGTGTTTCAGGGGGTGTGTCAGGGTGTGTTTCAGGGCGTGTGTCAGGGTGTGTTTCAGGGCGTGTGTCAGGGTGTGTTTCAGGGCGTGTGTCGGGGTGTGTTTCAGGGCGTGTGTCGGGGTGTGTTTCAGGGCGTGTGTCAGGGTGTGTTTCAGGGGGTGTGTCGGGGTGTGTTTCAGGGCGTGTGTCAGGGTGTGTTTCAGGGAGTGTGTCGGGGTGTGTTTCAGGGGGTGTGTCGGTGTGTGTTTCAGGGGGTGTGTCAGGGTGTGTTTCAGGGCGTGTGTCGGGGTGTGTTTCAGGGGGTGTGTCAGGGTGTGTTTCAGGGGGTGTGTCAGGGTGTGTTTCAGGGGGTGTGTCAGGGGGTGTTTCAGGGGGTGTGTCAGGGTGTGTTTCAGGGGGTGTGTCAGGGTGTGTTTCAGGGCGTGTGTCAGGGTGTGTTTCAGGGGGTGTGTCAGGGTGTGTTTCAGGGGGTGTGTCAGGGTGTGTTTCAGGGCGTGTGTCGGGGTGTGTTTCAGGGGGTGTGTCAGGGTGTGTTTCAGAGCGTGTGTCGGGGTGTGTTTCAGGGGGTGTGTCGGTGTGTGTTTCAGGGGGTGTGTCAGGGTGTGTTTCAGAGCGTGTGTCGGGGTGTGTTTCAGGGGTGTGTCAGGGTGTGTTTCAGGGGGTGTGTCATGGTGTGTTTCAGGGGGTGTGTCAGGGTGTGTTTCAGGGGGTGTGTCAGGGTGTGTTTCAGGGCGTGTGTCAGGGTGTGTTTCAGGGGTTGTGTCAGGGTGTGTTTCAGGGGGTGTGTCAGGGTGTGTTTCAGGGCGTGTGTCGGGGTGTGTTTCAGGGGGTGTGTCAGGGTGTGTTTCAGGGGTTGTGTCAGGGTGTGTTTCAGGGGGTGTGTCAGGGTGTGTTTCAGGGGGTGTGTCAGGGTGTGTTTCAGGGGGTGTGTCAGGGTGTGTTTCAGGGGGTGTGTCAGGGTGTGTTTCAGGGGGTGTGTCGGGGTGTGTTTCAGGGCGTGTGTCGGGGTGTGTTTCAGGGCGTGTGTCGGGGTGTGTTTCAGGGCGTGTGTCAGGGTGTGTTTCAGGGGGTTTGTCAGGGTGTGTTTCAGGGGGTGTGTCAGGGTGTGTTTCAGGGCGTGTGTCAGGGTGTGTTTCAGGGGGTGTGTCAGGGTGTGTTTCAGGGGGTGTGTCACGGTGTGTTTCAGGGCGTGTGTCAGGGTGTGTTTCAGGGGGTGTGTCAGCGTGTGTTTCAGGGGGTGTGTCAGGGTGTGTTTCAGGGCGTGTGTCGGGGTGTGTTTCAGGGCGTGTGTCGGGGTGTGTTTCAGGGCGTGTGACGGGGTGTGTTTCAGGGCGTGTGTCAGGGTGTGTTTCAGGGCGTGTGTCGGGGTGTGTTTCAGGGCGTGTGTCAGGGTGTGTTTCAGGGCGTGTGTCGGGGTGTGTTTCAGGGCATGTGTCGGGGTGTGTTTCAGGGCGTGTGTCGGGGTGTGTTTCAGAGCGTGTGTCGGGGTGTGTTTCAGAGCGTGTGTCGGGGTGTGTTTCAGGGCGTGTGTCGGGGTGTGTTTCAGAGCGTGTGTCGGGGTGTGTTTCAGGGTTTGTGTTGGGGTGTGTTTCAGGGTTTGTGTCGGGGTGTGTTTCAGGGCATGTGTCGGGGTGTGTTTCAGAGCGTGTGTCGGGGTGTGTTTCAGGGTTTGTGTCGGGGTGTGTTTCAGGGCGTGTGTCGGGGTGTGTTTCAGGGTTTGTGTCGGGGTGTGTTTCAGGGCGTGTGTCAGGGTGTGTTTCAGGGCGTGTGTCAGGGTGTGTTTCATAGCGTGTGTCGGGGTGTGTTTCAGGGCGTGTGTCGGGGTGTGTTTCAGGGTTTGTGTCGGGGTGTGTTTCAGGGCGTGTGTCGGGGTGTGTTTCAGGGTTTGTGTCGGGGTGTGTTTCAGGGTTTGTGTCGGGGTGTGTTTCAGGGTTTGTGTCGGGGTGTGTTTCAGGGTTTGTGTTGGGGTGTGTTTCAGGGTTTGTGTCGGGGTGTGTTTCAGGGCGTGTGTCGGGGTGTGTTTCAGGGCGTGTGTCGGGGTGTGTTTCAGGGTTTGTGTCGGGGTGTGTTTCAGGGCGTGTGTCGGGGTGTGTTTCAGGGTTTGTGTCGGGGTGTGTTTCAGGGTTTGTGTCGGGGTGTGTTTCAGGGTTTGTGTCGGGGTGTGTTTCAGGGTTTGTGTTGGGGTGTGTTTCAGGGTTTGTGTCGGGGTGTGTTTCAGGGCGTGTGTCGGGGTGTGTTTCAGGGCGTGTGTCGGGGTGTGTTTCAGGGTTTGTGTCGGGGTGTGTTTCAGGGTTTGTGTCGGGGTGTGTTTCAGGGCGTGTGTCGGGGTGTGTTTCAGGGTTTGTGTCGGGGTGTGTTTCAGGGCGTGTGTCAGGGTGTGTTTCAGGGCGTGTGTCAGGGTGTGTTTCAGAGCGTGTGTCAGGGTGTGTTTCAGGGCGTGTGTCAGGGTGTGTTTCAGAGCGTGTGTCGGGGTGTGTTTCAGGGCGTGTGTCGGGGTGTGTTTCAGGGTTTGTGTCGGGGTGTGTTTCAGGGCGTGTGTCGGGGTGTGTTTCAGGGTTTGTGTCGGGGTGTGTTTCAGGGTTTGTGTCGGGGTGTGTTTCAGGGTTTGTGTTGGGGTGTGTTTCAGGGTTTGTGTCGGGGTGTGTTTCAGGGCGTGTGTCGGGGTGTGTTTCAGGGCGTGTGTCGGGGTGTGTTTCAGGGTTTGTGTCCGGGTACTATACATTCTAACCGTGTCTTTTCCTGTAGGTAACATTGACTACAGCTGCCCCGCCAGAAACGAGTGTGAAATAACAAAACGTAGAAGGAAATCCTGCCAATCCTGTCGCTTCATCAAATGTCTGAAAGTTGGGATGATGAAAGAAGGTAAATTAATAACTCACACACTGTACACAAGTCCCTGTACACACACACCGGGACAGACAGTAACTCTCACACTGTACACAAGTCCCTGTACACACACACCGGGACAGACAGTAACTCACACACTCTATACAAGTCCCTGTACACACACCGGTACAGACAGTAACTCACACACTCTATACAAGTCCCTGTACACACACACCGGGACAGACAGTAACTCACACACTGTACACAAGTCCCTGTACACACACACCGGGACAGACAGTAACTCACACACTGTACACAAGTCCCTGTACACACACACCGGGACAGACAGTAACTCTCACACTGTACACAAGTCCCTGTACACACACACCGGGACAGACAGTAACTCACACACTCTATACAAGTCCCTGTACACACACCGGTACAGACAGTAACTCACACACTCTATACAAGTCCCTGTACACACACACCGGGACAGACAGTAACTCACACACTGTACACAAGTCCCTGTACACACACACCGGGACAGACAGTAACTCACACACTGTACACAAGTCCCTGTACACACACACCGGGACAGACAGTAACTCTCACACTGTACACAAGTCCCTGTACACACACACCGGGACAGACAGTAACTCACACACTCTATACAAGTCCCTGTACACACACCGGTACAGACAGTAACTCACACACTCTATACAAGTCCCTGTACACACACACCGGGACAGACAGTAACTCACACACTGTACACAAGTCCCTGTACACACACACCGGGACAGACAGTAACTCACACACTGTACACAAGTCCCTGTACACACACACCGGGACAGACAGTAACTCACACACTGTACACAAGTCCCTGTACACACACACCGGGACAGACAGTAACTCACACACTGTACACAAGTCCCTGTACACACACACCGGGACAGACAGTAACTCACACACTGTACACAAGTCCCTGTACACACACACTGGGACAGACAGTAACTCACACACTGTACACAAGTCCCTGTACACACACCGGGACAGACAGTAACTCACACACTGTACACAAGTCCATGTACACACACCGGGACAGACAGTAACTCACACAATGTACACAAGTCCCTGTACACACACACCGGGCCAGACAGTAACTCACACACTGTACACAAGTCCCTGTACACACACCGGGACAGACAGTAACTCACACACTGTACACAAGTCCCTGTACACACACACCGGGACAGACAGTAACTCACACACTGTACACAAGTCCCTGTACACACACACCGGGACAGACAGTAACTCACACACTGTACACAAGTCCCTGTACACACACACCGGGACAGACAGTAACTCACACACTGTACACAAGTCCCTGTACACACACACCGGGACAGACAGTAACTCACACACTGTACACAAGTCCCTGTACACACACACCGGGACAGACAGTAACTCTCACACTGTACACAAGTCCCTGTACACACACCGGGACAGACAGTAACTCTCACAGTGTACACAAGTCCCTGTACACACACCGGGACAGACAGTAACTCACACACTGTACACAAGTCCCAGTACACACACCGGTACAGACAGTAACTCACACACTGTACACAAGTCCCTGTACACACACACCGGGACAGACAGTAACTCACACACTGTACACAAGTCCCTGTACACACACACCGGGACAGACAGTAACTCACACACTGTACACAAGTCCCTGTACACACACACCGGGACAGACAGTAACTCACACACTGTACACAAGTCCCTGTACACACACACCGGGACAGACAGTAACTCACACACTGTACACAAGTCCCTGTACACACACACCGGGACAGACAGTAACTCTCACACTGTACACAAGTCCCTGTACACACACACCGGGACAGACAGTAACTCACACACTGTACACAAGTCCCTGTACACACACACCGGGACAGACAGTAACTCTCACACTGTACACAAGTCCCTGTACACACACACCGGGACAGACAGTAACTCTCACACTGTACACAAGTCCCTGTACACACACCGGGACAGACAGTAACTCACACACTGTACACAAGTCCCTGTACACACACCGGGACAGACAGTAACTCTCACACTGTACACAAGTCCCTGTACACACACACCGGGACAGACAGTAACTCACACACTGTACACAAGTCCCTGTACACACACCGGGACAGACAGTAACTCACACACTGTACACAAGTCCCTGTACACACACACCGGGACAGACAGTAACTCACACACTATACACTAGTCCCTGGACACACACACCGGGACAGACAGTAACTCACACACTGTACACAAGTCCCTCTACACACACACCGGGACAGACAGTAACTCACACACTGTACACAAGTCCCAGTACACACACCGGGACAGACAGTAACTCACACACTGTACACAAGTCCCTGTACACACACACCAGGACAGACAGTAACTCACACACTGTACACAAGTCCCTGTACACACACCGGGACAGACAGTAACTCACACACTGTACACAAGTCCCTGTACACACACACCGGGACAGACAGTAATTCACGCACTGTACACAAGTCCCAGTACACACACCGGGACAGACAGTAACTCACACACTGTACACAAGTCCCTGTACACACACACCGGGACAGACAGTAACTCACACACTGTACACAAGTCCCTGTACACACACACCGGGACAGACAGTAACTCACACACTGTACACAAGTCCCTGTATACACACACCGGGACAGACAGTAACTCACACACTGTACACAAGTCCCTGTACACACACACCGGGACAGACAGTAACTCACACACTGTACACAAGTCCCTGTACACACACCGGGACAGACAGTAACTCACACACTGTACACTAGTCCCTGTACACACACACCGGGACAGACAGTAACTCACACACTGTACACAAATCCCTGTACACACACCGGGACAGACAGTAACTCACACACTGTACACAAATCCCTGTACACACACACCGGGACAGACAGTAACTCTCACACTGTACACAAGTCCCTGTACACACACACCGGGCCAGACAGTAACTCACATACTGTACACAAGTCCCTGTACACAGACCGGGACAGACAGTAACTCACACACTGTACACAAGTCCCTGTACACACACCGGGACAGACAGTAACTCACACACTGTACACAAGTCCCTGTATGCACACCGGGACAGACAGTAACTCACACACTGTACACAAGTCCCTGTACACACACCAGGACAGACAGTAACTCACACACTGTACACAAGTCCCTGTACACACACCGGGACAGACAGTAACTCTCACACTGTACACAAGTCCCTGTACACACACACCGGGACAGACAGTAACTCACACACTGTACACAAGTCCCTGTACACACACACCGGGACAGACAGTAACTCACACACTGTACAGCAGTTTCTGTACACACACACCGGGACAGACAGTAACTCACACACTGTACACAAGTCCCTGTACACACACACTGGGACAGACAGTAACTCACACACTGTACACAAGTCCCTGTACACACACCGGGACAGACAGTAACTCACACACTGTACACAAGTCCCAGTACACACACACCGGGCCAGACAGTAACTCACACACTGTACACAATTCCCAGTACACACACCGGTACAGACAGTAACTCACACACTGTACACAAGTCCCTGTACACACACACCGGGACAGACAGTAACTCACACACTGTACACAAGTCCCTGTACACACACACCGGGACAGACAGTAACTCACACACTGTACACAAGTCCCTGTACACACACACCGGGACAGACAGTAACTCACACACTGTACACAAGTCCCTGTACACACACACCGGGACAGACAGTAACTCACACACTGTACACAAGTCCCTGTACACACACACCGGGACAGACAGTAACTCTCACACTGTACACAAGTCCCTGTACACACACACCGGGACAGACAGTAACTCACACACTGTACACAAGTCCCTGTACATACACACCGGGACAGACAGTAACTCTCACACTGTACACAAGTCCCTGTACACACACACCGGGACAGACAGTAACTCTCACACTGTACACAAGTCCCTGTACACACACCGGGACAGACAGTAACTCACACACTGTACACAAGTCTCTGTACACACACACCGGGACAGACAGTAACTCACACACTGTACACAAGTCCCTGTACACACACCGGGACAGACAGTAACTCACACACTGTACACAAGTCCCTGCACACACACATCGGGACAGACAGTAACTCACACACTGTACACAAGTCCCTGTACACACACAATGGGACAGACAGTAACTCACACACTGTACACAAGTCCCAGTACACACACCGGGACAGACAGTAACTTACACACTGCACACAAGTCCCTGTACACACACACCGGGACAGACAGTAACTCTCACACTGTACACAAGTCCCTGTACACACACTGGGGTAGACAGTAACTCACACACTGTACACAAGTCCCTGTACACACACACCGGGACAGACAGTAACTCACACACTGTACACAAGTCCCTGTACACACACACCGGGACAGACAGTAACTCACACACTGCACACAAGTCCCTGTACACACACACCGGGACAGACAGTAACTCTCACACTGTACACACGTCCCTGTACACACACACCGGGACAGACAGTAACTCACACACTGTACACAAGTCCCAGTACACACACCGGGACAGACAGTAACTCACACACTGTACACAAGTCCCTGTACACACACACCGGGACAGACAGTAACTCACACACTGTACACAAGTCCCTGTACACACACTGGGGTAGACAGTAACTCACACACTGTACACAAGTCCCTGTACACACACACCGGGACAGACAGTAACTCACACACTGTACACAAGTCCCTGTACACACACACCGGGACAGACAGTAACTCACACACTGCACACAAGTCCCTGTACACACACCAGGACAGACAGTAACTCTCACACTGTACACAAGTCCCTGTACACACACTGGGGTAGACAGTAACTCACACACTGTACACAAGTCCCTGTACACACACACCGGGACAGACAGTAACTCACACACTGTACACAAGTCCCTGTACACACACACCGGGCCAGACAGTAACTCACACACTGTACACAAGTCCCTGTACACACACACCGGGACAGACAGTAACTCACACACTGTACACAAGTCCCTGTACACACACTGGGGTAGACAGTAACTCACACACTGTACACAAGTCCCTGTACACACACACCGGGACAGACAGTAACTCTCACACTGTACACAAGTCCCTGTACACACACACCGGGACAGACAGTAACTCACACACTGTACACAAGTCCCTGTACACACACACCGGGACAGACAGTAACTCACACACTGCACACAAGTCCCTGTACACACACCGGGACAGACAGTAACTCTCACACTGTACACAAGTCCCTGTACACACACACCGGGACAGACAGTAACTCTCACACTGTACACAAGTCCCTGTACACACACCGGGACAGACAGTAACTCTCACACTGCACACAAGTCCCTGTACACACACACCGGGACAGACAGTAACTCTCACACTGTACACAAGTCCCTGTATGCACACCGGGACAGACAGTAACTCACACACTGTACACAAGTCCCTGTACACACACACCGGGACAGACAGTAACTCACACACTGTACACAAGTCCCTGTACACACACACCGGGCCAGACAGTAACTCACACACTGTACACAAGTCCCTGTACACACACACCGGGCCAGACAGTAACTCACACACTGTACACAAGTCCCTGTACACACACACCGGGCCAGACAGTAACTCACACACTGTACACAAGTCCCTGTACACACACTGGTGTAGACAGTAACTCACACACTGTACAGCAGTCTCGGTACACGCACTGGGGTAGACAGTAACTCACACACTGTACAGCAGTCTCTGTACACACATGGGGACACGATGCAGACAGTAACTCACATACTGGAGCCCCTATACACCCCAACTCTCTCACAGCCATACATGGAGACAACACACACAAACAAACATACACACACACACACACACACACACATACATTGCTAAACGATGGTTTAAGAACAGTGAGCCAATTGTTGAGGCATATCAGTGCTGGGCATTTTTAGCAAATGGGATGAAATGAACATGTGTTTGTCTGGAAGTGGATTGCTGGTGGGAGAGAGCCCTGGGAGACTGCCAGCTAATTGAATTAGCATCCATGCACAGTGAGCTGGTCACCTCGCTTCCTGAAGGCACTGATCTCATTTGGGTAGAGACGCATAATTGAATTTGCATTTTCTCAGTGTAACTTCCCAGCTCCCAGTGTACTCTCTCGCAATGGGTTTAACTCATCTCAGCCTGTCAACCAAATCCTAATGCCAGGCACTTTAACACAAACCACTACCTGCTCCGCAGAAAAGATTTCATAAGAACATAAGAAATAGGAGCAGGAGTAGGTCATCTAGCCCTTCGAGCCTGCCCCGCCATTCAATAAGATCATGGCTGATCTGTCACGGCTCAGTTCCACCTTCCCGCCCTTTCCCCATAACCCTTAATCCCTTCTCTTATCAAAAACCCATCAACCCGCTTCTTAAAAATATTTAGCGAGGCAGCCTCCACCACTTCAACGGGCAGAGAATTCCAGAGATTCACCACCCTTTGAGTGAAGAAGTTCCTCCTCAACTCCGTTCTAAACCGCCCCCCCTTTATCTTTAGGCTGTGCCCCCTAGTCCTACTGTCCTTTCTGAGTGGGAAGAGTCTCTCCACCTCTATCCTATCCATCCCATTCATCATCTTATACGTCTCAATGAGATCTCCCCTCATTCTTCTAAACTCTAACGAGTACAAGCCCAGTTTATTCAGCCTCTCCTCATAGCTCAACCCCCTCAACTCCGGTATCAGCCTAGTAAACCTCCTCTGCACTCCCTCTAAGGCCAAAATATCTTTGCGCAGGTGCGGCGCCCAAAACTGCACACAGTACTCCAGCTGCGGCCTCACCAATGCCCTATACAGCCGCAGCAAGACCTCCCTACGTTTATATTCAATCCCCTTCGCTATGAAGGCCAGCATCCCATTCGCCTTCCTGACCACCTGCTGCACCTGCAAGCTGGGTTTTTGCGACTCATGCACAAGGACCCCGAGGTCCCTCTGCACCGTCGCCTGCTGCAGTTTTTCGCCCCATAAGTGATAGTCCTTCCTACCATTCTTCCTACCAAAGTGGACCACCTCACACACTTGCCAACATTAAATTCCATTTGCCATTTCCTGGCCCATTCGCCCAGCCTATCTAGATCCTTCTGCAGACTCTCCACACCCTCCTCACAATTTGCCTTTCCACCAATTTTGGTGTCATCAGCAAATTTCGACATCCTACACTCGGTTCCCTCCTCCAGATCATCTATATAAATGGTAAATAGCTGAGGCCCCAGCACCGACCCCTGGGGCACCCCACTAGTCACCAACCACCAATCCAAATAGCACCCATTGACCCCCACTCTCTGCCTCCTATTTGACAACCAATCCTCTATCCACGCTAACACCCTACCCCCAACTCCATGCCCCCTGACCTTCTGCAATAACCTCTTGTGAGGTACCTTGTCAAACGCCTTCTGAAAATCCAGAAAGACCACATCCACCGGCTCTCCTCTATCCACTGCCCTAGACACATCCTCATAGAACTCCAGTAAATTTGTCAGACACGACTTCCCTTTAAGGAAACCGCGCTGCGTCTGCTCTATCAAGCAATTCCCTTCAAGATGCCTCGCTATTTCCTTCTTGATGACGGATTCTAACATTTTACCTACAACAGATGTTAAACTAACCGGCCTATAATTCCCCACCCTTTGCCTGGCACCCTTCTTAAACAACGGCGTAACATTAGCCGTTTTCCAATCTTCCGGCACTTCCCCGGAATCCAGCGACAGAAAACTTTTTCAACAGAAAACTTACCATCTCACCATCCAGATTGATGTACTAATCGAGCACAGTTCACACAGAGCCTGGTATTCCAGGCCTGGATTGGGAGGCATGCCTTATGAGGATAGGTTGAGGGAGCTCGGTCTCTTCTCCCTGGAGAGACGAAGGTTGAGAGGCGACCTGATAGAGGTTTATAAAATGTTGAGAGGAATAGATAGGGTGGACTCTCAGAGGCTATTTCCCAGGACTGAAATGGTCGCTACGAGAGGACACAGATTTAAGGTGCTGGGGAGCAGGTACAGAGGAGATGTTAGGGGAAAGTTTTTCACTCAGAGGGTGGTGAGTGAGTGGAATCGGCTGCCGTCGGTGGTGGTAGAGGCGAACTCACTGGGGTCTTTTAGAAGACTTCTGGATGAGTACATGGGATCGAATGGCATTGGAAGTTACAGATAGTTCTATGGCCTGGTAGGTATAGATGTGATCGGCACAACTTGTGGGCCGAAGGGCCTGTTTGTGCTGTAGTGTTCTATGTTCTATGTAGTACACTAGAAGCTTGACACCATCCAGGACAAAGCAGTCTCACTCCCTCCACCACCATGCAAACTGGGAGCTTGAGTAAATGTTTACTGCATTGCTCGCGTTATGTGATGATCATATTTCTCTGACCTGGGTTCGATTCCTGGCTCGGGTCACTGTCTGTGCAGAGGCTGCACATTCTCCCAGTGTCTGTGTGGGTTCCTTTGGGTGCTCCGGTTTCCTCCCACAGTCCACAAATGTGCGGTTAAATTGATTGGCCATGCTAAATTGCCCATTAGTGTCATGGGGATTATTAGATTAAATATTTGGGGTTATGGGGATAGGGATTGTGGTTGGTGCAGGCTCAGTGGGCCGAATGGCTTCCTTCTGCACTGTAGGTAGTCTATTCTATTCTATTCTAGTACGATTACAATATTGGCATCTACCCAGCAATGTGGAAAACTGTCCAGGTATGTACTATACACAAAGCAGGACAAATTCAACTTGGCCAATTATTTTGGCTGGTGGTATTATCACTAGACTATTAATCCAGAAACTCAGCTAATGGAGGGTTCAAACCTGGGGACCTGGGTTCGAATCCCGCCATGGCAGATGGTGAAATTTGAATTCAATAAAAAAAAGTCTATAGTTAAGAATCTACTGATGACCAGGAAACCATTGTTGATTGTCGGAAAAACCCATCTGGTTCATTAACGTGTCTTTAGCGAAGGAAATCTGCCGTCCTTACCCGGTCAGGCCTACATGTGACTCCAGAGTCACAGCGATGTCGTTGACTCTGAACAGTCCTTAGGCAACTGAGGATGGCCAATAAATGCTGGCCCAGCCAGTGATCCCCGCGTCCCACGAATGATTAAAAGAGAATTACTGCCCGATCGCTTAGTCTTATTTGTTATCAAAGTGATGGAAAGAGTTATCGACAGCACTATCAAGTAGCACTTACTCAGTGACAACCGCTCAGTTTGGGTTCCCCAGGGCCACACAGCTCCTGACCTCATTACAGCCTTAGTTCAAATACAGGCACAAGAGCTGGACTCAGAAGGTGAGATGACAGTGGCTGCCTCGGCATCAATGCTATGCTTGACTGAGTGTGGCTTCATAGATTCCAGTCAATGGGAATCAGGAGGAAAACACTCGATAGGCTGGGGTCATAACTCGTGCTATGGAAGATGGTCGTGGTTCTTCTTTGTCAATCATCTCAATCTCTGCAGGAGTCCCTCAGGTTAGTGAGCTCGACCCAAACATCACCAGCTCTTTCATCAATGACCTTCCCTCCTTTATAAGGCCAATGACAATATTCCCGATGATTACACAGTGCTGAATTTTATTAATAACTCCTCAGATACTGAGACAATCTGTGCCTATGTGCCCATATGCAGCAGCACCTGGACAACATTCAAGGCTTGGGTTAATGAGTGGCAAATAATTTTTATGCCTCACAGTGCCAATGACCACAATGACCATCTTCTAGAGAAAATGCAACCATCCCCCATTGACATTCAGTGGCAGTGCTACTGCAGCACGTCCTCACTACCATCATCCTGGGGGTTACCACTCAGCAGAAACTGAACTGCACTAACCATATAGGTACCACGGCTATAAGAACAGGTCAGATTGGGAATTCTACAGAGTATAACTCACCTCCTGACTCCCAAAGCCTGTCCACAACCTGCAAGCCACAAGTGTGATGGAATATTCCCTACTCACCGAGATGGGAGGTAAGCAGCACATCACACATACAGTGAGTTCTGTACGGTATACCAGAGTGTTACAGTGAGCTCTGTACGGTATACCAGAGTGTTACAGTGAGGGGTGTGGGGTATATCAGAGTGTTACAGTGAGGGGTGTGGGATATATCAGAGTGTTACAGTGAGGGGTGTGGGGTATACCAGAGTGTTACAGTGAGGGGTGTGGGATATATCAGAGTGTTACAGTGAGGGGTGTGGGATATATCAGAGTGTTACAGTGAGGGGTGTGGGATATATCAGAGTGTTACAGTGAGGGGTGTGGGGTATATCAGAGTGTTACAGTGAGGGGTGTTGAGTATATCAGAGTGTTACATTGAGGGGTGTGGGGTATATCAGAGTGTTACAGTGAGGGGTGTGGGGTATATCAGAGTGTTACAGTGAGGGGTGTGGGGTATACCAGAATGTTACAGTGAGGGGTGTGGGGTATATCAGAGTGTTACAGTGAGGGGTGTGGGATATATCAGAGTGTTACAGTGAGGGGTGTGGGATATATCAGAGTGTTACAGTGAGGGGTGTGGAGTATGTCAGAGTGTTACAGTGAGGGGTGTGGGGTATATCAGAGTGTTACAGTGAGGGGTGTGGGGTATGTCAGAGTGTTACAGTGAGGGGTGTGGGGTATATCAGAGTGTTACAGTGAGGGGTGTGGGGTATGTCAGAGTGTTGCATTGAGGGGTGTGGGGTATATCAGAGTGTTACAGTGAGGGGTGTGGGGTATATCAGAGTGTTACAGTGAGGGGTGTGGGGTATATCAGAGTGTTACAGTGAGGGGTGTGGGGTATATCAGAGTGTTTCAGTGAGGGGTGTGGGGTATATCAGAGTGTTACAGTGAGGGGTGTGGGGTATATCAGAGTGTTACAATGAGGGGTGTGGGGTATATCAGAGTGTTACAGTGAGGGGTGTGGGGTATGTCAGAGTGTTTCAGTGAGGGGTGTGGGGTATATCAGAGTGTTACAGTGAGGGGGTGTGGGGTATATCAGTGTTACAGTGAGGGGTGTGGGGTATATCAGAGTGTTACAGTGAGGGGTGTGGGGTATATCAGAGTGTTACAATGAGGGGTGTGGGGTATATCAGAGTGTTACAGTGAGGGGTGTGGAGTATGTCAGAGTGTTACAGTGAGGGGTGTAGGGTATATCAGAGTGTTACAATGAGGGGTGTGGGGTATATCAGAGTGTTACAGTGAGGGGTGTGGGGTATATCAGAGTGTTACAGTGAGGGGTGTGGGGTATACCAGAGTGTTACAGTGAGGGGTGTGGGGTATATCAGAGTGTTTCAGTGAGGGGTGTGGGGTATATCAGAGTGTTGCATTGAGGGGTGAAGTGTTAAAGTTTCATTCAGTCCCATGACAGACTCGTGCTGAAAATTGATTTGTGCGTTTCTGGGTCATTGTTTGTCCTCTTAGTAACACCCAGCAACAAAAAATGAAGTGCTTTTTAAAGACTTTATTGGGATCATTCTGTGCAAACGTTAGTTCAGTAGCTGTTGTTTTTGTGTCCCCAGGTGTACGCTTAGACCGTGTGAGAGGTGGTCGACAGAAATACAAACGACGATTTGATGACGTGGGTATTACATACATGAACTCACAATGTTGCCAACCCAGCAAAAAGTCAGGTAAAGCTCCACACTTTGAAACCCTTATGTCTTTGCGGTCACCCCCCCTTTTGGACTAACTACGGAACTGATTGGTGAGAACTCTCTCACACATCAAAACATAAAATGCTGGGGAATCTCAGTGGCTCCTACAGTATCTGTGGCGAGAGAGTAGAGCCAACATTTTGAGCCTGGGTGACTTTTATCTTTGGCAAGAGCTCTCGATCAGCTATTCGCAAGGGTAAGGCTCACAGCATTTCCCAGATCTCACTGGGAATGAGGTCACAGTTCAAATGATGAGGTTTGAATTTTACAGACGTTAGAGCAGGAGGCCATTCAGCACTTCAACTCTGTGCTGGCTCAGTTTTGGAGTTCTCCCAACCAATCCCACTGCATTGCTCTCTCCCCACAGCCCCGTAATTCACCCAGCTTCACACGTTTATAGAATTTCCCATGAAAGAAGCAATCATTTCCTCAGCTCCATTAGCCCCCCAATAAAAAAAAAATCATGAAACATAGAAAAATAGAAACTAGAAGCAGGACGAGGCCATTCGGCCCTTCCAGTCTGCTCTGTCATTCATTCTGATCATGGCTGATCATCAAATTCAATATCCTGATCCCCCCTTCCCCCCCATATCCTTTGATCCCTTTCGCCCGAAGAGTTATATCTAACTACTTCTTCAGACAATGTTTTGACCTCGACTACTTTCAGTGGGGGTGAATTCCACACATTCCCCACTCTCTGGGTGAAGAAATTTCTCCTCCCCTCAGTTCTAAAAGGTTTCCCCCTTATCCTCAATCTCTGATCCCTAGTTCTGGGCTCCCCCCACCATCTGGAACATTCTTTCTGAATCTACCCTGTTTAACCCTGTTAGAATTTTATAAGTTTCTATCAGATTCCCTCTCACTCTTCGAAACTCCAGTGAATATAATCCTAACCCACTCAGTCTCTCCTCATATGACAGACCTGCCATCCCAGGAATCAGCCTGGTAAACCTTCTCTGTGCTCCCTCTATAGCAAGGACATCCTTCCTCAGATAAGGAGACCAAAACTGCCCACAATACTCCAGGTGTGGCCTCGTCAATGCCCTGTACAATTACAGCAAGAAGTCTGACAACACCAGGTTTTAGTCCAACCGATTAAATCGGTTGGACTAAAACCTGGTGTTGTCAGACTTTTTACTGTGTTTACGCCAGTCCAACGCCGGCATACCCACATCACAATTACAGCAAAACATCCTTATCCCTGTACTCAAATCCTCTCGCTATGAAGGCCAACATACCATTTGCCTTCTTTACTGCCTGCTGTACCTGCACGCTTACTTTCAGTGACTGATGTACGAGGACTCCAAGGTCACACTGCGTATCCACCTCTCTCAATTTACACCCATTCAAATAATAATCTGTCTTCCTTTTATTGCTACCAAAGTAGATAACCTCACATTTATCCACATTATACTGCATCTGCCATGCAGATACCCACACACTCAACCTGTCCAGATCACACTGAAGTATCTCTGTATCCTCCTCACAGCTCACCCTCCCACCCAACTTTGTATCATCTGCAAATTTGGAGATAATACATTCAGTTCCCTTTTCCAAATCATTAATATATAATGTAAACAGTTGGGGTCTGAGCACAGATCCCTGTGGAACCCCACTAGTCACTGCCTGCCAATCAGAAAAAGACCCATTTATGTCAACTTTTTGCTTCCTATTTGCTAACCAGCTTTCTATCCATCTGAAGACATTACCTACAATCCCACATGCTTTAATTTTACACAGTAGTCTGTTATGTCAGACCTTGTCAAAAGCCTTCTGAAAGTCTGAATAAACCACATCCACAGGTTCTCCTCGGTCAACTCTACTAATTACATCCTCAAAAAATTCCAATAGATTCATCAAGTATGATTTCCCTTTTGTAAGTCCATGCTGACGTGTCTGATATTCTATAAGGAATATCCTTATATTCTTTTTTGAGGGCCTTATTCATTCTCTTTTTACCCATGTCATCTATGCCAATGTGACCTACATTGACTGTTTGCCCTCCTCCTTCAGAATGCCCTGTGGCTGCTCCAAGACATCCTTGACCCTGGCACCAGGGAGCAACATACCATCCTGGAATCTCATTTGTGGCCACAGAAATGCCTGTCTATTCCCCTTACAATGAAATCCCCTATAACTATTGCACTGGCACACATTTTACCCTTCCCCTCTGCAGCAGAACCAACCATGGAGCAGTGAGTCTGGCTGCTACTGCTTTCCTCAGAGAGGTCATTCCCCTCAAAAGTATCCAAAGTGGTATATCTATTCTGCAGGGAAATGGTCACAGGAGATTCCTGCACTACCCGCCTATCTCTCTTGTTCTGGTGGTCACCTATTTCCCTCCTGCCTGCAGAGTCTGAGCCTGCAGTGTGACCACCTCTCTATACATACTATCTGCGATATTCTCTGACTCGTGGATGCTCCACAGTGTCTCCAGTCACCACTCCAGCTCTGAAACTGGAGCTTCGAGGAGCTGCAGCTGGATACTTTTCCCATACACATGCTGGCCCAGGGCACTGGAACTGTTCCCAACCTCCCACATGGAGCAAGAGGAGCAAACACAGCTTGGAGCCCTCCTGTCATGTCTTACCCCTTTAAATTAAACTTTTGAAAGATGTTTTGTTTCAGCTTATATCCAATTCTCTCAGGCCCTTCTTTTCTGCTCCTCGTTACTGCTGAATATAACCTTTACAAACTCTAAACCACAGAAATTACCTCAGAGACTACAAGTGATAGAATGATTAAATACTTACCCGACCTTTCTACTTACCAATCTGCTCTTTCCCTTGTGTCCTCACTACTGCAGCAGGGCAAGACAACACCTGGGATTTAGAAGGTGGGAAGCAAGGAGAAAAAGCAGAAATCATCTCCTTCCCCACAGCTCCAAGTTCTCAATAGCCTCACACCTCACTCCGGCCGTGGTCTCACTGATGTGATTTGTCCCACTCCTCGTGTGTGTGTGAAGGGAACTGAACTGATGTATCTGGGTAAATGGTTCATTTATGAGGAGAGGCAAGGAAAAGGGAAGAGGGTAAATTAGATAGACCAATGGGGAGAGAGGGTCTGAACATTGTGAGGGTTAGAGTCTGTTGAGGTTCACAGGATCAAGCACTAGAGGGCACCGAGGCTTGGAGGATGGTGAGGGTCAGAGGGCACCGAGGGTTGGAGGATGGTGAGGGTCAGAGGGCAGCGAGGCTTGGAGGATGGTGAGGGTCAGAGGGCACCGAGGGTTGGAGGATGGTGAGGGTCAGAGGGCACCGAGGCTTGGAGGATGGTGAGGTTCAGAGGGCACCGAGGCTTGGAGGATGGTGAGGGTCAGAGGGCACCGAGGCTTGGAGGATGGTGAGGGTCAGAGGGCAGCGAGGCTTGGAGGATGGTGAGGGTCAGAGGGCACCGAGGCTTGGAGGATGGTGAGGGTCAGAGGGCAGCGAGGCTTGGAGGATGGTGAGGGTCAGAGGGCACCGAGGCTTGGAGGATGGTGAGGGTCAGAGGGCAGCGAGGCTTGGAGGATGGTGAGGGTCAGAGGACAGCGAGGCTTGGAGGATGGTGAGGGTCAGAGGGCAGCGAGGCTTGGAGGATGGTGAGGGTCAGAGGGCAGCGAGGCTTGGAGGATGGTGAGGGTCAGAGGGCACCGAGGGTTGGAGGATGGTGAGGGTCAGAGGGCACCGAGGCTTGGAGGATGGTGAGGGTCAGAGGGCACCGAGGCTTGGAGGATGGTGAGGGTCAGAGGGCACCGAGGCTTGGAGGATGGTGAGGGTCAGAGGGCACCGAGGCTTGGAGGATGGTGAGGGTCAGAGGGCAGCGAGGCTTGGAGGATGGTGAGGGTCAGAGGGCACCGAGGCTTGGAGGATGGTGAGGGTCAGAGGGCACCGAGGCTTGGAGGATGGTGAGGGTCAGAGGGCACCGAGGCTTGGAGGATGGTGAGGGTCAGAGGGCATTGAAGATCAAAAGGCAGTGAGGATAATCTCATGGATTATGATTTTTGATTGGTAGCTGACTGAGCCAATAAATATCCATCAATCGCCGGGAATTGGCTCAGCATTTCAAAACTTGACTTTTTCTTACAGGAAATCAAATTGTCTCCCATCTCCTATTGGTGGAACCAGACAAGATCTTTGCTATGGCTGATCCGAGTACCCCTGAGAGTGATGTCAAAGTCCTCACCACACTCTGTGACCTGGCAGACAGAGAGCTGGTCGTTCTCATTAGCTGGGCTAAACACATCCCAGGTACTAAATACTGTCTGTGTGTGTGTGTGTGTGTGTTTGTGTGTGAGTGTGTGAACATGAATGTGTGTGTGTGTATCTGTGTATGTATGAGTGTGTGTATTTGTATGTGTGAGAGTGTGTGAGTCTGTGTGTGTATGTGACTGTGTAGAGTATGTGAGAGTGTACGTGTAAATGTGAGTGAGTGTGTGTGTGTGTGTGAATGTGAGTGTATAAGTGTGTGAGCGTGAGTGTGCGTGTGTGTGAGTGAATATGTGAGTGTGTGTGTGAGAAAGTGTGAGTGTGAAAGTGTGAATGTGTGTGTTTGTGCGTGTGAGTGTGTGTTTGTGCGTGTGAATGTGAGTGCCTGTGTGTGAATGTGTGAGTGAGTGTATGTGTTTTGTGAATGTGAGTGTGTGTTGTGATTGTGAGAGCATGAGTGTGTCTGTGAATGTTTGTGTCTGTGAATGTTTGTGTGTGTGTGTTTTATCAGTGTGTGTGAGTGAGTGTCTGTTTTATGTGTGTGTGCATGTGTGTGTGATTTATCAGTGTGTGTGAGTGAGTGTGTGTTTTATCTGTGTGTGTGTGAATGTGTGTGCGTGTGTGTTTTATCTGCGTGCGTGTATAAATGCATGTGTGTGTGTGCATGTGAGTTTGTGTGTAGGTGTGTGTATGTGAGTGTGTGTGTGTGTGAATATGAGACTGTATGTGCATATGTGTGTGTGTGTAAGTGTGTGTATGTGCGCGAGTGTGTGTTGTGAATGTGTGAGCATGAGTGTGTGTGTTTGTGAATGTGTGTATGAATGTGTGTGTGAGAGTGTGGGAGTGTGTATGAATGTGTGTGTGAGAGTGTGGGAGTGTGTATGAATGTGTGTGTGAGAGTGTGGGCATGTGTATGAATGTGTGTGTGAGAGTGTGGGAGTGTGTATGAATGTGTGTGTGAGAGTGTGGGAGTGTGTATGAATGTGTGTGTGAGAGTGTGGGCGTGTGTATGAATGTGTGTGTGAGAGTGTGGGCGTGTGTATGAATGTGTGTGTGAGAGTGTGGGAGTGTGTATGAATGTATGTGTGAGAGTGTGGGCGTGTGTATGAATGTGTGTGTGAGAGTGTGGGGGTGTGTATGAATGTGTGTGTGAGAGTGTGGGCGTGTGTATGAATGTGTGTGTGAGAGTGTGGGAGTGTGTATGAATGTGTGTGTGAGAGTGTGGGCGTGCGTATGAATGTGTGTGTGAGAGTGTGGGCGTGTGTATGAATGTGTGTGTGAGAGTGTGGGCGTGTGTATGAATGTGTGTGTGAGAGTGTGGGCGTGTGTATGAATGTGTGTGTGAGAGTGTGGGCGTGTGTATGAATGTGTGTGTGAGAGTGTGGGGGTGTGTATGAATGTGTGTGTGAGAGTGTGGGAGTGTGTATGAATGTGTGTGTGAGAGTGCGGGAGTGTGTATGAATGTATGAGTGAGAGTGTGGGAGTGTGTATGAATGTGTGTGTGAGAGTGTGGGCGTGTGTATGAATGTGTGTGTGAGAGTGTGGGCGTGTGTATGAATGTGTGTGTGAGAGTGTGGGCGTGTGTATGAATGTGTGTGTGAGAGTGACGGCGTGTGTATGAATGTGTGTGTGAGAGTGTGGGCGTGTGTATGAATGTGTGTGTGAGAGTGTGGGAGTGTGTATGAATGTGTGTGTGAGAGTGTGGGCGTGTGTATGAATGTGTGTGTGAGAGTGTGGGCGTGTGTATGAATGTGTGTATGAGAGTGTGGGCGTGTGTATGAATGTGTGTGTGAGAGTGTGGGGGTGTGTATGAATGTATGTGTGAGAGTGTGGGCGTGTGTATGAATGTGTGTGTGAGAGTGTGGGCGTGTGTATGAATGTGTGTGTGAGAGTGTGGGCGTGTGTATGAATGTGTGTGTGAGAGTGTGGGCGTGTGTATGAATGTGTGTGTGAGAGTGTGGGGGTGTGTATGAATGTGTGTGTGAGAGTGTGGGCGTGTGTATGAATGTGTGTGTGAGAGTGTGGGCGTGTGTATGAATGTGTGTGTGAGAGTGTGGGCGTGTGTATGAATGTGTGTGTGAGAGTGTGGGGTGTGTATGAATGTGTGTGTGAGAGTGTGGGCGTGTGTATGAATGTGTGTGTGAGAGTGTGGGCGTGTGTATGAATGTGTGTGTGAGAGTGTGGGCGTGTGTATGAATGTGTGTGTGAGAGTGTGGGAGTGTGTATGAATGTGTGTGTGAGAGAGTGGGCGTGTGTATGAATGTGTGTGTGAGAGTGTGGGCGTGTGTATGAATGTGTGTGTGAGAGTGTGGGGGTGTGTATGAATGTGTGTGTGAGAGTGTGGGGGTGTGTATGAATGTGTGTGTGAGAGTGTGGGCGTGTGTATGAATGTGTGTGAGAGTGTGGGCGTGTGTATGAATGTGTGTGTGAGAGTGTGGGGGTGTGTATGAATGTGTGTGTGAGAGTGTGGGCGTGTGTATGAATGTGTGAGTGTGTGTGTGAGTGAGAGTGTGTGTGAGTGACAGACTGTGTGTTTTACCTGTGTGTGAGCGTGAGTCTGTGTGTATGTGCATGTGAGTTTGTGTGGATGAGTGTGTGTCTGTGAATGTGTCAGCGTGAGAGTGTGTGTGTGTGTATGTGAGTCTTATCGGGGTGTTTGTGTGTGTTTGTGTGTATGTGTGTCTCTGTGTGTGTGTGTGAGTTTTATCTGGGTGTTTGTGCGTGTGTGTGTGTCTGTGTGCGTGAGGGTGAGTGTGTGTGTGTATGTGTGTGTGTGTTTTATCTGGGTGTTTGTGCGTGTGGGTGAGTGTGTGTGCGTGAGGGTGAGTGTGTGTGTGTATGTGTGTGTGTGAGTTTTATGTGGGTGTTTGTGCGTGTGGGTGAGTGTGTGTGCGTGAGGGTGAGTGTATGTGTGTGTCTGTGTGTGTGCGAGAGTTTTATCTGTGTTTGTGTGTGTGTGTCTGTGTCTGTGTGTGCGTGTATGTGTACAGAACATAGAACATAGAACATAGAACATTACAGCGCAGAACAGGCCCTTCGGCCCACAATATTGCACTGACCAATTAAAAAGCAATGACCCTCTAACCTAAACCAATCCCTTTCCATCCATAAACCTATCCACGGATCTCCTAAACTCCCCCAAACTAGGCGCATTTACAACTGCAGCAGGCAGGACATTCCAATCCTTCACCACCCTCTGGGTAAAGAACCTATCTCTGACATCCGTCCTATAACTACCCCCCCTTAATTTAAAGCTATGCCCCCTCGTGCTAGCTTTCTCCATCCGAGGAAAAAGGCTATCACTGTCCACCCTATCCAAACCTCTGATCATCTTATATGTTTCAATAAGGTCTCCTCTTAGCTGCCTTCTTTCTAACGAAAACAACCCCAAATCCCTCAGTCTCTCCTCATAGGACCTCCCCTCCATACCAGGCAACATCCTGGTAAACCTCCTCTGCACCCTCTCCAAAGCCTCCACATCCTTCCTGTAATGTGGGGACCAGAACTGCACACAGTACTCCAAGTGCGGCCGCACCAGAGTTGTGTACAGTTGCAACATGACGCTGTGACTCCTAAATTCAATCCCCCTACCAATAAACGCCAAGACACCACCTTATGTGTATGTGTGAGTGTCTGTGTGTGAGGGAGAGTGTGTGTGTCTGTGTATGTGTGTGTGTGTGTGTGTGTGTGTGTGTATGTGTGAGGGTGTGTGTGCGTATGTGTGTGTGTGTGTGAGTGTGAGAGTTTTATCTGGGTGTGTGTGTGTGTGTGTATGTGTGAGGGTGTGTGTGCGTATGTGTGTGTGTGTCTGTGTGTGAGTGTGTGTGTGTGTGTATGTGAGTGTGTGTATGTGATATTCCAGAGAGAATTAAACAAAGTGATAAGTTAGACTGTGAAGTATAATCAATTGCCCCACCCTCCCCCACCAAATTCACCGATAAATTATTACCATCAGAAGAATATTTCTCTACAGTCACTGCACAAATATTGAAGAACTGTAGGGAATCAGTTCAAAGCCTCGGGTGTTTGAAAATGGAATTAGCACAAACTGACTTTTTGCAGATGTGTTTTCAGGATGTGAGCTTGCCTGGTTAAATCAGTGTTCACCGCCTTGTCTATCTGATGGTGCTGGATAATCACCTTCCTGAACTGCTGCAATCTATCTGCTGTAGGTACACCCACAGTGCTGTTAGGGAGAGAGTTCTAGGGTTTTAAACAGTGACGATGAAGGATCGATGAGATAGTTTTAGTTTGAGATGGTGAGTTGGCTTGGAGGGGAACCTCCAAATGGTGTTTCCAGATATTTGCTACCCTTGTCCTTCTAGATGGCAAAAGTTACAAATTTTGCTGCTGCTGTCTAAGGAACCTTAGTTAGCTGAACTTGGAGTGTGGATTGGTGCTTAGGACTATGACCTTGTGGTCATTACGGAGACACGGTTAGTACAGGGACAGGAATGGTTGTTGGCAGTTCCGGGGTATAGATGTTTCAGTAAGTGTAGGGAAGGTGGTAAAAGAGGTGGAGGAGTAACTTTGTTAATCAAGGATAGTTTAACGGCTGCTGAAAAGCATTTCGAGGGGGATCTGCCTACTGAGGTAATATGGGCTGAAGTTAGAAATAGGAAAGGATCGGTTACGTTGTTAGGAGTTTTCTACAGGCCCCCAAAATAGTAATAGAGATTTGGAGGAGGAAATGGCAAAGCAGATTATGGATAGATGTGGAGGTCACAGGGTAGTTATCATGGGTGACTTTAACTTTCCAAATATTGACTGGAACCTTTATGGGTCGAATAGTTCGGATGGGACAGATTTTGTACAGTGTGTGCAGGAGAGTTTCCTGACACAATATGTGGGTAAACCGACAAGAGGTGGGACCACGTTGGACTTGATACTGGGTGATGAACAGGCCAAGTGTTAGATTTGATTGTGGGAGAGCACTTTGGAGATAGTGAGCACAATTCAGTGTCCTTCATTATTGCAATGGAGAGGGATAGGGTCACACGGCAGGGCAAAGTTTATACCTGGGGCAGGGGTAATTATGATGCGAATGAAACTGTCAGGTATGGGCACAAATAAAAAGTGGAGCTTTTTATGTCCCTGTCAGGCAGGGAGGAAACGGCCGAGTGAGGGAACCATGGTTCAGAGGAGGTTGAATGTCCTGTCAAGAGGGAAAAGGAAGCGTATGTAAGGATGAGAAAACAAGGTTCAGTTGGGTTGCTCGAGGGTTACAAGATAGCAAGGAGTGAGTTAAAGAAAGAGCTTAGAAGAGCTAGGAGGAGGCATGAAAAGTCATTGGTGGGTTGGATTAAGGAAAACCCCAAGGCTTTTTACTCTTATGTGAGAAATACAAGAATGACCAAGGTGAGGTTAGGGCCAGTCAAGGATAGTCGTGGGAACTTGTGCATGGAGTCAGAAAAGACAGGTGAGGTGTTGAATGAATACTTTTCTTCAGTGTTCACTAAAGAGAGGGGCCGTGTTTTTGAGGATGAGAGTGTGATACAGGCTGATAGGATGGAGGAGGTAGATGTTCTGAGGGAAGATATATTAGCAATTATGAAAAACCTGAGGGTGGATAAGTCCCCTGGGTCAGATGGGATACATCCTAGGATACTTTGGGCAGCAAGGGATGAGATTGTGGAGCCTTTAGCTTTGATCTTTGGGTCCTCACTGTCCATGGGGATAGTACCAGAGGACAGGAGAGTGGCGAATGTTGTTCCTCTCTTCAAGAAAGGAAATAGGAATGACCCTGGTTTATAAGATGAGGGGGACTGATAGAGTGGACGTGCAGAGACTATTTCCTCAGGTGGATGTAGCTGTTACTAGGGGGCATAACTATAAGGTTCATGGGGGGGGATATAGGAGGGATGTCCGAGGTAGATTCTTTACTCAGAGAGTGGTTGGGGTGTGGAATGCACTGCCTGCTGTGATAGTGGAGTCGGACACTTTAGGAACTTTTAAGCGGTTTTTGGATAGGCACATGGAGCACTCCAGAATGATAGGGAGGGGATAGCTTGATCTTGGGATTGGACATAGCTCAGCACAACATCGATGGCTGAATGGCCTGTACTGTGCTGTACTGTTCTATATTCTGTGTTTTTATGAGTTTCTGCAGTGCATCCTGTAGATAGAACACACGGTGGTCACTGTGTGTCGTTGGTGGAGGGAATGGTTGTTTAAGGTAGTGGATGGGGTGCCAATCAAGTCGGTGGTTTTGTCCTGGATGGTGTTGAGCTTCTTGAGTGGAGTTGCACCATCCAGGCAAGCAGAAAGTAGTCCATCACATTCCTGACTTGTGCCTTGTAGATTGTGGGCAAGATTTGGGGAATCAGGAAGTGAGTTACTCACCACAGGATTCCTAACCTTGGATCTGCTCGTGATGATAGAAGCAGGAGTAGACAGTTTGGTGCCATTAGTCTTGATCATGGCTGATCATCAAATTTAATATCCCAATTCCCCCTTCCCTCCCATATCACGATTTCCCCTCCCCCCCATGTCCCGATTTGCCCCATCACCCCATTTCCCGATTCCCCTTCCCCCCATATCCCAATTCCCCCTTCCCCCCATATCCCAATTCCCCCTTCCCCCCATATCCTGATTCCCCCCTCCCTCCATATCCCGATTCCCCTTCCCCCCATTTCCCGATTCCCCTTCCCCCCATATCCCGATTCCCCTTCCCCCCATATCCCGATTCCCCCCTCCCCCCATATCCCGATTCCCCCCTCCCCCCATATCCCGATTCCCCCCTCCCCCCATATCCCGATTCCCCTTCCCCCCATATCCCGATTTCCCCCTCCCCCCATATCCCGATTCCCCCTCCCCCCATATCCTGATTCCCCCCTCCCCCCATATCCTGATTTTCCCCCCATATCCCTTGATCCTTTCAGCCCCAGGAGTGATATCTAATTTCTTCTTCAAATCTCACAACATTTTGGCCTCAACTACTTTCTGTGGGAGTGAATTCCACACATTCCCCACCCTCTGGGTGAAGAAATTTCTCCTCACCTCAATTCGAAAAGATTTATCCCTTATCCTCAAATTATGAGCCCTAGTTCTGGGCTCCCCCACCATCGGGAACATTCTCTCTGAATCCACCCTGTCTAAACCTGTTCAAATTTTCGTCACAGTGTTTATATAGAATCATAGAACCCTACAGTGCAGACACAGGCCCTTCGGCCCATCGAGTCTGCACCGAACACAATCCCACCCAGGCCCTACCCCCATATTATTCCCACTAATCCCCCTAACCTCCGCTACCCTGGACACTAAGGGGCAATTTCTTAGCATGGTCAATTAACCTAAACCGCACATCTTTGGACTGTGGGAGGAAACTGGAGTACCCAGAAGAAACCCACGCAGACACGAGGAAAATGTGCAAACTGCACACAGGCAGTGACCCGAGCCGGGAATCAAACCCAGGACCCTGGAGCTGTGAAGCAGCAGTGCTAACCACTGTGCTACCGTACTGCCCTCTAGCTGGGTCCAGTTCAGTTTCTGGTCAATGGTGACCCGCAGCATGTTGAGAGTGGGGAGATTCAGTGACGGCAATGCCAGAGATTGTCAACTGGAGATATTCCTATTCCCTGAATGGTGTAATTCACATATTACTGATGTACATAAATCTTTAACAGCTAAAATATTCAAAATGGTCTTTTTCCTTTCTGCTTCTGTTGAAACATTTTTTGTCACTCTGACAGCGCTAACTCGAAACCAACTTTGCAATAATTTCCCCCGATAAACACCATTCAGATGGTAAATGTTGGCAGATATCCAACCATAGAGACATCACAAGTCAACCTGATTCTCACCCAGTATTCACTCAGAAAGTAACTCTTTAACTCTCACCGCGGTTCACCCCTCATCAAGCTCCCAAACTTCCTCTTCAACCCTCACACCCTCCTCATCTTTTACCTCCTGCACCTGTGTGTGAGTGTATGTGAGTGTGCATGAGTGTGTGTATGTTTTTGTATTGGTGTAAGAGTGTGTGTAAGGGTGTGTGTATAAGTATGTGTGTGAGTGACTGTGTGTGTGTATAAGTATGAGTGAGTGTCTGTGTATAAGTGTGTGTGTGTGAGTGTATAAATATGTGTAAGTGTGTGTGTGTGTATAAGTATGTGTGTGTGTGAGTGACTGTGTGTGTGTATAAGTATGTGTGTGTGTGTGTGTGTGAGTGAGAGTGTGTGTGTGTATAAATATGTGTAAGTGTGTGTGTGTATAAGTATGTGTGCGTGTGTGTGTGTGTGTGTGTGTGTGAATATAAGTGTGCATTCACATCTTGAGTCCAGGGAGATTAAAGCTTTGACTTCAGAAACATTGATTCTTTTGAAGGATCTTACTCCCTGACAGTTTGTCTCCGATCTCTCCCCCCCGACCCCCGCAATCGATCTCCTGATTACTATCTGTTAATTAATGTTTTCTAAACCCTGTTTTGTATTAATCAGCTAAAAAACAATGAAAGTAAGAGTCAGTTGGGAGCCAGAGACAGAGATATCGTCCAGATAGAAATCACCAATAACAAGTAATGGAACTGATCTGCATTATTCAATATCCTCCTTACAGGATTGTGCCAAGCTGTAGCTAGGAGGATGCAGCTGGAATCAGAGCTGTCACCTGGAGGTCAGTTTGCCTTGTCTGTGGTGCCAGTGCTTTTCACCAGCTGAAAAGTGCTGATGCTGCATTTTCACTCTCACAGCTGGTGTCTTGTTGAGTTTCTCCACATTAAATTAAAAGTTAAGGAGGTTCTTAAAATGTTAGAATCTGTCATTAAGGAGGAAATTGCGAGGCATCTTGAAGGGAATTGCTTGATAGAGCAGACGCAGCATAGTTTCGTTAAGGGGAAGTCGTGTCTGACAAATTTACTGGAGTTCTATGAGGATGTGTCTAGGGCGGTGGATAGAGGAGAGCCGGTGGATGTGGTCTTTCTGGATTTTCAGAAGGCGTTTGACAAGGTACCTCACAAGAGGTTATTGCAGAAGGTCAGGGGACATGGAGTTGGGGGTAGGGTGTTAGCGTGGATAGAGGATTGGTTGTCAAATAGGAGGCAGAGAGTGGGGGTCAACGGATGCTATTCGGATTGGTGGATGGTGACTAGTGGGGTGCCCCAGGGGTCGGTGCTGGGGCCTCAGCTTTTTACCATTTATATAGATGATCTGGAGGAGGGAACCGAGTGCAGGGTGTCGAAATTTACTGATGACACCAAGATTGGGGGAACGGCAAATTGTGCGGAGGGTGTGGAGAGTCTGCAGAAGGATCTAGATAGGCTGGGCGAATGGGCCAGGAAATGGCAAATGGAATTTAATGTTGGCAAGTGTGAGGTGGTCCACTTTGGTAGGAGGAATGGTAGGAAGGACTATTACTTATGGGACGAAAAACTGCAGCAGGCGACGGTGCAGAGGGACCTCAGGGTCCTTGTGCATGAGTCGCAAAAACCCAGCTTGCAGGTGCAGCAGGTGGTCAGGAAGGCGAATGGGATGCTGGCCTTCATAGCGAAGGGGATTGAATATAAAAGTAGGGAGGTCTTGCTGCAGCTGTATAGGGCATTGGTGAGGCCGCAGCTGGAGTACTGTGTGCAGTTTTGGGCACCGCACCTGCGCAAAGATATTTTGGCCTTGGAGGGAGTTTACTAGGCTAATACCAGAGTTGAGGGGGTTGAGCTATGAGGAGAGGCTGAATAAACTAGGCTTGTACTCGTTAGAGTTTAGAAGAATGAGGGGAGATCTCATTGAGACGTATAAGATGATGAATGGGATGGATAGGATAGAGGTGGAGAGACTCTTCCCGCTCAAAAAAGACAGTAGGACTAGGGGGCACAGCCTCAAGATAAAGGGGGGGCGGTTTAGAACGGAGTTGAGGAGGAACTTCTTCACTCAAAGGGTGATGAATCTCTGGAATTCTCTGCCCGTTGAAGTGGTGGAGGCTGCCTCGCTAAATATCTTTAAGACGCGGGTTGATGGGTTTTTGATAAGAGAGGGGATTAAGGGTTATGGGGAAAGGGCGGGAAGGTGGAACTGAGCCGTGACAGATCAGCCATGATCTTATTGAATGGCGGGGCAGGCTCGAAGGGCCAGATGGCCTACTCCTGCTCCTATTTCTTATGTTCTTATGTTCTTCCAATATGGAAGCATCTTATACCCAAATCAGTTTTCATCTTTAGAGAAATTATACATTGGAACTCAGGTTACTGCTCTCTCAGTCCCATTCCTCTTCCCTCACTCTAGCCATTCTCACTCCCACCTCCATCTTTCCCCACTCCTGTCCTTTAACTTTGTCTCACAGGGATCTTTATCCCAACCCTCCCCTACCTCCACTCTTTGACTCCCCCACAACCACCCACCAACCTGTCTGACAAATTTGGCAGTCACCCTATTGGCTGCCAAATAATGACAAATGGTGGGTTGAGAAATAAACAAAGAAATAACTGATGCATGTAAAAATGTTACAGCAATTATCATGGGGGATTTTAATCTACATTTCAATTGGTCAAACCAGATCGGCCAAGGCAGCCTAGAAGAGGAGTTTATAGAATCGAGGGATTCATTAATCGAGGGATTGAGTTTAGGAGTCGGGAGGTAATGCTGCAACTTTACAGGACCCTCGTCAGGCCTCATTTGGAGTACTGTGCGCAGTTCTGGTCGCCTCACTATAGGAAAGACGTAGAAGCTATTGAAAGGGTGCAGAGGAGATTTACAAGGATGTTGCCTGGACTGGGAGGCATGCCTTATGAAGATAGGTTGAGGGAGCTGGGACTCTTTTCCCTAGAGAGGCGAAGGTTGAGAGGCGACCTGATAGAAGTTTATAAAATGTTGAGAGGAATAGATAGGGTGGACTCTCAGAGGCTATTTCCCCGGGTTGAAATGGTCGCTACGAGAGGACACAGATTTAAGGTGCGGGGAGGGAAGTACAGAGGTGATGTTAGGGGTAAGTTTTTCACTCAGAGGGTAGTGAGTGATTGGAATCGGCTGCCGTCGTCGGTGGTGGAGGCGAACTCGCTGGGGTCTTTTAAAAGACTTCTGGATGAGTATATGGGGTTTAATGGGATTGGGGGTTATAGATAGGTCTATAGATTGGTGGGGTTGATGCGATCGGCGCAACTCGAGGGCCGAAGGGCCTGTTTGTGCTGTAATGTTCTATGTTCTATGTTCTAATGTATCTGTGACAGCTTCCTTGAACAGTATGTAATGGAAACAATGAGGGAGCAAGCTATTCTAGATCTGGTCTTGTGTAATGAGGAATAATTAATGATCTTACAGTTAGAGATTCTCTTGGAAGAAGCAATGGTTGAAGTATGGTTGAATTTAAAATACAGGTGGAGCATGAGAAGGTAAAATCCAATACCAGTGTCTCGTGCTTAAATAAAGGAGACTATAAAGAGACAAGAACATAAGAAATAGGAGCAGGAGTAGGCCATCTAGCCCTTCGAGTCTGCCCCACCATTCAATAAGATCATGGCTGATCTGTCGCGGCTCAGTTCCACCTTCCCGCCCTCTCCCCATAACCCTTAATTCCCCTGTCTATCAGAAACCTATCTACCCATGACTTAAATATACTCAGCGAGGCAGCCTCCACCATTTCAACGGGCAGAGAATTCCAGAGATTCACCACCCTTTGAGTGAATAAGTTCTTTCTTAACTCTGATCTAAACTGCCCCCCCACTTATCTTGAGGCTGTGCCCTCTAAGGGCGGCACGGTAGCACAGTGGTTAGCACTGCTGCTTCACACTCCAGGGTCCTGGGTTCGATTCCCGGCTCGGGTCACTGCCTGTGTGGAGTTTGCACATTCTCCTCGTGTCTGCGTGGGTTTTCTCCGGGTGCTCCGGTTTCCTCCCACAGTCCAAAGATGTGCAGGTTAGGTTCATTGGCTATGCTAAAATTGCCCCTTAGTATCCTGGGATGTGTAGGTTAGAGGGATTAGCAGGGATATGGGGATAGGGTCTGGGTGGGATTGTGTTCGGTGCAGACTCGATGGGCCGAAGGGCCTGTTTCTGCACTGTAGGCTTCTAAAGCTTCTAAAACTTCTAGTCCTGCTATCCTTTCAAAGCAGGAAGAATCTCTCTACCTCTACCCTATCCATCCCCGTCATTATCTTATACATCTCTATAAGATTCCCCCTCATCCTCCTAAACTCCAACAAGTACAGACCCAGTCTATTTAGTCTCTCTTCATAGTCCAACCCCCTCATCTCTGGTATCAGCTTAGTGAACCTCCTCTGCACTCCCTCCAAGGCCAAAATATTCTTCCGCAAGTGTGGCGCCCAAAACTGCACACAGTACTCCAGCTGCGGCCTCACCAGTGCCCTGTACAGTTTCAGCAAGACCTCCCTACTTTTATATTCTATCCCCCTCGCTATAAAGGCCAGCATCCCATTCACCTTCTTGATCACCTGCAGACTGGGTTTTTGCGACTCGTGCACATGGACCCCCAGGTCCTTCTGCACCGTAGCATGCTGCAGCTTTTCGCCATTTAAATAATAATTCCTCCTATTATTATTCCTGCCAAAGTGGATAACCTCACACTTGCTAACATTATACTCCATCTGCCAGGTCCTTGCCTCCAGGGAAAAGCTTAAACATGGACTTAGGAGGGCAAAAAGCTGCCATGAAATATTCTTGGCAGACTGGATTAAGGAGAGTCTCAAGGCTTTTTATGCATATACAAAGAGGAAAAGGGTGGCTAAGGACAGTGGAAGGAATGTGTGTGGAGCCAGATGAGGTGGATGATGTCCTTAACATGTACTTTGTAACAGTATTCACAAAGAGAAGGATAGGGTGGATGGCGAGTTAGAAAGGAAGACTTTGACATTCTAGGACATGTTGAGATAAAAAGGCAGGAGCTTTGTAGGTTTTGAAAAACATTAAGGTGGACAAGTCCCCAGGGCCAGATAGGGTCTATCCCAGAATACTGAGAGAGATGGGGAAAAGTGTAAGTTGTCTGGTTAGTAAGTTTGTAGATGATACAAGAATTGGGGAAGGAGTGGAGGGTGATGATTGTCAGAGGATACAGCAGGAGACCTGGGATGAAAGATGCGGGTCTACTGTAGAAGGGAAACATACGTGGGAGCCCTTAGAAATATTAACATACAGAGGGATCTAGGCATGCAGATCCACAGCTCCCTGAAGGTGGCAAATCTGGTGGACAAGGTAGTGAAGAAGGCATATGACATGCTGCCCTTCATTGGTCAGGCCTTGAGGATAGAAATTGGAAAATTATGTTGCAGCTGTATAATACTTTGGTTAGGCTGCACTTGGAGTATTGTGTACAGTTCTGGTCACCACGCTACCGGAAAGATGTTGATGCATTTGAAAAGGGTGCAGAAGAGATTTACCAGGATGTTGCCTGGTTTGGGGGATGTGGACTATGAAGAAAGGCTGAACAAACTTGGATTGTTTTCATTGGAGCGTCAGTGGATGAGGGGGGACCTGATATAGTTTACAAGATTATGACAGGCTGGGATAGAATGGATGGGCAGTTTTTTTCCCCAGGATCGAAGGGTCAATTACTCAGGGGGAAAGATCGAAACTAAGAGGCGGAAAGTTTAAAAGAGATGTAAGGGGCAAGTTTTCCAGACAGACGGTGGTGAATGCCTGGAGTGTGCTGCCGGAGGGGGTGGTGGAAGCAGATTCTACAACAATGTTCAAGAGGCATCTGGATAGATGCATGAATAGGCAGGAAATAGAGAGATAGGGACCACATAGTGGCAAGAAAGTATTAGATTAGAGAGGCATCTGTATCGGCACAGACTTGGTGGGCTGAAGGGCCTGTTCCAGTATTGTATTTGTTCAACACAGTGCAGTTAGGTGAGGATCAGGAGGGGCAGTATGGTGGCACAGTGGTTAGCACTGTTCCCTCACAATGTCAGGGTCCCAGATTCAATTCCCAGCTTGGGTGACTGTCTGTAGAGTCTGCACATTCTCCCCGTGTCTACGTGGGTTTTCTCTGGTTTCCTCCCACAGTCTGAAAGACGTGTTGGTTAGGATGCATTGGCCATGCTAAATTCTCTCTCAGTGTACCCAGACAGGCTCCGGAATGTGACGACTAGGGGATTTTCACAGGAACGTCATTGCAGTGTTAACGTAAACTTGTTTGTGACAGTAATAAACTTTATCTATAATAAACTTTAGGAGGTTGAAGATGGGAGCAGATTCTCCTGAGGTGCAGCTTCAATGTCCAATGAAATCAGCTACCAATCTGGCGTTTGTCTCAATTCCCCCAGGTTTCTCCACGCTATCACTGGGAGATCAGATGGGAATCCTGCAGAGTGCCTGGATGGAAGTGCTGATCCTAGGAGTGGTGTTCCGCTCACTGCCATATGATGAAGGATTGGTCTATGCAGATGATTTAATCATGGAGCGGGAACAATGTCGGATGGTTGGATTACTTGACCTGTACTGCACACTCCTGCAACTGATCACAAAGTATCGCAAGCTTCAACTTGACAAGGAAGAGTTTGTAACACTGAAAGCCATGGCCTTGGCTAACTCAGGTACAGATCCTCATTCTGCACCTCCCAATTACTCTCTGAGGAACGGTAGCATTGCGATTATATCACTGGACCAATGATCTGGAGACATGACTTCAAATCTCAACATGGCAGCTGCAGAGATTTAAATTCGGTTAATTAAATAAATCTGGAATTAAGAGCTAGTATCAGGAACAGTGACCACAGCTTTTTGTAATATCTCACATGGGTCACGAACATCCTTTTGGAAAGGAAACTGCTCATTCTTATCTGGTGTACATGTAACTCTAGATCCAATGTGTTATGATTGGAAGACCATAAGAAAGAGGAGCAGAGGTCGGCTATTTTGCCCATCTTGCCTCCTCTGTCATTTCATAAAACGGTGCCTAATCTAATTGTGACCTTAACTCCTGTTTCCTGTTGAATGATTGACACTCTTACTGGGTGAAAATCTATCTAACTCGGTCCTAGACATATTCAATGACCCAAACTCCACTGCTCTTTGCAAAGATTCACAACAAAGGTTTTTTACTGTGCCCACCCCAGTCCAACGCCAGCATCTCCACCTCTTTGCACACTAATGACTCTCTGGAAGAAAGAGTATCCTCTCATCTGTATCTTAAATAGAAGAGCCTTCTTTTTAAAATGTGTTTGCTACTTCTACATTGTCCCAAAAAAGGAAGCGTTCTCCCTCTCAATGCCTCCCCTCAGAATCTTATCACTTCCACTAAGATCACCTCTCATTCTTCCAAACTCCAGTGTGTTTAGGGCCAACCAGCTCAGAAGACAAGTCCTTCATCCCAGGAATCAGCCCAGTGAACATCCTCTGAACTGCTTCCATTCCAAGTATATCCCTCTGTCAGAAAGGAAACCAGAACTGTCCACATTCCTCCAGATGAAACCTAACTAATGCTCTGCATGATTGTTGCAAGGCTTTCCTACTTTTATATTTCATCCCCCTTTCAGTAAAGGCTAATATTCCATGTGCTTTCCAATTACTTGCTAAATGATAACTTGTGGTGATTCATGTACAAGGAAACCCAGATCCCTCTGGCTGCAGCATTCTGCAATCTCTCTCCCGCCAGTTACGTAATATTTTGCTTTTTTATTATTCCTGCCAAAGTGGACAATCCCACATGATACTATATCCGGCAAATTTTTACCCATCCTCTTGATAATCAATCTCTATCGCTTCCTACTTGCAACTTCTTACCTATTTTTGTATATCAGTAAATTTGGCTACGAATCAGCCAGTCCCTCGATAAAAAGCCGGTGGGAGACAGGGTAATGTGGCAAACTGAACCAAAAGTTAGATTAATAACGGGAAACAAAGGATAATGATCGATGGATGTCCTTGCGAATGGAAAGCTGTTTCAAGGGTTCCACATGGTTCAGTGTTGAGACCCTGACTGTTTTTGTTATATATTAACAATTTGGATGTGAACATAGGGGGTACGATCCCCCCTAAACCTCCTGCCCCTCACCTTGAACCTATGTCCACTTGTGACTGACTCTTCAACTAAGGGGAACAGCTGCTCTTTATCCACTCTGTCTGTGCCCCTCAGAATCTTGAACACCTCGATCAGGTCACCCCTCAGTCTTGTCTGCTCCAGAGAAAACAACCCAAGCTTTACCCAACCTCTCTCTTCATAACTGCAACGCTCCATCCCAGGCAGCATCCTGGTGAATCTCCTCTGCACCCCCTCCAGAGCAATCACATCCTTCCTGTAATGTGGTGACCAGAACTGTGCACAGTGCTCCAGCTGTGGCCTCACCAAAGTTCTACACAACTCCAACATGACTTCAAATTGCTTTGACAAAGATCATCTGAACTTGAAACCTCAGCTCATTTCTCTCCTTACATTTGTTCTTTTGGTTCCTACATGCCTTGTCTGCTTTTGTAATCTATGCCTCGATTGATAAGGGCAAGTGTCCCACATGCCTATTAGTTGTTACTGCCTCCTGAAACAAGGTATCTATGTAACATTCCCTCTCGCTGCTACATTGCAGTGTCCGAACCTCAGACCCCAGCTAACCAACTCTGACAGTTCCTTACTCTGCAGACACATACCGCAGATATAGTTGCTATGGATTGCACAGGTGTCCACAAAGCCACGATAAAATATAGCTGCAACATATCACCTGTCATGTTTTATTTTTAAAATAAATAAAGTTATCATTGTCCCAGATGGCCACAGGTTGACCAGTGGCAATTTAACCTGAGGATCTCTGTACGTCAGGTGAGGAGCAAGGTTGAGAAGGCAGATGCAGGAATGGGAATTGAACCCTCGTTGTTGGTATCACTCTGCGTCACAGACCAGCCATCCAGCTAACTGAGCTAAGCAACTCCCTAATTAGGCTCAAATTTAGAAATTCTTCAACTGGGTGGTTGACCTATAAGTGTCCTTTGAAATATCTAGAAAGCCATTCAGTTGTTTTCAAGGCGTCTCACCACAAACTTCTCAAGGGAAATTAGGGTTAGACAATAAATGCTGGCCTTGCCAGCAACACTCTCATCCAGAACCTTAGCCCACACCCTAACCCTGGGCACTCACACTCTTACCATTTGATTGCTTTATGCCCTGCCCAGGGCTGTACCTAGCCTCATTGGTTGCTGATCGCTTTTTCAAAGCTACTTTCTGCACAGTTTCCTTCTAAGTATTTTTTTATCATCGCCTGAGGGCCCTGGAAGGAAATTCTAATACGGCTGCAATAGGAATGAAAACGGGGCTTTGACATTTTCTGAACAACACACTCCCATCTATTCAAATGGAGTTAACATTGGGAGGGAAAGGCAATTGCCAGCATTGACCCTGTTGTATGGATGGAGATGGAATCAACGAGAGTTTCATAATTGAGAGTCTTCGACTGAAGGAGATTGTGAACGATAATGTTATAACTGAAAGTCTTATACTGAGGGACAGTGTGTGAGAGAGAGTGTTATAACTGAAAGTCTTATACTGAGGGACAGTGTGTGAGAGAGAGTGTTATAACTGAAAGTCTTATACTGAGGGACAGTGTGTGAGAGAGTGTGTTATAACTGAGAGTCTTATACTGAGGGACAGTGTGTGAGACAGTGTTATAACTGAGGGTCTTATACTGAGCGAGACTGTGTGAGAGAGAGTGTTATAACTGAGAGTCTTATACAGAGGGACAGTGTGTGAGAGAGAGTGTTATAACTGAAAGTCTTATACTGAGGGACAGTGTGTGAGAGAGTGTGTTATAACTGAGAGTCTTATACTGAGGGACAGTGTGTGAGACAGTGTTATAACTGAGGGTCTTATACTGAGCGAGACTGTGTGAGAGAGAGTGTTATAACTGAGAGTCTTATACAGAGGGACAGTGTGTGAGAGAGAGTGTTATAACTGAGAGTCTTATACTGAGGGACAGTGTGTGTGAGAGAGTGTTATAACTGAGAGTCTTATACTGAGGGAGAGTGTGTGTGAGAGTGTTATAACTGAGAGTCTTATACTGAGGGACAGTGTGTGAGAGAGTGTTATAACTGAGAGTCTTATACTGAGCGAGAGTGTGTGAGAAAGTGTTATAACTGAGGGTCTTATACTGAGGGACAGTGTGTGAGAGAGAAAGTGTTATAACTGAGAGTCTTATACTGAGGGACAGTGTGTGTGAGAGAGAGTGTTATAACTGAGAGTCTTATACTGAGGGACAGTGTGTGTGTGAGAGAGAGAGTGTTATAACAGAGAGTCTTATACTGAGGGAGAGTGTGTGAGAGAGAGTGTTATAACTGAGGGTCTTATACTGAGGGACAGTGTGTGTGAGAGAGTGTTATAACTGAGAGTCTTATACTGAGGGACAGTGTGGGAGAGAGAGAGTGTTATAACTGAGAGTCTTATACTGAGCGAGAGTGTGTGAGAAAGTGTTATAACTGAGGGTCTTATACTGAGCGAGAGTGTGTGAGAGAGAGTGTTATAACTGAGAGTTTTATACTGAGCGAGAGTGTGTGAGAAAGTGTTATAACTGAGGGTCTTATACTGAGCGAGAGTGTGTGAGAGAGAGTGTTATAACTGAGAGTTTTATATTGAGGGACAGTGTGTGTGAGAGAGTGTTATAACTGAGAGTCTTATACTGAGGGAGAGTGTGTGAGAGAGAGTGTTATAACTGAGGGTCTTATACTGAGGGACAGTGTGTGTGAGAGAGTGTTATAACTGAGAGTCTTATACTGAGGGACAGTGTGTGAGAGAGAGAGTGTTATAACTGAGAGTCTTATACTGAGCGAGAGTATGTGAGAAAATGTTATAACTGAGGGTCTTATACTGAGCGAGAGTGTGTGAGAGAGAGTGTTATAACTGAGAGTTTTATACTGAGCGAGAGTGTGTGAGAAAGTGTTATAACTGAGGGTCTTATACTGAGCGTGAGTGTGTGAGAGAGAGTGTTATAACTGAGAGTTTTATATTGAGGGACAGTGTGTGTGAGAGAGTGTTATAACTGAGAGTCTTATACTGAGGGACAGTGTGTGAGAGAGAGTGTTATAACTGAAAGTCTTATACTGAGGGACAGTGTGTGAGAGAGTGTTATAACTGAGAGTCTTATACTGAGGGACAGTGCGTGTGAGTGTTATAACTGAGAGTCTTATACTGAGCGACAGTGTGTGAGAAAGTGTTATAACTGAGAGTCTTATACTGAGGGACAGTGTGTGTGAGAGAGTGTTATAACTGAGAGTCTTATACTGAGCGACAGTGTGTGAGAGAGAGTGTTATAACTGAGAGTCTTATACTGAGCGAGAGTATGTGAGAAAGTGTTATAACTGAGGGTCTTATACTGAGCGAGAGTGTGTGAGAGAGAGTGTTATAACTGAGAGTTTTATACTGAGCGAGAGTGTGTGAGAAAGTGTTATAACTGAGGGTCTTATACTGAGCGTGAGTGTGTGAGAGAGAGTGTTATAACTGAGAGTTTTATATTGAGGGACAGTGTGTGTGAGAGAGTGTTATAACTGAGAGTCTTATACTGAGGGACAGTGTGTGGGAGAGAGTGTTATAACTGAAAGTCTTATACTGAGGGACAGTGTGTGTGAGAGAGTGTTATAACTGAGAGTCTTATACTGAGGGAGAGTGTGTGAGAGAGTGTTATAACTGAGAGTCTTATACTGAGCGAGAGTGTGTGAGAAAGTGTTATAACTGAGGGTCTTATACTGAGGGACAGTGTGTGAGAGAGAAAGTGTTATAACTGAGAGTCTTATACTGAGGGACAGTGTGTGTGAGAGAGAGTGTTATAACTGAGAGTCTTATACTGAGGGACAGTGTGTGTGTGAGAGAGAGAGTGTTATAACAGAGAGTCTTATACTGAGGGAGAGTGTGTGAGAGAGAGTGTTATAACTGAGGGTCTTATACTGAGGGACAGTGTGTGTGAGAGAGTGTTATAACTGAGAGTCTTATACTGAGGGACAGTGTGTGAGAGAGAGAGTGTTATAACTGAGAGTCTTATACTGAGCGAGAGTGTGTGAGAAAGTGTTATAACTGAGGGTCTTATACTGAGCGAGAGTGTGTGAGAGAGAGTGTTATAACTGAGAGTTTTATACTGAGCGAGAGTGTGTGAGAAAGTGTTATAACTGAGGGTCTTATACTGAGCGAGAGTGTGTGAGAGAGAGTGTTATAACTGAGAGTTTTATATTGAGGGACAGTGTGTGTGAGAGAGTGTTATAACTGAGAGTCTTATACTGAGGGAGAGTGTGTGAGAGAGAGTGTTATAACTGAGGGTCTTATACTGAGGGACAGTGTGTGTGAGAGAGTGTTATAACTGAGAGTCTTATACTGAGGGACAGTGTGTGAGAGAGAGAGTGTTATAACTGAGAGTCTTATACTGAGCGAGAGTATGTGAGAAAATGTTATAACTGAGGGTCTTATACTGAGCGAGAGTGTGTGAGAGAGAGTGTTATAACTGAGAGTTTTATACTGAGCGAGAGTGTGTGAGAAAGTGTTATAACTGAGGGTCTTATACTGAGCGTGAGTGTGTGAGAGAGAGTGTTATAACTGAGAGTTTTATATTGAGGGACAGTGTGTGTGAGAGAGTGTTATAACTGAAAGTCTTATACTGAGGGACAGTGTGTGAGAGAGAGTGTTATAACTGAAAGTCTTATACTGAGGGACAGTGTGTGAGAGAGTGTTATAACTGAGAGTCTTATACTGAGGGACAGTGTGTGTGAGTGTTATAACTGAGAGTCTTATACTGAGGGACAGTGTGTGTGAGAGAAAGTGTTATAACTGAGAGTCTTATACTGAGCGACAGTGTGTGAGAAAGTGTTATAACTGAGAGTCTTATACTGAGGGACAGTGTGTGTGAGAGAGTGTTATAACTGAGAGTCTTATACTGAGCGACAGTGTGTGAGAGAGAGTGTTATAACTGAGAGTCTTATACTGAGCGAGAGTGTGTGAGAAAATGTTATAACTGAGGGTCTTATACTGAGGGACAGTGTGTGAGAGAGAGTGTTATAACTGAGAGTCTTATACTGAGCGATAGTGTGTGAGAGAGAGAGTGTTATAACTGAGAGTCTTATACTGAGCGAGAGTGTGTGAGAAAATGTTATAACTGAGGGTCTTATACTGAGGGACAGTGTGTGAGAGAGAGAGTTATAACTGAGAGTCTTATACTGAGGGACAGTGTGTGAGAGAGTGTTATAACTGAAAGTCTTATACTGAGGGACAGTGTGTGTGAGTGTTATAACTGAGGGTCTTATACTGAGGGACAGTGTGTGAGAGAGAAAGTGTTATAACAGAGAGTCTTGTACTGAGGGACAGTGTGTGAGAGAGTGTTATAACTGAGAGTCTTATACTGAGCGAGAGTGTGTGAGAAAATGTTATAATTGAGGGTCTTATACTGAGGGACAGTGTGTGAGAGAGAGTGTTATAACTGAGAGTCTTATACTGAGGGACAGTGTGTGAGAGAGTGTTATAACTGAAAGTCTTATACTGAGGGACAGTGTGTGTGAGTGTTATAACTGAGGGTCTTATACTGAGGGACAGTGTGTGAGAGAGAAAGTGTTATAACAGAGAGTCTTATACTGAGGGACAGTGTGTGAGAGAGTGTTATAACTGAAAGTCTTATACTGAGGGACAGTGTGTGTGAGTGTTATAACTGAGGGTCTTATACTGAGGGACAGTGTGTGAGAGAGAGAGTGTTATAACTGAGAGTCTTATACAGAGGGACAGTGTGTGAGAGAGAGTGTTATAACTGAGAGTCTTATACTGAGGGGCAGTGTGTGAGAGAGTGTTATAACTGAGGGTCTTATACTGAGGGACAGTGTGTGAGAGAGAGAGTGTTATAACTGAGAGTCTTATACTGAGCGAGAGTGTGTGAGAGAGAGTGTTATAACTGAGAGTCTTATACTGAGGGACAGTGTGTGAGAGAGAGTGTTACAACTGAAAGTCTTATACTGAGGGAGAGTGTGTGAGAGAGTGTTATAACTGAGAGTCTTATACTGAGGGACAGTGTGTGAGAGAGTGTTATAACTGAGAGTCTTATACTGAGGGACAGTGTGTGTGAGAGAGTGTTATAACTGAGAGTCTTATACTGAGGGACAGTGTGTGAGAGAGAGTGTTATAACTGAGAGTCTTATACTGAGGGACAGTGTGTGAGAGAGTGTTATAACTGAGAGTTTTATATTGAGGGACAGTGTGTGTGAGAGAGTGTTATAACTGAGAGTCTTATACTGAGCGAGAGTGTGTGAGAGAGAATGTTATAACTGAGAGTCTTATACTGAGGGATAGTGTGTGAGAGAGTGTGTTATAACTGAAAGTCTTATACTGAGGGACAGTGTGTGAGAGAGTGTTATAACTGAGAGTCTTATACTGAGGGACAGTGTGTGTGAGAGAGTGTTATAACTGAGAGTCTTATACTGAGGGATAGTGTGTGAGAGAGTGTGTTATAACTGAAAGTCTTATACTGAGGGACAGTGTGTGAGAGAGAGTGTTATAACTGAAAGTCTTATACTAAGGGAGAGTGTGTGAGAGAGTGTTATAACTGAGAGTCTTATACTGAGGGACAGTGTGTGAGAGAGAGAGTGTTATAACTGAGAGTCTTATACTGAGGGACAGTGTGTGAGAGAGTGTTATAACTGAGAGTCTTATACTGAGGGAAAGTGTGTGTGAGTGTTATAACTGAGAGTCTTATACTGAGGGACAGTGTGTGTGAGAGAAAGTGTTATAACAGAGAGTCTTATACTGAGGGACAGTGTGTGAGAGAGTGTTATAACTGAGAGTCTTATACTGAGGGACAGTGTGTGAGAGAGAGTGTTATAACTGAGAGTCTTATACTGAGCGAGAGTGTGTGAGAGAGAGAGTTATAACTGAGAGTCTTATACTGAGGGACAGTGTGTGTGAGAAAGTGTTATAACTGAGAGTCTTATACTGAGCGACAGTGTGTGAGAGAGAGAGTGTTATAACTGAGAGTCTTATACTGAACGAGAGTGTGTGAGAGAGTGTTATAACTGAGAGTCTTATACTGAGGGACAGTGTGTGTGAGTGTTATAACTGAGAGTCTTATACTGAGGGACAGTGTGTGAGAGAGAAAGTGTTATAACAGAGAGTCTTATACTGAGGGACAGTGTGTGAGAGAGAGAGTGTTATAACTGAGAGTCTTATACTGAACGAGAGTGTGTGAGAGAGAGTGTTATAACTGAGGGTCTTATACTGAGCGAGACTGTGCGAGAGAGAGTGTTATAACTGAGAGTTTTATATTGAGGGACAGTGTGTGTGAGAGAGTGTTATAACTGAGAGTCTTATACTGAGGGACAGTGTGTGTGTGAGAGTGTTATAACAGAGTCTTAAACTGAGCGAGAGTGTGTGAGAAAGTGTTATAACTGAGAGTCTTATACTGAGGGACAGTGTGTGTGTGAGAGTGTTATAACTGAGAGTCTTATACTGAGCGACAGTGTGTGAGAAAGTGTTATAACTGAGGGTCTTATACTGAGGGACAGTGTGTGAGAGAGTATGTTATAACTGAGGGTCTTATACTGAGGGACAGTGTGTGTGAGTGTTATAACTGAGAGTCTTATACTGAGGGACAGTGTGTGAGAGAGAGAGTGTTATAACTGAGAGTCTTATACTGAACGAGAGTGTGTGAGAGAGTGTGTTATAACTGAGGGTCTTATACTGAGCGAGACTGTGTGAGAGAGAGTGTTATAACTGAGAGTCTTATACTGAGGGACAGTGTGTGAGAGAGAGTGTTATAACTGAGAGTCTTATACAGAGGGACAGTGTGTGAGAGAGAGTGTTATAACTGAGAGTCTTATACTGAGGGACAGTGTGTGAGATAGTGTCATAACTGAGGGTCTTATACTGAGCGAGACTGTGTGAGAGAGAGTGTTATAACTGAGAGTCGTATACTGAGCGAGAGTGTGTGAGAGAGTGTTATAACTGAGGGTCTTATACTGAGGGACAGTGTGTGAGAGAGAGTGTTATAACTGAGAGTCTTATACTGAGGGACAGTGTGTGAGAGAGAGTGTTATAACTGAAAGTCTTATACTGAGGGAGAGTGTGTGAGAGAGTGTTATAACAGAGGGTCTTATACTGAGGGACAGTGTGTGAGAGAGAGTGTTATAACAGAGAGTCTTGTACTGAGGGACAGTGTGTGTGAGAGAGTGTTATAACTGAGAGTCTTATACTGAGCGAGAGTGTGTGAGAAAGTGTTATAACTGAGAGTCTTATACTGAGGGACAGTGTGTGAGAGAGAGTGTTATAACTGAGAGTCTTATACTGAGGGACAGTGTGTGTGAGAGAGTGTTATAACTGAGAGTCTTATACTGAGGGACAGTGTGTGAGAGAGAGAGTGTTATAACTGAGAGTCTTATACTGAACGAGAGTGTGTGAGAGAGAGTGTTATAACTGAGAGTCTTATACTGAGGGACAGTGTGTGAGAGAGTGTTATAACTGAGAGTCTTATACTGAGGGACAGTGTGTGAGAGAGTGTTATAACTGAGAGTCTTATACTGAGCGAGACTGTGTGAGAGAGAGTGTTATAACTGAGAGTCTTACACTGAGCGAGAGTGTGTGAGAAAGTGTTATAACTGAGAGTCTTATACTGAGGGACAGTGTGTGAGAAAGTGTTATATCTGAGAGTCTTATACTGAGGGACAGTGTGTGAGAGAATGTTATAACTGAGAGTCTTATACAGAGGGACAGTGTGTGAGAGAGTGTTATAACTGAGAGTCTTATACTGAGGGACAGTGTGTGAGAGAGTGTTATAACTGAGAGTCTTATACTGAGGGACAGTGTGTGTGAGAGAGTGTTATAACTGAGAGTCTTATACTGAGGGACAGTGTGTGAGAGAGAGTGTTATAACTGAGAGTCTTATACTGAGGGACAGTGTGTGTGAGAGAGTGTTATAACTGTGAGTCTTATACTGAGGGACAGTGTGTGTGAGAGAGTGTTATAACTGAGAGTCTTATACTGAGGGACAGTGTGTGAGAGAGAAAGTGTTATAACAGAGAGTCTTATACTGAGGGACAGTGTGTGAGAGAGAAAGTGTTATAACTGAGAGTCTTATACTGAGGGACAGTGTGTGAGAGAGAGAGTGTTATAACAGAGAGTCTTATACTGAGGGACAGTGTGTGAGAGAGAGTGTTATAACAGAGAGTCTTATACTGAGGGACAGTGTGTGAGAGAGAAAGTGTTATAACAGAGAGTCTTATACTGAGGGACAGTGTGTGAGAGAGAAAGTGTTATAACAGAGAGTCTTATACTGAGGGACAGTGTGTGAGAGAGAGTGTTATAACAGAGAGTCTTATACTGAGGGACAGTGTGTGAGAGAGAGAGTGTTATAACTGAGAGTCTTATACTGAGGGACAGTGTGTGAGAGAGAATGTTATAACTGAGAGTTTTATACTGAGGGACAGTGTGTGTGAGAGAGTGTTATAACTGAGAGTTTTATACTGAGGGACAGTGTGTGTGAGAGGGTGTTATAACTGAGAGTCTTATACTGAGGGACATTGTGTGAGAGAGAGTGTTATAACTGAGAGTCTTATACTGAAGGGACAGTGTGTGTGAGAGAGTGTTATAACTGAGAGTCTTATACTGAGGGAGAGTGTGTGAGAGAGAGTGTTATTACGGAGAGTCTTATACTGAGCGAGAATGTGTGAGAGAGTGTTATAACTGAGAGTCTTATACTGAGGGACAGTGTGTGAGAGAGAGTGTTATAACTGAGAGTCGTATACTGAGGGACAGTGTGTGAGAGAGAGAGTGTTATAACTGAGGGTCTTATACTGAGCGAGAGTGTGTGAGAGAGAGTGTTATAACTGAGAATCGTATACTGAGGGACAGTGTGTGAGAGAGAGAGTGTTATAACAGAGAGTCTTATACTGAGGGTCAGTGTGTGTGAGAGAGTGTTATAACTGAGAGTCTTATACTGAGGGACAGTGTGTGTGAGAGAGTGTTATAACTGAGGGTCTTATACTGAGGGACAGTGTGTGAGAGAGAGTGTTATAACTGAGAGTCTTATACTGAGCGAGACTGTGTGAGAGAGAGTGTTATAACTGAGAGTTGTATACTGAGGGAGAGTGTGTGAGAGAGAGAGTGTTATAACGGAGAGTCTTATACTGAGGGACAATGTGTGTGAGAGAGTGTTATAACTGAGGGTCTTATACTGAGGGACAGTGTGTGAGAGAGAGTGTTATAACTGAGAGTCTTATACTGAGCGAGAGTGTGTGAGAGAGAGTGTTATAACTGAGAGTCTTATACTGAGGGACAGTTTGTGTGAGAGGGTGTTATAACTGAGAGTCTTATACAGAGGGACAGTGTGTGAGAGAGAGTGTTATAACTGAGGGTCTTATGCTGAACGAGAGTGTGTGAGAGAGTGTTATAACTGAGAGTCTTATACTGAGGGACAGTGTGTGTGAGAGGGTGTTATAACTGAGAGTCTTATACTGAGGGACAGTGTGTGAGAGAGAGTGTTATAACTGAGAGTCTTATACTGAGCGAGAGTGTGTGAGAGAGTGTTATAACTGAGAGTCTTATACTGAGGGACAGTGTGTGTGAGAGAGTGTTATAACTGAGGGTCTTATACTGAGGGACAGTGTGTGAGAGAGAGTGTTATAATTGAGAGTCTTATACTGAAGGGACAGTGTGTGTGAGAGAGTGTTATAACTGAGAGTCTTATACTGAGCGAGACTGTGTGAGAGAGAGTGTTATAACTGAGAGTTGTATACTGAGGGAGAGTGTGTGAGAGAGAGAGTGTTATAACGGAGAATCTTATACTGAGGGACAATGTGTGTGAGAGAGTGTTATAACTGAGGGTCTTATACAGAGGGACAGTGTGTGAGAGAGAGTGTTATAACTGAGGGTCTTATGCTGAACGAGAGTGTGTGAGAGAGTGTTATAACTGAGAGTCTTATACTGAGGGACAGTGTGTGTGAGAGGGTGTTATAACTGAGAGTCTTATACTGAGGGACAGTGTGTGAGAGAGAGTGTTATAACTGAGAGTCTTATACTGAGGGACAGTGTGTGTGAGAGGGTGTTATAACTGAGAGTCTTATACTGAGGGACAGTGTGTGAGAGAGAGTGTTATAACTGAGAGTCTTATACTGAGGGACAGTGTGTGTGAGAGGGTGTTATAACTGAGAGTCTTATACTGAGGGACAGTGTGTGAGAGAGAGTGTTATAACTGAGAGTCTTATACTGAGCGAGAGTGTGTGAGAGAGTGTTATAACTGAGAGTCTTATACTGAGGGACAGTATGTGAGAGAGAGTGTTATAACTGAGAGTCTTATACTGAGGGACAGTGTGTGAGAGAGAGTGTTATAACGGAGAGTCTTATACTGAGGGACAGTGTGTGAGAGAGAGAGTGTTATAACTGAGAGTCTTATACTGAGGGACAGTGTGTGAGAGAGTGTTATAACTGAGAGTCTTATACTGAGGGAGTGTGTGAGACAGTTTTATAACTAAAGGTTTTATACTGAGGGATAGTGTGTGAGAGAGTGTTATAACTGAGGGAGTGTGTGTGAGAGAGAGAGTGTTATAATGAAAGTCTGTAATGAGGGTCGGAATGGAAACTGAGTGTGGGTCAGTCAGGATTCGAACTGAGGATCTGAAAGGCTCCATTTCCTGCTGATTTGAGATAAGATTCTCAGGATTCCTGCTTCTTTCACTCTTCCCTTTTATTCCCAGTTCTTTGTCAAGGATATATTTTCTCTCTGGTTTATTCCAGAAGCGATTAGTATGGCACTGGTTAATTGCAGAAGGGTATAATGTGTGCACTAACTCTATATTCAACACACAACAAAGCACGACACACAACAGTTTAAATTGTTTGCTGAAAGGAAACTGATGACCGATAAGGTTATTGACATCTGTCACTTTTTGAGCGAGAGATGTGACCTGGTCTATTGACAGAAAGCTCCATTCAAAAGTGCTGCTGTCTAGGCCGCAATGTCAAAGTCTCCAATCCCCCAAAATAATGGTTCACAGCAGTGAAGGTAGGAGAGAGATTGTGGGTCACGTGGGGTCTCATAAACATTAAGGAAAATTACTCCCTCGGGAAAGAATTGGGATCGGGGCTGAGGAAGGAAGAGAAATTGATTTTGTAATTATAGGTTCATCAATTGAATTGATTGGCACATCATCTCTACGATGCCATTTGTGTTTATTCCAAGGAGTGCAGAAAGAGGGAGGAGAGGGGGAGGAGAGTGTATGAGGAGAGGAAGAGAGTGAGGGAGTGTGAGAGAGGGAGAAAATGAGGGAAGGAGGAAAAGAGGGAGAGAGAGAAAAGTAAGGGAGAGAATGAGTGAGGGGCAAGAGATTTTTTATTTTTTCACAGAATGTAGGTGTTGCTGGTGAAGCCAACATTCATTGGCAATGCGTAACTGCCCCTTGAGAAAATGATGCCTTCTTGAGCCACCCAGGCCGTGTGATGGTGGGGCAGACTTGAAGGGCTAGATGGCCTACTCCTGCTCCTCCTGTTCCTATTTCTTATGTTCTTTTTCTTATGTAGGTACATCCACTGTGCTGTTAGGGAAGGAGTCCCAGGATTTTGACCCAGCAACAGTGAAGGAATGGTAGTTGTATTTCCAAGTCAGTATGTGAGTGGATCAGAGGGGACTTGTGTCCGCCGCCCTTGTCCTTCCAGATTGTAGAATTTGCAGGTTTGGAAGGTGTTGTGAGGGGTGATCTGTAATCTTTCAGTGCCTCAGGGATATCTCTATGGAATCTTTTTGCTCATTTATCTGTGAATTGATTCTATCTTCCTTTTTTTATGATTATGGTCTTGAACCCTAGTCACTGTGGACAGCGGCTCAGGGAAGACACCATTACCAACATTCATTGGCAAAGTCCGGAATGTCAAAGTTTTTGTCTTCCAGTTGTTGACATTAATCCACCAATGAAGCAATAAGAACCAACCTTTCTAAATTTCCCAGAAGATCCAAGCGCAACTAAGGAAACAATCCAATATTTCAGGGCAAACATGCCCAATATTCCCACAGATACTTTCCAACCAACCATTACCTCAACCCTCCTCCACTCCCCAACTATCCACACTCCAAACTCGCCCTCCCAAACACTGACCCACAACATCCCCGAGCCCCTGGGTGAACCTGAGCCAACTCTACACCAAAAATCTAAGGTTACAATAGGCAGGAAGAGATTTCATCTTTTCTTTTATTGGTTCCAGATTCAATGAATATTGAGAATGTGGAGGCAATTCAGAAACTGCAGGATATTCTTCATGAAGCTCTACAAGAGTATGAGAAAAGCAGGCACTTGGAGGATCCACACCGCAGCGGGAAGTTGCTGATGACTTTACCACTCCTCCGACAGACAGCAAACAAAGCTGTCCAATGTTTCCGTCGAATCATGGCCGAAGGCAGAGTGACTCTGCACAAACTGTTCCTGGAGATGCTGGAGGCAAAAATCTGAAAGCTGCAGCCAAGGACCTGCTTAAACTTCTTCCCCTCGAACACACCCGCCATCATCTGCTGACCAACTCAGAACTGAAACTAATAAAGTGACCAGATCCAGACTAGGGTCAGAGCAGCTTAATCCTTGCCTGCTTGGGGAATAAGTTTCACCACCTGGTGATGTGATGCTGGAATATACGGAGGGGTGTGTGCACTACGACCTGGTGATTTGGCAAAGACTGACTGCATATTCCCCAGGTCACAAGGTCAGCTCCACTGGGACATCTGATAAAACTTCCTGGTTCTGCAATTGCCACAACAGCCCCAATGGTGACAATTCAGATAAAGTGAAAGTTTTTCAAGAATTGAAAAGTTTATTTAATGAAAAGACGATGAAAATAAAAAAATCCTGGACTCTGGGTCTAATAGTGTAGCTCTTGTTTATCTTACTGCGATAGGTCAGACTTACTGATTCAATTAACATCTCTTTTTGGTTTATTTAAAATTATTTACCCATCGTCATGTGGGGATGTATTCCTTCTGTTAAAATCTCCCTCTAAAAACAAGGAGTTTTAAAAGAAACTACGGTATGGAATGATGTTTCCTGATCCTTTCCTGGGATCTGGAATGTTGGGGATCTTCCTGTGTTTCATCTGGTCCCAAGAATATCCAGTGTGAATTCTCCATGTACCGTCCCCACCTGCCAATCTGAGGGATTTTCTATTGCTTTTCTGCATTTGAGAGCAGGGTGTGGGGATTAGGTGGATTGGCCACGTTAAATTGCCCCTTAGAGTCAGTACAGATTCGATGGGCCGAATGGCCTTTGCTGTACTGTGGCGATTCTATGTGCTCTGGATTTGGATCAATTATAAAATCATGGAATGACAGGATTTTTGGGACTGGCACTTTTGGCAGGAAATCTAATTAATCACACTTCCTGTTGCTTCCTCCATATCTTGCAATTGTTTCCTGCTTTATGTGACGGGTTGGGTTTAGAGATTAGTATTGGCCCACCTCACTGAGTAGCGCAGCCCCGTCCTGACCACCTGTTGTGTAAAAATGCTTCTGCTTCTGCCACAAAAGCCCGACTGAAATTCCTGGAGCCAGAGGTTAAAGGTCAGATGCTGTGACAGGCCTGAGGCCCAGAATGCAGCAGGCCAAGAAAAGATCTGACTCTCCTCCTTCTAATCGTCGATTCTCATAAGAACATAAGAAATAGGAGCAGGAGTAGGCCATCTGGCCCTTCGAGCCTGCCCCGCCATTCAATAAGATCATGGCTGATCTGTCATGGCTCAGCTCCACCTTCCCGCCCTCTCCCCATAACCCTTAATCCCCTCTCTTATCAAAAACCCATCAACCCGCTTCTTGAAAATACTTAGCGAGGCAGCCTCCACCACTTCAACGGGTAGAGAATTCCAGAGATTCACCACCTTTTGAGTGAAGAAGTTCCTCCTCAATTCCCTTCTAAACTGCCCCCCTTTATCTTGAGGCTGTGCCCCCTAGTCCTACTGTCTTTTTTGAGCGGGAAGAGTCTCTCCACCTCTATCCTATCCTTCCCATTCATCATCTTATACGTCTCAATGAGATCTCCCCTCATTCTTCTAAACTCCAACGAGTACAAGCCTAGTTTATTCAGCCTCTCCTCATAGCTCAACCCCCTCAACTCCGGTATCAGCCTAGTAAACCTCCTCTGCACTCCCTCCAGGGCCAAAATATCCTTGCGCAGGTGCGGCGCCCAAAACTGCACACAGTACTCCAGCTGCGGCCTCACCAATGCCCTATACAGCTGCAGCAAGACCTCCCTACTTTTATATTCAATCCCCTTCGCTATGAAGGCCAGAATCCCATTCGCCTTCCTGACCACCTGCTGCACCTGCAAGCTGGGTTTTTGTGACTCATGCACAAGGACCCCGAGGTCCCTCTGCACCGTCGCCTGCTGCAGTTTTTCGCCACGTAAGTAGCTCGGAAACAATCACCAAATGAATTTTAATTTCTGCTGTGACCTTTCGCAAAGAGGAAACTGAAAGAGGCTTCCAGAGGTCCCAAGGAAAGTCCAAGTGGGTACAGACACCAATCCTCCTCAAGGCCCAGGAGCAGAAACATGAACAGTGATTGGTTTTCCCAACCTTAGATAATTTTAGGTCTCATTTAGTGATCTCACTATTGGATCAAAGGGCATAATCCACACCTGGACCTTCTTATTTTGTGCCTTTATCCAAAGTCTGTAATAGATTGTACCAAATTGACCCTACGCTATTCTCCCCTGAATCTGGTTACAATAGAGGTACCATTCGCATACACACAGGGCAAGGTAGATGTAGGAAAATGCTTTGTTAAGATGGCAGTGAGGGCTTGTTGGGCCGAAGGGCCTGTTTCCCGTGCTGGGTTGTTCTTTGTTCTAGATTAACCCAGATGTGCAGCAGGTGTTTAAGGTTGTCACTTGAATCAAGCTCTGCTAGTTTGGAGATTGATCCTCTGACTGTGGCCAGCATTTACATAAGATTTAGGAGATGGAATGGGCCACTTGGCCCCTCACACCTGCTCCCCACCTTCCCACCTATCCCAATAATCATTTACACTCTCGTTAATCAAACATTTATCCAGCTCTACCTTAAAAATATTCAGAGACTCCCCACTGCCTTTTGAGGAAGAGTTCCAAAGACTCAAGAATGTCAGAGAGAAAAAATCTTCATCACTGCCTTAAATTGGCAACCCCTTATTTTTAAACACCTACTTCTCTCACAAGAGGAAACATTGTTTTCACACCCGCCTTGTCAGAACTCTTTAGGATTATATCTATTTCAATAAAGTAACCTCTTAATCTTCTAAATCCCAATGGATACAAAGCTAGCTTCTCCAACCTTTCCTCATAGGATAGCCCTCCCTTTGCAGGTATTCACCTAGTAAACTTTCTCTTCTTACATAAGGTGACCAATAATGTACACAAGATGTGGTCTCATCAATGACCCTGAATAACTAAAGCATAACCCCTATTTTCGTATTCAATTCCCCTCACATTAAATAATTAAATACAATAGCTTTCCAATTACTTGCTGTACTTGCTTACAAACAATACATGCACCAGCATATCCAAGTCCTCATTCATTTCTAATCATTTAGGTAATGGATGGGATTCTACAGCAAGACCGGGAATTCCCACCTGAGGTGAATAGAGATTTCTGTTGTCGGACCCTCACCTGATTCCCACACATTAGGCATAGACTAGAGTCATGAATAGGTCACTGACCATGGGACGGCGGCGCGGGCTCGTTGGGCCGAAGGGCCTGTTTCCCGTGCTGTTTTGTTCTTTGTTCTTTGTTCTTTGTTCTTTGATTCCATGGTGTGTGAGGTGGTAAAGTTCCGGACAATAAGTTTCTTTTTTTATTCTTTCTGCCAAAATTAACAAGCTAATATTTTCCCACATTTTACTCCATTGCTGCTAGATCTTTGTTCATCCCTTAACCTATCCGTCCATTTGTCCCCTTTACACTTACTTTCCCTTTACACTTTTGTTCCCGTCCATTTGTCCCCTTTACACTTATTTTCCCTTTACACTTTTGTTCCCTTTACACTTACTTTCTTAACTATCTTTGTATCATCAGCAAATTTGGCAACCTTGTCTTCAGTCCCTTCATCCAAATCATTTCAATAAATTGTAGAAAGTTGAGGTTCCAGCACTAATCCATGTGGCACACCACTTGTTATATCTTGACAACAAGGAACTGACCCATTTATGCCAATTCTGTTAGCTATCCAATCTTCCATCCATGCCAATATGTTACACCAACAGCTGTTACTTCCTACATTAACATTTGATGAGGTAAATTTTCAATGTCTTTTGGAAATCCAAGTACAGTACATCCACTGGTTCCCCTTTATTCTCAATAACAATTTCTTCAAAAAGAACTCCAAGAAATTGGCTAAATATGTGTTCCCTCTCACAAAACCATGTTAACTTTATCTGTTCACTCTATTTACGTAAGTGCCCAGCTGTAACGTCCTCAGTAACAGCTTCTAATGTTTCCCCTATGACAGATGTTAAGCTAACTGGCCTGTAGATTCCTTCTTTCCCTCCTTTTTCTGAATAAAGGAATCAAGTTCACTATTTTCCAATCTAATGGAACTTGCAACAAATCTTAGGAATTTTGGAAAAATATAACAAATGCATTAATCATCGCACTATATCCCTCTCACTCCTACCCTGGCATTCAGATAAAACAGAACGTTCCAGAGATACCCAGCAAGACCATCGGCACCTGAAATGAAATATTTGTTATCTCCAGGAAGTATCCAAATGCACAATTGTTTTTCCTTGCCCAGATGCTTAGAGGATGCTGAGAATTTCCTGATTGATTTATTTTCCTGACTGGATAACACAGCTGCCCTCAGCGCCTAGTGTCCAAGCCCAGATCTGTCAAAATGAAGGGCACATCTCTTTTTACAGCACTGACTGCCATGAACCAGGTAAGTTTAAAGGTTCACTGATACTGACAGGGCCGGAGAGAAGGGAAATATCTCAAACAAGTAGGTAGGATTAGGGTGTGTGGGGGATCGGGGGGTTGGACCTCAGAGAGGGCTAGTGGGGAAGAATCGGATCCCAGTGAGTATTGGGTGGGGGGCTGTGTGGTTAGGGGAGGAAAGGTGGGACATCGAATGTGGGGGTCAGATTGGGCGTGTGGCAGGGGGAAGGAGGGTGATGGGTTGGGCCTTGTGGAGGGTGGTGGTGGATTAGACCTGGGCTGGGTACAGTGGTAAGTGTTTGGATTATTGTGTGAGGGTGGGCGAAATCCCACGGGAATGGGAGTGGGAAGTGCGGGAATTCTGTGAGGATATGTGGATGGGGATGGGGATGGGGGGGGTAGGGGGAGTTCCTTTTCAAAGTCAGCAATTGTCTATGTCTTTACAATAATGAATTCAAAGTTAGAAGCGGTTTCAATTCTTCTAATTTTTCCTGAGTAATGTTTGGTGTAACCCTCTGAGAACCTTCTAAAGTTTGTCATTTAAGTCACATTTTGGGAAGGTTCCTGGCGCTGGGAAGTTATCCAGAGGAAGTTTGCACTTTGCCTGGAGCATTTTGAGAGCCGTTCCCCAGTCGATCGCTGGCATCTGCACAGATTCAGTGATGGGGAGTTTGGGAATTACAGCCTGCTGAGTCCCTGTTTATGATGGAGAGTGTAGGAAGTTCAATGACTGAGTCAACTCTTCAATGTTCTGTCAAGGTTAGGTATTCTCTCTAATAAATGTGGTGCTAGTTTACAAGATCTTTATGTGGAATTATGACAGAAGTGATTGGCTGATGCTAAGTGTTGTATTGAACACCTGGTGATGAACTCCTGCACCGAGTCAGTCCCAGATACACGACCATAACTACTCTGCACAGAGTCAGTCCCAGATACACGACCATAACTACCCTGCACAGACTCAGTCCCAGATACACGGCCATAACTACCCTGCACAGACTCAGTCCCAGATACACGACCATAACTACCCTGCACAGACTCAGTCCTAGATACACGGCCATAACTACCCTGCACAGAGTCAGTCCCAGATACACGGCCATAACTACCCTGCACAGAGTCAGTCCCAGATACACGCCCATAACTACTCTGCACAGAGTCAGTCCCAGATACACGGCCATAACTACCCTGCACAGAGTCAGTCCCAGATACACGACCATAACTACTCTGCACAGAGTCAGTCCCAGATACACGGCCATAACTACCCTGCACAGACTCAGTCCTAGATACACGGCCATAACTACCCTGCACAGAGTCAGTCCCAGATACACAGCCATAACTACCCTGCACCGAGTCAGTCCCAGATACACGGCCATAACTACCCTGCACAGAGTCAGTCCCAGATACACGGCCATAACTACTCTGCACAGAGTCAGTCCCAGATACACAGCCATAACTACCCTGCACAGAGTCAGTCCCAGATACACAGCCATAACTACCCTGCACAGAGTCAGTCCCAGATACACGGCCATAACTACCCTGCACCGAGTCAGTCCCAGATACACGGCCATAACTACCCTGCACAGAGTCAGTCCCAGATACACGGCCATAACTACCCTGCACAGAGTCAGTCCCAGATACACAGCCATAACTACCCTGCACAGAGTCAGTCCCAGATACACAGCTATAACTACCCTGCACAGAGTCAGTCCCAGATACACGGCCATAACTACCCTGCACAGAGTCAGTCCCAGATACACGGCCATAACTACTCTGCACAGAGTCAGTCCCAGATACACAGCCATACCTACCCTGCACAGAGTCAGTCCCAGATACACGGCCATAACTACCCTGCACCGAGTCAGTCCCAGATACACGGCCATAACTACTCTGCACAGAGTCAGTCCCAGATACACGGCCATAACTACCCTGCACAGAGTCAGTCCCAGATACACGCCCATAACTACCCAGCACAGAGTCAGTCCCAGATACACGGCCATAACTACCCTGCACCGAGTCAGTCCCAGATACACGGCCATAACTACTCTGCACAGAGTCAGTCCCAGATACACGCCCATAACGACTCTGCACCGAGTCAGTCCCAGATACACGGCCATAACTACCCTGCACAGAGTCAGTCCCAGATACACGGCCATAACTACCCTGCACAGAGTCAGTCCCAGATACACGGCCATAACTACCCAGCACAGAGTCAGTCCCAGATACACGGCCATAACTACCCTGCACAGAGTCAGTCCCAGATACACGGCCATAACTACCCTGCACAGAGTCAGTCCCAGATACAGGGCCATAACTAAACTGCACCGAGTCAGTCCCAGATACACGGCCATAACTACCCTGCACAGAGTCAGTCCCAGATACACGGCCATAACTACCCTGCACCGAGTCAGTCCCAGATACACGGCCATAACTACTCTGCACAGAGTCAGTCCCAGATACACGGCCATAACTACCCTGCACAGAGTCAGTCCCAGATGCACGGCCATAACTACCCTGCACAGAGTCAGTCCCAGATACACGGCCATAACTACCCTGCACCGAGTCAGTCCCAGATACACGGCCATAACTACCCTGCACAGAGTCAGTCCCAGATACACGGCCATAACTACCCTGCACCGAGTCAGTCCCAGATACACGGCCATAACTACTCTGCACAGTCAGTCCCAGATACACAGCCATAACTACCCAGCACAGAGTCAGTCCCAGATACACGGCCATAAGTACCCTGCACCGAGTCAGTGCCAGATACACGGCCATAACTGCCCTGCACCGAGTCAGTCCCAGATACACGGCCATAACTACCCTGCACAGAGTCAGTCCCAGATACACGGCCATAACTACCCTGCACCGAGTCAGTCCCAGATACACGGCCATAACTACCCTGCACTGAGTCAGTCCCAGATACACGGCCATAACTACTCTGCACAGAGTCAGTCCCAGATACACGGCCATAACTACCCTGCACAGAGTCAGTCCCAGATACACGGCCATAACTACCCTGCACAGAGTCAGTCCCAGATACACGGCCATAACTACTCTGCACCGAGTCAGTCCCAGATACACGGCCATAACTACCCTGCACCGAGTCAGTCCCAGATACACGGCCATAACTACTCTGCACCGAGTCAGTCCCAGATACACGGCCATAACTACCCTGCACCGAGTCAGTCCCAGATACACGGCCATAACTACCCTGCACAGAGTCAGTCCCTGATACACGGCCATAACTACCCTGCACAGAGTCAGTCCCAGATACACGACCATAACTACTCTGCACAGAGTCAGTCCCAGATACACGACCATAACTACCCTGCACAGACTCAGTCCCAGATACACGGCCATAACTACCCTGCACAGACTCAGTCCCAGATACACGACCATAACTACCCTGCACAGACTCAGTCCTAGATACACGGCCATAACTACCCTGCACAGAGTCAGTCCCAGATACACGGCCATAACTACCCTGCACAGAGTCAGTCCCAGATACACGCCCATAACTACTCTGCACAGAGTCAGTCCCAGATACACGGCCATAACTACCCTGCACAGAGTCAGTCCCAGATACACGACCATAACTACTCTGCACAGAGTCAGTCCCAGATACACGGCCATAACTACCCTGCACAGACTCAGTCCTAGATACACGGCCATAACTACCCTGCACAGAGTCAGTCCCAGATACACAGCCATAACTACCCTGCACCGAGTCAGTCCCAGATACACGGCCATAACTACCCTGCACAGAGTCAGTCCCAGATACACGGCCATAACTACTCTGCACAGAGTCAGTCCCAGATACACAGCCATAACTACCCTGCACAGAGTCAGTCCCAGATACACAGCCATAACTACCCTGCACAGAGTCAGTCCCAGATACACGGCCATAACTACCCTGCACCGAGTCAGTCCCAGATACACGGCCATAACTACCCTGCACAGAGTCAGTCCCAGATACACGGCCATAACTACCCTGCACAGAGTCAGTCCCAGATACACAGCCATAACTACCCTGCACAGAGTCAGTCCCAGATACACAGCTATAACTACCCTGCACAGAGTCAGTCCCAGATACACGGCCATAACTACCCTGCACAGAGTCAGTCCCAGATACACGGCCATAACTACTCTGCACAGAGTCAGTCCCAGATACACAGCCATACCTACCCTGCACAGAGTCAGTCCCAGATACACGGCCATAACTACCCTGCACCGAGTCAGTCCCAGATACACGGCCATAACTACTCTGCACAGAGTCAGTCCCAGATACACGGCCATAACTACCCTGCACAGAGTCAGTCCCAGATACACGCCCATAACTACCCAGCACAGAGTCAGTCCCAGATACACGGCCATAACTACCCTGCACCGAGTCAGTCCCAGATACACGGCCATAACTACTCTGCACAGAGTCAGTCCCAGATACACGCCCATAACGACTCTGCACCGAGTCAGTCCCAGATACACGGCCATAACTACCCTGCACAGAGTCAGTCCCAGATACACGGCCATAACTACCCTGCACAGAGTCAGTCCCAGATACACGGCCATAACTACCCAGCACAGAGTCAGTCCCAGATACACGGCCATAACTACCCTGCACAGAGTCAGTCCCAGATACACGGCCATAACTACCCTGCACAGAGTCAGTCCCAGATACAGGGCCATAACTAAACTGCACCGAGTCAGTCCCAGATACACGGCCATAACTACCCTGCACAGAGTCAGTCCCAGATACACGGCCATAACTACCCTGCACCGAGTCAGTCCCAGATACACGGCCATAACTACTCTGCACAGAGTCAGTCCCAGATACACGGCCATAACTACCCTGCACAGAGTCAGTCCCAGATGCACGGCCATAACTACCCTGCACAGAGTCAGTCCCAGATACACGGCCATAACTACCCTGCACCGAGTCAGTCCCAGATACACGGCCATAACTACCCTGCACAGAGTCAGTCCCAGATACACGGCCATAACTACCCTGCACCGAGTCAGTCCCAGATACACGGCCATAACTACTCTGCACAGTCAGTCCCAGATACACAGCCATAACTACCCAGCACAGAGTCAGTCCCAGATACACGGCCATAAGTACCCTGCACCGAGTCAGTGCCAGATACACGGCCATAACTGCCCTGCACCGAGTCAGTCCCAGATACACGGCCATAACTACCCTGCACAGAGTCAGTCCCAGATACACGGCCATAACTACCCTGCACCGAGTCAGTCCCAGATACACGGCCATAACTACCCTGCACTGAGTCAGTCCCAGATACACGGCCATAACTACTCTGCACAGAGTCAGTCCCAGATACACGGCCATAACTACCCTGCACAGAGTCAGTCCCAGATACACGGCCATAACTACCCTGCACAGAGTCAGTCCCAGATACACGGCCATAACTACTCTGCACCGAGTCAGTCCCAGATACACGGCCATAACTACCCTGCACCGAGTCAGTCCCAGATACACGGCCATAACTACTCTGCACCGAGTCAGTCCCAGATACACGGCCATAACTACCCTGCACCGAGTCAGTCCCAGATACACGGCCATAACTACCCTGCACAGAGTCAGTCCCTGATACACGGCCATAACTACCCTGCACAGAGTCAGTCCCAGATACACGGCCATAACTACCCTGCACAGAGTCAGTCCCAGATACACGGCCATAACTACTCTGCACAGAGTCAGTCCCAGATACACGCCCATAACTACCCAGCACCGAGTCAGTCCCAGATACACGGCCATAACTACCCTGCACAGAGTCAGTCCCAGATACACGGCCATAACTACTCTGCACAGAGTCAGTCCCAGATACACGGCCATAACTACCCTGCACAGAGTCAGTCCCAGATACACGGCCATAACTACCCTGCACCGAGTCAGTCCCAGATACACGGCCATAACTACCCTGCACAGAGTCAGTCCCAGATACACGGCCATAACTACCCTGCACAGAGTCAGTCCCAGATACACGGCCATAACTACCCAGCACAGAGTCAGTCCCAGATACACGGCCATAACTACCCTGCACCGAGTCAGTCCCAGATACACGGCCATAACTACTCTGCACAGAGTCAGTCCCAGATACACGCCCATAACTACCCTGCACAGAGTCAGTCCCAGATACACGGCCATAACTACTCTGCACAGAGTCAGTCCCAGATACACGCCCATAACTACTCTGCACCGAGTCAGTCCCAGATACACGGCCATAACTACCCTGCACAGAGTCAGTCCCAGATACACGGCCATAACTACCCTGCACAGAGTCAGTCCCAGATACACGGCCATAACTACCCAGCACAGAGTCAGTCCCAGATACATGGCCATAACTACCCTGCACAGAGTCAGTCCCAGATACACGGCCATAACTACCCTGCACAGAGTCAGTCCCAGATACAGGGCCATAACTAAACTGCACCGAGTCAGTCCCAGATACACGGCCATAACTACCCTGCACAGAGTCAGTCCCAGATACACGGCCATAACTAGCCTGCACCGAGTCAGTCCCAGATACACGGCCATAACTACTCCGCACAGAGTCAGTCCCAGATACACGGCCATAACTACCCTGCACAGAGTCAGTCCCAGATGCACGGCCATAACTACCCTGCACAGAGTCAGTCCCAGATACACGGCCATAACTACCCTGCACCGAGTCAGTCCCAGATACACGGCCATAACTACCCTGCACAGAGTCAGTCCCAGATACACGGCCATAACTACCCTGCACCGAGTCGGTCCCAGATACACGGCCATAACTACTCTGCACAGTCAGTCCCAGATACACAGCCATAACTACCCTGCACAGAGTCAGTCCCAGATACACGGCCATAAGTACCCTGCACCGAGTCAGTCCCAGATACACGGCCATAACTGCCCTGCACCGAGTCAGTCCCAGATACACGGCCATAACTACCCTGCACAGAGTCAGTCCCAGATACACGGCCATAACTACCCTGCACCGAGTCAGTCCCAGATACACGGCCATAACTATCCTGCACTGAGTCAGTCCCAGATACACGGCCATAACTACTCTGCACAGAGTCAGTCCCAGATACACGGCCATAACTACCCTGCACAGAGTCAGTCCCAGATACACTGCCATAACTACCCTGCACAGAGTCATTCCCAGATACACGGCCATAACTACTCTGCACCGAGTCAGTCCCAGATACACGGCCATAACTACCCTGCACCGAGTCAGTCCCAGATACACGGCCATAACTACGCTGCACCGAGTCAGTCCCAGATACACGGCCATAACTACCCTGCACCGAGTCAGTCCCAGATACACGGCCATAACTACCCTGCACAGAGTCAGTCCCTGATACACGGCCATAACTACCCTGCACAGAGTCAGTCCCAGATACACGGCCATAACTACCCTGCACAGAGTCAGTCCCAGATACACGGCCATAACTACTCTGCACAGAGTCAGTCCCAGATACACGCCCATAACTACCCAGCACCGAGTCAGTCCCAGATACACGGCCATAACTACCCTGCACAGAGTCAGTCCCAGATACACGGCCATAACTACCCTGCACAGAGTCAGTCCCAGATACACGGCCATAACTACTCTGCACAGAGTCAGTCCCAGATACACGGCCATAACTACCCTGCACAGAGTCAGTCCCAGATACACGGCCATAACTACCCTGCACCGAGTCAGTCCCAGATACACGGCCATAACTACCCTGCACAGAGTCAGTCCCAGATACACGGCCATAACTACCCTGCACAGAGTCAGTCCCAGATACACGGCCATAACTACCCAGCACAGAGTCAGTCCCAGATACACGGCCATAACTACCCTGCACCGAGTCAGTCCCAGATACACGGCCATAACTACCCTGCACAGAGTCAGTCCCAGATACACGGCCATAACTACTCTGCACAGAGTCAGTCCCAGATACACGGCCATAACTACCCTGCGCAGAGTCAGTCCCAGATACACGCCCATAACTACCCTGCACCGAGTCAGTCCCAGATACACGGCCATAACTACCCTGCACAGAGTCAGTCCCAGATACACGGCCATAACTACCCTGCACAGAGTCAGTCCCAGATACACGGCCATAACTACCCAGCACAGAGTCAGTCCCAGATACACGGCCATAACTACCCTGCACCGAGTCAGTCCCAGATACACGGCCATAACTACTCTGCACAGAGTCAGTCCCAGATACACGCCCATAACTACCCTGCACAGAGTCAGTCCCAGATACACGGCCATAACTACCCTGCACAGAGTCAGTCCCAGATACACGGCCATAACTACTCTGCACAGAGTCAGTCCCAGATACACGCCCATAACTACTCTGCACCGAGTCAGTCCCAGATACACGGCCATAACTACCCTGCACAGAGTCAGTCCCAGATACACGGCCATAACTACCCTGCACAGAGTCAGTCCCAGATACACGGCCATAACTACCCAGCACAGAGTCAGTCCCAGATACATGGCCATAACTACCCTGCACAGAGTCAGTCCCAGATACACGGCCATAACTACCCTGCACAGAGTCAGTCCCAGATACAGGGCCATAACTAAACTGCACCGAGTCAGTCCCAGATACACGGCCATAACTACCCTGCACAGAGTCAGTCCCAGATACACGGCCATAACTAGCCTGCACCGAGTCAGTCCCAGATACACGGCCATAACTACTCCGCACAGAGTCAGTCCCAGATACACGGCCATAACTACCCTGCACAGAGTCAGTCCCAGATGCACGGCCATAACTACCCTGCACAGAGTCAGTCCCAGATACACGGCCATAACTACCCTGCACCGAGTCAGTCCCAGATACACGGCCATAACTACCCTGCACAGAGTCAGTCCCAGATACACGGCCATAACTACCCTGCACCGAGTCAGTCCCAGATACACGGCCATAACTACTCTGCACAGTCAGTCCCAGATACACAGCCATAACTACCCTGCACAGAGTCAGTCCCAGATACACGGCCATAAGTACCCTGCACCGAGTCAGTCCCAGATACACGGCCATAACTGCCCTGCACCGAGTCAGTCCCAGATACACGGCCATAACTACCCTGCACAGAGTCAGTCCCAGATACACGGCCATAACTACCCTGCACCGAGTCAGTCCCAGATACACGGCCATAACTACCCTGCACTGAGTCAGTCCCAGATACACGGCCATAACTACTCTGCACAGAGTCAGTCCCAGATACACGGCCATAACTACCCTGCACAGAGTCAGTCCCAGATACACTGCCATAACTACCCTGCACAGAGTCATTCCCAGATACACGGCCATAACTACTCTGCACCGAGTCAGTCCCAGATACACGGCCATAACTACCCTGCACCGAGTCAGTCCCAGATACACGGCCATAACTACGCTGCACCGAGTCAGTCCCAGATACACGGCCATAACTACCCTGCACCGAGTCAGTCCCAGATACACGGCCATAACTACCCTGCACAGAGTCAGTCCCTGATACACGGCCATAACTACCCTGCACAGAGTCAGTCCCAGATACACGGCCATAACTACCCTGCACAGAGTCAGTCCCAGATACACGGCCATAACTACTCTGCACAGAGTCAGTCCCAGATACACGCCCATAACTACCCAGCACCGAGTCAGTCCCAGATACACGGCCATAACTACCCTGCACAGAGTCAGTCCCAGATACACGGCCATAACTACCCTGCACAGAGTCAGTCCCAGATACACGGCCATAACTACTCTGCACAGAGTCAGTCCCAGATACACGGCCATAACTACCCTGCACAGAGTCAGTCCCAGATACACGGCCATAACTACCCTGCACCGAGTCAGTCCCAGATACACGGCCATAACTACCCTGCACAGAGTCAGTCCCAGATACACGGCCATAACTACCCTGCACAGAGTCAGTCCCAGATACACGGCCATAACTACCCAGCACAGAGTCAGTCCCAGATACACGGCCATAACTACCCTGCACCGAGTCAGTCCCAGATACACGGCCATAACTACTCTGCACAGAGTCAGTCCCAGATACACGCCCATAACTACCCTGCACAGAGTCAGTCCCAGATACACGGCCATAACTACTCTGCACAGAGTCAGTCCCAGATACACGGCCATAACTACCCTGCACAGAGTCAGTCCCAGATACACGGCCATAACTACCCTGCACAGAGTCAGTCCCAGATACACGGCCATAACTACCCTGCACCGAGTCAGTCCCAGATACACGGCCATAACTACCCAGCACAGAGTCAGTCCCAGATACACGGCCATAACTACCCTGCACAGAGTCAGTCCCAGATACACGGCCATAACTACCCTGCACCGAGTCAGTCCCAGATACACGCCCATAACTACCCTGCACCGAGTCAGTCCCAGATACACGGCCATAACTACCCAGCACAGAGTCAGTCCCAGATACACGGCCATAACTACCCTGCACAGAGTCAGTCCCAGATACACGGCCATAACTACCCTGCACAGAGTCAGTCCCAGACACACGGCCATAACTACTCTGCACAGAGTCAGTCCCAGATTCACGGCCATAACTACCCAGCACAGAGTCAGTCCCAGATACACGGCCATAACTACCCAGCACAGAGTCAGTCCCAGATACATGGCCATAACTACCCTGCACAGAGTCAGTCCCAGATACACGGCCATAACTACCCTGCACAGAGTCAGTCCCAGATACACGCCCATAACTACCCTGCACAGAGTCAGTCCCAGATACACGGCCATAACTACTCTGCACAGAGTCAGTCCCAGATACACAGCCATAACTACCCTGCACAGAGTCAGTCCCAGATACACGGCCATAACTACTCTGCACAGAGTCAGTCCCAGATACACGCCCATAACTACCCAGCACCGAGTCAGTCCCAGATACACGGCCATAACTACCCTGCACAGAGTCAGTCCCAGATACACGGCCATAACTACCCTGCACAGAGTCAGTCCCAGATACACGGCCATAACTACTCTGCACAGAGTCAGTCCCAGATACACGGCCATAACTACCCTGCACAGAGTCAGTCCCAGATACACGGCCATAACTACCCTGCACCGAGTCAGTCCCAGATACACGGCCATAACTACCCTGCACAGAGTCAGTCCCAGATACACGGCCATAACTACCCTGCACAGAGTCAGTCCCAGATACACGGCCATAACTACCCAGCACAGAGTCAGTCCCAGATACACGGCCATAACTACCCTGCACCGAGTCAGTCCCAGATACACGGCCATAACTACTCTGCACAGAGTCAGTCCCAGATACACGCCCATAACTACCCTGCACAGAGTCAGTCCCAGATACACGGCCATAACTACTCTGCACAGAGTCAGTCCCAGATACACGGCCATAACTACCCTGCACAGAGTCAGTCCCAGATACACGGCCATAACTACCCTGCACAGAGTCAGTCCCAGATACACGGCCATAACTACCCTGCACCGAGTCAGTCCCAGATACACGGCCATAACTACCCAGCACAGAGTCAGTCCCAGATACACGGCCATAACTACCCTGCACAGAGTCAGTCCCAGATACACGGCCATAACTACCCTGCACCGAGTCAGTCCCAGATACACGCCCATAACTACCCTGCACCGAGTCAGTCCCAGATACACGGCCATAACTTCCCAGCACAGAGTCAGTCCCAGATACACGGCCATAACTACCCTGCACCGAGTCAGTCCCAGATACACGGCCATAACTACCCTGCACAGAGTCAGTCCCAGACACACGGCCATAACTACTCTGCACAGAGTCAGTCCCAGATTCACGGCCATAACTACCCAGCACAGAGTCAGTCCCAGATACACGGCCATAACTACCCTGCACCGAGTCAGTCCCAGATACACGGCCATAACTACCCTGCTCAGAGTCAGTCCCAGATACACGGCCATAACTACCCTGCACCAAGTCAGTCCCAGATACACGCCCATAACTACCCTGCACAGAGTCAGTCCCAGATACACGGCCATAACTACTCTGCACAGAGTCAGTCCCAGATACACAGCCATAACTACCCTGCGCAGAGTCAGTCCCAGATACACGCCCATAACTACTCTGCACAGAGTCAGTCCCAGATACACGGCCATAACTACTCTGCACAGAGTCAGTCCCAGATACACAGCCATAACTACCCTGCACAGAGTCAGTCCCAGATACACAGCCATAACTACCCTGCACAGAGTCAGTCCCAGATACACGGCCATAACTACCCAGCACAGAGTCAGTCCCAGATACACGGCCATAACTACCCTGCACCGAGTCAGTCCCAGATACATGGCCATAACTACCCTGCACAGAGTCAGTCCCAGATACACGGCCATAACTACCCTGCCCCGAGTCAGTCCCAGATACACGGCCATAACTACCCTGCACAGAGTCAGTCCCAGATACACGGCCATAACTACCCTGCACAGAGTCAGTCCCAGATACACGGCCATAACTACCCTGCACAGAGTCAGTCCCAGATACACGGCCATAACTACTCTGCACAGAGTCAGTCCCAGATTCACGGCCATAACTACCCAGCACAGAGTCAGTCCCAGATACACGGCCATAACTACCCTGCACCGAGTCAGTCCCAGATACACGCCCATAACTACCCTGCACCGAGTCAGTCCCAGATACACGGCCATAACTACCCTGCTCAGAGTCAGTCCCAGATACACGGCCATAACTACCCTGCACAGAGTCAGTCCCAGATACACGGCCATAACTACCCTGCACAGAGTCAGTCCCAGATACACGGCCATAACTACCCTGCACCGAGTCAGTCCCAGATACACGGCCATAACTACCCAGCACAGAGTCAGTCCCAGATACACGGCCATAACTACCCTGCACAGAGTCAGTCCCAGATACTCGGCCATAACTACCCTGCACCGAGTCAGTCCCAGATACACGGCCATAACTACCCTGCACAGAGTCAGTCCCAGATACACGGCCATAACTACCCAGCACAGAGTCAGTCCCAGATACACGGCCATAACTACCCTGCACAGAGTCAGTCCCAGATACACGGCCATAACTACCCTGCAAGAGTCAGTCCCAGATACACGGCCATAACTACCCTGCACAGAGTCAGTCCCAGATACACGGCCATAACTACCCTGCACAGAGTCAGTCCCAGATACACGGCCATAACTACCCTGCACAGAGTCAGTCCCAGATACACGGCCATAACTACCCTGCACCGAGTCAGTCCCAGATACACGGCCATAACTACTCTGCACAGAGTCAGTCCCAGATACACGGCCATAACTACCCTGCACCGAGTCAGTCCCAGATACACGGCCATAACTACCCTGCACAGAGTCAGTCCCAGATACACGGCCATAACTACCCTGCACCGAGTCAGTCCCAGATACACGGCCATAACTACCCTGCACAGAGTCAGTCCCAGATACACGCCCATAACTACTCTGCACCGAGTCAGTCCCAGATACACGGCCATAACTACCCTGCACAGAGTCAGTCCCAGATACACGGCCATAACTACCCTGCACCGAGTCAGTCCCAGATACACGGCCATAACTACCCTGCACAGAATCAGTCCCAGATACACGGCCATAACTACCCTGCACAGAGTCAGTCCCAGATACACGGCCATAACTACCCTGCACAGTCAGTCCCAGATACACGGCCATAACTACCCTGCACCGAGTCAGTCCCAGATACACGGCCATAACTACCCTGCACCGAGTCAGTCCCAGATACACGGCCATAACTACTCTGCACAGAGTCAGTCCCAGATACACGGCCATAACTACCCTGCACCGAGTCAGTCCCAGATACACGGCCATAACTACTCTGCACAGAGTCAGTCCCAGATACACGGCCATAACTACCCTGCACCGAGTCAGTCCCAGATACACGGCCATAACTACCCTGCACAGAGTCAGTCCCAGATACACGGCCATAACTACCCTGCACAGAGTCAGTCCCAGATACACGGCCATAACTACCCTGCACCGAGTCAGTCCCAGATACACGGCCATAACTACCCTGAACAGAGTCAGTCCCAGATACACGGCCATAACTACCCTGCACCGAGTCAGTCCCAGATACACGGCCATAACTACTCTGCACAGAGTCAGTCCCAGATACACGGCCATAACTACCCTGCACCGAGTCAGTCCCAGATACACGGCCATAACTACCCTGCACCGAGTCAGTCCCAGATACACGGCCATAACTACCCTGCACCGAGTCAGTCCCAGATACATGGCCATAACTACCCTGCACAGAGTCAGTCCCAGATACACGGCCATAACTACCCTGCACAGAGTCAGTCCCAGATACACGGCCATAACTACCCTGCACAGAGTCAGTCCCAGATACACGGCCATAACTACTCTGCACAGAGTCAGTCCCAGATACACGGCCATAACTACTCTGCACCGAGTCAGTCCCAGATACACGGCCATAACTACCCTGCACAGAGTCAGTCCCAGATACACGGCCATAACTACCCTGCACCGAGTCAGTCCCAGATACACGGCCATAACTACTCTGCACAGAGTCAGTCCCAGATACACGGCCATAACTACCCTGCACCGAGTCAGTCCCAGATACACGGCCATAACTACCCTGCACCGAGTTAGTCCCAGATACACGGCCATAACTACCCTGCACAGAGTCAGTCCCAGATACACGGCCATAACTACCCTGCACAGAGTCAGTCCCAGATACACGGCCATAACTACCCTGCACAGAGTCAGTCCCAGATACACGGCCATAACTACCCTGCACAGAGTCAGTCCCAGATACACGGCCTTAACTACCCAGCACAGAGTCAGTCCCAGATACACGGCCATAACTACCCTGCACAGAGTCAGTCCCAGATACACGGCCATAACTACCCTGCACCGAGTCAGTCCCAGATACACGGCCATAACTACCCTGCACAGATTCAGTCCCAGATACACGGCCATAACTACCCTGCCAGGGAAAGGCCCCGCGTCCATTTCAGAATCAGCAGAGTAGTCAGGGGCTTTCTCCTCCTTACAGGCAGCAGCTCTGTCCCAAATCTCCATTGAACTGGAGACCTTTCCATAGTCCACCTAAGTGCAGCAAGTAACTTCCTGAAACCAAATCCAGGGATTCATATCTCAGCAGCATAATGCCATCGCTCTACTCAATGGTGCCAACACGGCTGCTGTTGTAGTCACACTTTGCGTTACATCGCTGCTTCCTAAAGGCGGTCATCAGCCAAATTCTTATTGGAGAGCCCTTGTCCATTAGGAGCCATCGTTAACTCAGTACGAAGGAAAGGTAGCGGCTTCTCAGAAACATTGTAACACATTGATGGTCTCAAAGCAGCTGGGCATTGATGGTGTGAAAGGCCGTGCAGTCAGTGAGCTCAGCAGGGTTTTTATTGCAACACGGACACAATCTATAACTTCCTGTGCCTGAGGGAAGTCTGCAATTTGGAAAAAAACTGCAGCAGCGTCTGGGACACCAAATCTGCAGAGAAACAAATGCATCTGCCTCGAATGACAAACTGGACATCAGTCACTGTTTCCATGCCTGGGATATAGCAGAATGGTCTCCTGGAAAACTCTGGAAAAATCCTGAGATGTAGAGAGTTAGGGTGAAGGTTACCTTCACAGCGCCTGGCAGGTCATGTGGTTGGAGAGGAGATGGGGGTGGGGGGCAGAGGGTGGCTGGTGGAAAGGGGAACAGGGGGGTGGCCAGTGGCAGTGGGGGGAGGGGGGAGGGGGCAGGGCATGTGGCTAGGGGAGGGGGGTGCTGGAGGGGCAGGGAGTGGCCGTGGAAGGTGGGGAAGGGGGGGCATGGAGTGGCCTGGGTTGGGGGGAGGGGGCAAGGCAAGTGGCTGGGGAAGGGGGGACAGGGGGTGGCCAGTGGCGGTGGGAATAGGGGCAGGGATTAGAGAGGTAAGGAGTGACTGGGGGGGGTGGGGTAGGAGGAGGGAGCAGGGGGTGGGGGGACAGGGGTGGTGGCGGCAGGCAGGGGCGAGTCAATGAGATGGGACTCAAGTTGCCCTTGGACAATAAGACAAGATGCTGCCCCTGTCAATGGCATTCCAACATGTTGAGGTATGACAAAGTCAATGGATGGGAGGCTGGTTTGTGTGATGGGATTGGGCCACATTCACAACCTTTTGTAGTTCCTTGTGGTCTTGGGCAGAGCAGGAGCCCAGACCAAGCTGTGATACAACCAGAAAGAATGCTCTCTATGGGGCATCTGTAAAAGTTGGTGAGAGTCGTAGCTGACATGCCAAATTTCCTTAGTCTTTTGAGAAAGTAGAGACATTGATTGGCTTCCTGAATTCTAGTATCGGCATGGGGGGAACCAGGACAGGCTAATCTGGACACCTAAAAATTTGAAGCTCTCAACCCTTTCTACTTTGCCCTCGTTGCTGTAGACAGGAATATGTTCTCTCTTACACTTCTTGAAGCCGATGACAGTCTCCTTCATTTTGTTGGCACTGTTCACCCAGTTCACCCGATTCTCTATCTCCTTCCTGTTCTCTGTCTCGTGATTGTTTGTGATCCGACCCACTACAATGATGTCGTCAGCAAACTTGAAAATCAAATAGGGAGGGGATTTGGCCACAGAGTGATAGATGGATAAGGGGTATAGTAGGGGGCTGAGAACACAGCCTTGTGGGGCACCTTGTGGATTACCATATCCTGAAGGCCAATGGTAAAAATCTAACTGATGATTCAATCAAAAGCTTCCTTCCAATTTCAGAACAGAATTTGGACTAAACCTATCCAGGACTGGTACAGAACAGTCTGCCGGGTTGGCTATAGCAATCAGTCAGCATTCACGGTGCAGACTGTAGCTGTATCTATTGTCAAACTCAGCACTCAAGAGGAATTGTTCCTCATAATGTGCAGCGTCCTCACATGCAGGATGATTCCAAGCATATACACAGAGTTTGGGGAGATACAGAATGTGAAAAACAAGACTCAGAAAAGAGAAAAATCTCTCCTCAAAACAAAAAGATTCAGAAACTATCCGAAAGGTTTGATGCCAAATGAATCAGTAACAATGGAAACTGGGATTCAGACAATCACCCACACACACACACCCACACATAGACACACACACAGAAACACACAGCCTCACACACTGCCCCCCACCCCCCAGACACACACATACATACCCCCACATACAGACACACACACCCACACACACATGGAAGTTGATATACACACACACACACACTCACACCCACACACACCCACACACACATGGAAGTTGATACACAGACACATTATGTTCTAAATCTGTTCATTCTGAAGTTGAGCTGATTGGTTTGTTAGAAACTGGAGAAAGTGTAGTTTTGATTCCTTTCTGGCTGTCTGCTCTGCAGTTGGTAATGTGTGTAAACCCGTTGAGATTTAGTCCCTGTTTAATTTATTTCTGACCACATAAGACAGATCATCAGCTAATAGTGTAATATTTTAATTTCAATATTTAATTAACTTCCCTTTGAATCGATTAAAATTAATTATCTGCATCCCATACTTCATTAAGAAGCTGTCAGCTTTTTCTATGTTGGCCCACTTCCCCTGAAACTGGTGCTCACTGAGTTTGGATTTAACTCTTCCTGTTCCCAGCTCCATGGGATCAATGACAGACGGGAACCCAGTTTCTGTCCCACCTTTTGAGGTGACAAAAACGGTTGACGAAGGACGAGCCGTTGATGTCGTCTATATGGATTTCAGTAAGGCGTTTGACAAAGTCCCTTGTAGTAGGTTGGTACAGAAGATTAAAGCTCATGGGATATGTGGTCAGGTATCCAGATGGGTAGAGAACTGGCTTGCAAAGAGGAGACAGAGAGTAGTAGTGGAGGGGTCTTTTTCTAGCTGGAGGTCTGTCACTAGTGGTGTGCCACAGGGCTCAGTACTGGGACCTCTTCTCTTTGTAGTGAATGTAAATGATTTGGAAGGGGGAGTAGGTGGTGTGATCAGCAAATTTGCTGATGACACCAAGATGGCTGGATTGGCGGGCAGTGAGGAGCAGTGTCTGGCAATACAACGGGATATTGATAGGCTGGTATATTGGGCAGATACATGGCAAATGGAGTTTAACCCAGATAAATGTGAGGTGATGCATTTTGGCCGGAATAATGTAGGGGGAAGTTATATGATTAAGGGTAAGCCCGTAAGGAGTATAGAGTCGCAGCGAGACCTGGGGGTGCAAGTGCACAAGTCTTTGAAGGTGGCAGTGCAAGTGGAGAGTGTGGTGAAGAAAGCCTATGGTATGTTAGCCTTTATAGGAAGGGGTATAGAATATAAGAGCTGGAGTCTAATGTTGCAGTTGTATAGAATGTTGGTTAGGCCGCATTTGGAGTACTGCGTCCAGTTCTGGTCACCTGGAAGGACGTGGAGACTCTGGAGAGAGTGCAGAGGAGGTTTGCCTGGCAACAGGAGGTATATAAGATTATGAAAGGTATAGATAGAGTAAACAGACGTAAGCTATTTCCTATAATAGAGACACGTAGGACAAGGGGCCATGGACTTAAGGTGAGGGGGGAGAGGTACAACACAGATATTAGGGAGAGGTACAACACAGATATTAGGGAGAGGTACAACACAGATATTAGGGGGAGGTTTTTCACACAGAGGGTAGTGGGGGCATGGAATGCTCTGCCAAGTAAGGTGGTGGAGGCAAACACGCTAGAGTCATTTAAGAGTAACTTAGACAGGCATATGACTGCGTTGGAGATGGGTGGATATAGGAGATCCTTTTAAATAAGAGTCATTATCATTGGGGCGTCCCTGATAATGTAAATGGGTATAGTATGATAATATGCTTTTTCTCTTTTCATTCACAGGTTTTAAGTCGGTCCCCCTCGTGTCCAGCGAGGGGCAGACACACCCTGGGTCGTACTGGGGCTGCTCTTGGTTGTCTGAGATTGGCCTAGTGCTTCATGTAGTTAGTGTGTGCCTAAACTGGACAAGATACTGGGCAAGACGACAGCTCAGTGACTATCACTGTTTGCTGTGCAGACACATGGATTTGGGCCGGTGTCTGTGGGAGTTTGCACATTCTCCCCGTGTCTGCGTGGGTTTTCTCCGGGTGCTCCGGTTTCCTCCCACACCCCAAAGATGTGCTGTTAGGCTGATTGGCAGGAATAAATTGTCCCTAAATTAGTTTCCCTCAATCTGGATGGCCATAAACATTAGACAGGGGTCATGGGTGGAGACGGGGACTGGTGGTGTTGAGACGGCGGAGCGGGCTCGTTGGGCCGAAGGGCCTGTTTCCCGGGCTGATTTTGTTCTTTGTTCTGTTCTTTGTAAAGACAGCTTCGCAACAGCGCAGCTCCGAAAGCATGGTACGCTTTACAGATTGGCCCTTTAACAGTGCGGCGCTCCCTCGGAGCTCACCCTCCGACGATGCGGCGCTCCCTCGGCGCCCCTGCCCCGCGGCCCCGCTCACTCGGTGCCCCGCGCCCCCCCGCTCGGTGCCCCGCGCCGCCCCCCGCTCGGTGCCCCGCGCCCCCGCCCGCTCGGTGCCCCGCGCCCCCCCGCCCGGTGCCCCCGCCCGCTCGGTGCCCCGCGCCCCCCCCCGCCCGGTGCCCCCGCCCGCTCGGTGCCCCGCACCCCCCGCCCGCTCGGTGCCACGCGCCCCCCGCCCGGTGCCCCCGCCCGCTCGGTGCCCCCGCGCCCCCCCCGCCCGCTCGGTGCCCCGCGCCCCCCGCCCGCTCGGGGCCCCGCGCCCCCGCCCGCTCGGTGCCCCGCGCCCCCCCCGCCCGGTGCCCCGCCCGCTCGGTGCCCCGCACCCCCCGCCCGCTCGGTGCCCCGCGCCCCCGCTCGGTGCCCCGCGCCCCCCCGCCCGGTGCCCCGTCCGCTCGGTGCCCCGCACCGCCCGCTCGGTGCCCCCCGCCCGGTGCCCCCGCTCGCCCGGTGCCCCCCCGCTCGGTGCCCCGCGCCCCCCGCTCGCTCGGTGCCCCGCGCCCCCGCCCGGTGCCCCGTGCCCCCGCCCGCTCGGTGCCCCGTGCCCCCGCCCGCTCGGTGCCCCCGCCCGGTGCCCCGCGCCCCCGCTCGGTGCCCCCGCCCGGTGCCCCGCGCCCCCGCTCGGTGCCCCCCCTCGCTCGGTGCCCCGCGCCCCCGCTCGGTGCCCCCCCCTCGCTCGGTGCCCCCCCCGCTCGGTGCCCCCCGCGCACTGTTTTAACTCTCAAACTGCCTGTGCCCCATTAAAAACAAAGAATTTTCAGCAGTTTTGAATTCAACATGTTGCTCGGACGAACATTGTGAATAACACCGGGACTAGAATGAAGAAACCAAAACAAAAAATCCTTCATTCTTTATTTAATTGTAGAAATTCTATCAGCACACGTGGCAACTGGAAAAACGTCAGGAGACATGAACGGTGTCATAGCCAGGAGAACGCTGACATTTTAAATCTTCAAAAATTAACACTTCAGGTGTTTATAAAGTGAACAAAGTCTTCATCAGGGAAAACATCTCAGGAACAAGATTCCGGAGATCAACACTTCACAACTTTCAGCCAATCAGGATCAGCTCTCGGGCTGGAATTCAGGGAGAAGGCGCCAATTTGGATTGGTCGATTTCTTTGCTGTCTTATGACAGGATCTCAAACATGAAGAGGTCAGTCAAAGGTCAGAAGCCAAATCAAACCGGAGGCTGGGATTGAAGATCTCCGATAAATTCTCTGCTGCGAGTATCCAACATCTCAAGAGCTGGAGCAGTCCATCACTGCGGTTTTGTCCAAGAATCACCAACAGGCACTGATGGTCAGAACGAGGTCTCGTTCATCCTGGGTCTGGGGGAAGGAGTTGATTCAGTAGCTGGACTGAGAGGACTTGTTACTGATGACTGAGTCTCTGAGTTGGCACTTACCAACGGCGCACTGGGAGGGAGAGTTTTAACGGAGAGGGTGGGACTGACTGACGTACCTTTCAACCCCTGTACTGGGCTGGACTGAGCCGGGACTCTGCTTTTCAACAGTCTGTTGTCAGATTCACAGCTAAAGCGGTGCAGATCCACAGCACCAAACTCAGTGCAACGCGCCAACTCCTGACAACGCTCCACAAAGCTTCCTCGGTGCCCCACCCTGACATCACTGTCCGGAGCTCCGTGTTCACCGCTCAGACACTCTGTCTTGACAGAGGAATTCTGTAATCTCACCAGCCGCGGGCTCCCAGTGGGAACGTCACTTCGATCCAATGAGTTTCGACTGGCAGCGTGAGACTGCAGACTGCACGCACTGGGAACTCTCTCTCGCTGTCTGACTGTGGGGCTGTCTCTCCAAAAGGCCCCTGTCGAACTCCGCATCCATTTCTCACGGAATCCATCCATCATTTGATATTGGCTGTTTTAACACAAAGGAAAAAAGGAATGGTAAGAAAACACAGTCTTCATCTGAACATAAAAACTCTGCGATAAATGTAGTTAGAGACAGCAGTGAGTGGGCATACTACAGGTTGAGAGAAACACCAAGTTAATTATAGATTATTCATTTACTTCTGCTAACACTTGGGGCAACACAATGGTTAGCACGGCTGCCTCACAGCGTCAGGGACCCGGGTTCAATTCCCAGCTTGGGTCACTGTCTATGTGGAGTTTACACATTCTCCCTGTGTCTGCATGGGTTTCCTCCGGGTGTTCCGGTTTCCTCCCACAGTCTGAAAGAAGTACTGGTTAGGGTGCAATGACCTGAACAGGTGCCAGAGTGTGGTAACTAGGGGATTTTCACAGTAACTTCATTGCAGTGTTAATGTAAGCCTTACTTGTAAGGTGCAACATTGAGGGCCAAAGGGCCTGTACTGTGCTGTAGTGTTCTATGTTTAATAAATAAATTTTTCCACTGTCAGTGAATATTCTAGTTATATAAGGCAGTTTTTTCTCCCACTCTATTGTAACCTTGAGTGAAAGGAATAACCAGGTGCCACAATTACCCTCACTACATTGAACGGGACTGAGATGATACTCAGGTTCAGGTAAGACCAGTTACTCTCAGTTCCCTCAAACACTGGATGCTTCAACACTGATATTTTCGTTCTGGGCTGGGTTGAATTCTCGATCCCTGATATCCATAAGAACCAGGAGCAGGAGTCGGCCATTCGGCCCCTCGAGCCTGCCCCGCCATTCAATAAGATCATGGCTGATCTTTTCATGGACTCAGCTCCACTTACCCGCCCGCTCACCATAACCCTTAATTCCTTTACTGTTCAAAAATCTATCTATCCTTGCCTTAAAAACATTCAACAAGATAGCTTCAACTGCTTTACTGGGCAGGGAATTCCACAGATTCACAACCCTTTGGGTGAAGAAGTTCCTCCTCAACTCAGTCCTAAATCTGCTCCCCCTTATTTTGAGGCTATGCCCCCTAGTTCTAGTTTCACCCGCCTGTGGAAACAACTTCCCTGCTTCTATCTTATCTATTCCCTTCATAATCTTATATGTTTCTATAAGATCTCCCCTCATTCTTCTGAATTCCAATGAGTATATCCCCAGTCTACTCAGTCTCTCCTCATAAACCAACCCTCTCAACTCCAGAATCAACCCAGTGAATTTCCTCTGCACCCCCTCCAGTGCCAGTATATCCTTTCTCAAGTAGGGAGACCGAAACTGTACACAGTACTCCAGGTGATAAAGTCTATAGGTCATTCTTCACTGAGTGAGTGGATTAATCAGGGAGTTACCTGGACAATGCGACCCGCAGTATGCTGGGGTGTGTGAGGGACTCTGCAGGGCTGATATCAGGAGTTTGTGTTAGTGCGAGGTCACATTGTTCCAGCTGCTGGAGGAGCTCCTGTCCCGTGGGGCCACCAGAATCTGAGAACATTAAAACAAAACTCAAACACAAAAGAAATCTTCTCCTTCGCAACTAACCCCCTCCTGCTTCGATTCATTTGTGAGCTAACCGACTGCAGGAGGCATCACATTGCAACAAAAATCTGTCCTCAGGAGGAAGTGACAATCACTCCCAGCAAATTGTCACAATTCCACAAGGACTGAAGCAAAAGAGTCGCCCCCCCCCCCCCCATCTACAGCCACCCATACCCCAGACACACCCACACAACACCCCCCCCAACACGCACCCTCCCCCCCCCCATCTACAGCCACCCATACCCCAGACACACCCACACAACACCCCCCCAACACGCACCCTCCCCCCCCCCCATCTACAGCCACCCATACCCCAGACACACCCACACAACACCCCCCCAACACGCACCCTCCCCCCCCCCCATCTACAGCCACCCATACCCCAGACACACCCACACAACACCCCCCCAACACGCACCCTCCCCCCCCCCCCATCTACAGCCACCCATACCCCAGACACACCCACACAACACCCCCCCCAACACGCACCCCCCCCCCATCTACAGCCACCCATACCCCAGACACACCCACACAACACCCCCCCCAACACGCACCCCCCCCCCCATCTACAGCCACCCATACCCCAGACACACCCACACAACACCCCCCCCAACACGCACCCTCCCCCCCCCCATCTACAGCCACCCATACCCCAGACACACCCACACAACACCCCCCCCCAACACGCACCCTCCCCCCCCCCATCTACAGCCACCCATACCCCAGACACACCCACACAACACGCCCCCCCAACACGCACCCTCCCCCCCCCATCTACAGCCACCCATACCCCAGACACACCCACACAACACCCCCCCAACACGACCTTCATGACCTTCATGACCCCCTGCACACCCCAACTCTCCGTTTGCCATTTGACCCAGTGCCCCCCACCTTCTGCACACCCCATAGCGCTGTGTGTGGCACTCTCCCCTTCCACCCCCCCCAAACCATGTGTTCCCCCTGACCTTGGTTTGCTGCCTTGCCAGTGGCCTCCATTGCTGTGGTCAGATCCCACATCTGGATGCTTCCGTCAGAGTGTCCGGTGAAGAGGTAGCGGCGAGTTCGGGAACTGATCCGACTGGAACCCTCACACTCATGGACAGAGAAAGCAGTGATGGCAGTGCCATCCACAGAGCCAATCACACAGATCCTGGGGGTGAATGAGACAGAAAGTGGGAGGCGGCGGGGTGGGAGAGGACACAGACACAGACACAGACACAGACACAGACACAGACACAGACACAGACACAGACACAGACACAGACACAGACACAGACACAGACACAGACACAGACACAGACACAGACACAGACACAGCGTCAGAGGGTGAGATGGGGAATTAAAGTTCAGAGTTTGGTTAGCTCACTGGAGGGGATTTTTCTCATTAAATGGATGACGTCCATTCTTACTCTGGAATCTCACCCAATTGTTCAGTGTTCAGGATAGCAGCCGGTGACTGGGATACAAAGCTGGGACTGCCTGTTACAGGGTGTCCCTGAGCTCACTATAAACCTGGCGAATCGGCCACACTGGAACCACAGCAGTCAAACCACACAGCAAGCTCCCACAAACAGCAGTGATTAGCTGTATCTTAGCGACTTGGATTGGGAAATAGATGTTGTCCAAAGTCCCAGGGAACACTGCCTTTGCTTTTAAAAACAAATATCCTGAAATAATGCAAGTCTTTAGAATCCTAGGAAGTGTGTGATCTTTGTAAAGAAACCCCTCACCTATCCTAACCCCACTTTGCAGCAATTGCCCTTTGACCCTGAGCGTTACAACACGTCAGCTGCATGTCCGAGAGTTCAGGGTTCCTGCCCCATTCCCTGCTGGGTGGGTTTCAAATCCTTCAACCCTCTGGTTCAAATGGATTACAATAACCATCAATATTCTGGGCTGGGATTTCACTCGCCTTCTTCACCTCCTGATCAGCCTGAACTGTGTGTTATCTGTGGACATTCACTCCAAGGTCCCTCACTCCCTCTACACCTCTCAGCATTCTCCCATTCACTGTGTAATCCTTTGCCTTGTTTGACCTCCCCAAATCCATCACCTCGCACATCTCTGAGTCAATTCCATTTACCATGTTTCTGTCCCCCCAACCAGAGTAAACAGAACTCCAGTTCAACACCTTATCTGAGGAAGGATGTCCTTGCTATAGACGGAGCACAGCGAAGGTTTACCAGGCTGATTCCTGGGATGGCAGGTCTGTCATATGAGGAGAGACTGAGTCAATTAGGATTATATTCACTGGAGTTTAGAAGAGTGAGAGGGGATCTGATAGATCCCCTCTCACTCTGATAGAAACTTATAAAATTCTAACAGGGTTAAACAGGGTAGATTCAGAAAGAATGTTCCCGATGGTGGGGGGAGTCCAGAACTAGGGACCATTTTGGGGTAGCACGGTGGTTAGCACTGCTGCCTCACGGCACCAAGACCCCAGGTTTGATTCCTGGCTTGGGTCACAGTCTGTGTGGAGTTTGCACATTCTCCCCGTGTCTGCATGTGTTTCCTCTGGTTTCCTTCCACAGTCCAAAGATGTGCAGGTTAGGTGCTAAATTCCTCCTCAGTGTACCCGAACAGACACCAGAGTGTGGTGACCAGGGGATGATCACAGTAACTTCATTGCAATGTAATTTGAGGATAAGGCGTAAACCTTTTAGAACTGAGGAGAGAAGAAATTTCTTCACCCAGAGGGTGGGGAATGTGTGGAATTCACTCCCACAGAAAGTAGTTGAGGCCAAAACGTTGACTGATTTAAGAAATTAAGGGAGATTAGGAGAGCCAGAAGAGGCTATGAGAAGGCCTTGTTGAGTAAGATTAAAGGAAAACCCTAAGGCGTTCTACAAATACGTGAGGAGTAAAAGGATGAGATGTGAAGGAATAGGACCGATAAAAGGGATGGGAAAGTTGTATAGAACCAGTAGAAATAGCAGAGGTTCTCAGTGAATACTTTGGTTTCAAGGTGGAAAAGGATCTTGGTGGGTGTAGTGCAGGTTTGTGGCAGTCTGAAAAGCTTGAGTGTGTGGACAGTAAGAGAGAGGGATGTGTTGGAGATCCTGAATATCATCAAGTTAGATAAGTCACCGGGACCAGATGGGATGTACCCCAGGTTACTGTGGGAGGTGAGGGAAGAGATTGCAGAGCTTCCGGCGATGATCTTTGCGTCAGCGATGGAGACGGGAGAAGTTCAGGAGGATTGTGGATGTGGTTCCTATTTTCAAGAAAGGGAATAGGGATAGCCCAGGAAATTGTCGACCGGTGAGTCTAACTTCAGTCGTTGGTAAGTTGATGGAAAGGATCCTGAGACAGGATTTATGAACATTTAGAAAAGCATAGTATTATCAAGAGTAGTCAGCACGGCTTTGTCAAAGGCAGGTTGGGTCTTACAAGCCTGGTTTTTGAAAATGTGACTTGTCACACTGACAAAGAAGGATGTGGTTTATATGGACTTCAGCAAGGTGTTCGATAAAGTCCCCCATGCAAGGCTCATTAAGAAACCGAGGGGGCATGGGATCCAAGGGGATGTTGCTTTGTGGATCCAGAACTGGCTTGTCCGCAGAAGGCAGAGAGTGGTTGTGGATGGGTCTTTTCCTGCATAGAGGTCGGTCACCAGTGAAGTGCCCCAGGGATCTGTTCTGGGACCCTTGCTGTTTGTGATTTTTATAAATGACCTGGATGAGGAAGTGGAGGGATGGGTTGTTAAGTTTGCTGATGACATGAAGGTCAGAGGTGTTGTGGATAGTCTGGAGGGATGTCAGAAGTTGCAGCGAGACATTGATAGGATGCAAGACTGGGCGGAGAAGTGGCAGATGGACTTCAACGTGGATAAGTGTGTAGTGGTCCATTTTGGCAGGTCCAATAGGATGAAGGAATATAATATTAAGGGTAAGACTCTTAGCAGTGTAGAGGATCAGAAGGATCTCGGGGTCCGGGTTCATAGGACTCTCAAATCGGCTTCGCAGGTGGAGGATGTGGTTAAGAAGGCGTATGGTGTACTGGCATTCATCAATCAAGGAATTGAGTTTAGGAGTCTAGAGATAATGCTGCAGCTTTATAGGACCCTGCTCAGACCCCACTTGGGAGTACTGTGCTCAGTTCTGGTTGCCTCATTACAGGAAGGATGTGGAAGCCATAGAAAGGGTGCAGAGGAGATTGACAAGGATGTTGCCTGGATTGGGTGGCATGCCTTGAGGATAGGTTGAGAGAGCTCAGTCTTTTCTCCTTGGAGAGACGAAGGATGAGGGGTGACCTGATAGAGGTGTATAAGATGTTGAGAGGTATTGATCGGGTAGATTCTCAGAGGCTTTTTCCCAGGGCTGAAATGGTCACTACGAGAGGACACAGGTTTAAGGTGCTGGGGAGGAGGTACAGAGGAGATGTCAGGGGTAAGTTTTTCAGAGGGTGGTGGGTGAGTGGAATGGGCCGTCGGTGGTGGAGGCAAATTCGATAGGGTCTTTGAAGAGACTTTTGGATGAGTACATGGGATTTAATAGGATTGAGGGTTATTCGTAAGCCTAGTAGGTAGGGATATCATCGGTGCAACTTGTGGGCTGAAGGGCCTGTTTGTGCTGTAGTTTTTCTATGATTCTAAAATTAGCCCCAAGAGCTATATCGAAAAGGATCAAGGGATATGGGGGAAGGGGAGGGGGGAAATCAGGATATTGAATTCAATGATCAGAATGGTGGGGCAGGCTGGAAGGGCTGAATGGCCTCCTCCTGCTTCTAGTTTCGATAAAGGCCTCTGCAACGCTGCAGCACTCCTTCAGTATGGACCAAGGTTATATAACTCGCTTGAACCCTACACCCCTCTGAGGAACTCATTTCTCCTTTAATTCTGGTCTCTTAAACATCATCCAATTTAAACCCTTCCGCCACCCCCCCCAAACCCCTCCGCCACCCCCCCCAAACCCCTCCGCCACCCCCCCCAAACCCCTCCGCCACCCCCCCCAAACCCCTCCGCCACCCCCCCCCCAAACCCCTCCGCCACCCCCCCCAAACCCCTCCGCCACCCCCCCCCAAACCCCTCCGCCACCCCCCCCCCCAAACCCCTCCGCCACCCCCCCCCCCAAACCCCTCCGCCACCCCCCCCAAACCCCTCCGCCACCCCCCCCCCCAAACCCCTCCGCCACCCCCCCCCCCAAACCCCTCCGCCACCCCCCCCCCCCAAACCCCTCCGCCACCCCCCCCAAACTCCTCCGCCACCCCCCCCAAAACCCTTCCGCCACCCCCCCCCCAAACCCCTCCGCCACCCCCCCCCCCAAACCCCTCCGCCACCCCCCCCCCCAAACCCCTCCGCCACCCCCCCCCCCAAACCCCTCCGCCACCCCCCCCCAAACCCTTCCGCCACCCCCCCCCCAAACCCTTCCGCCACCCCCCCCCCAAACCCCTCCGCCACCCCCCCCAAACCCCTCCGCCACCCCCCCCCCCAAACCCCTCCGCCACCCCCCCCCAAACCCTTCCGCCACCCCCCCCCCAAACCCTTCCGCCACCCCCCCCCAAACTCCTCCGCCACCCCCCTCAAACCCCTCCGCCACCCCCCCCCAAACCCCTCCGCCACCCCCCCCCCAAACCCCTCCGCCACCCCCCCCCCAAACCCCTCCGCTCTGAGCTCTAGATGTAGCCACACTGTCGAGGTTTATAAGCTGCCCCGTATTGGGATGTCGTTACCCAGATGCTTTATTACCTCTTCCCCGTCGAGGACAAACGCACAAAGATCTGATTCGTATCTGGAACAACTTTCTGAATGAAAACCTGCTCATCATCGCGTTCCCCAAATGGGCCTGTAACAGAGACAGAGACAGAGGATCAGAGAGAGAGAGAGAGGGGGAGACAGAGGATCAGAGAGAGAGAGAGGGGAGACAGAGGATCAGAGAGAGAGAGAGAGGGGGAGACAGAGGATCAGAGAGAGAGACAGAGAGACAGTACAAACGCACAAGTGCGAGTGTAAACCATTGCGACTGAAAGCTCGGCTCAGAAACGGTGATGGAATTTTGTTGCATTTTGCCCTCTGATTGCAGAGCTGCATAGATGGTTCACTCTTAACCAGCCAAATCACACCAAACTGTTACAGGAGTACAGGGGGAGGGGGCACACAGCTCTATCCTCAGGGGCCACGCCCCGGGGACCCCGGGCTTGGATCCCACCACTGCAGATGGTGAAATCCGAATGGAATAAAAATCTGGATTTTCAGATGCAGGTGAAGCGGTGCGAAAAGCCCAGGCTGGTGATATTTTGCTACCTCTTACCAATCTCCAATCCTGCTGAACAGCCTCCGTGTCCGTCCAAATCTTCCAGAGAGAGGATTTTAAATGATGCCAGTGGGGTGGAACCTGGCTGTGTAGAAATCATCCCTCGGAATCTGATTACTGTCCACGTTCGCACATGGTTATTATCGGCACAGACTGAATAAAAACACAAACCACGTCATCTCATTAAATACTGATTGTCATATGGCCAGGGGCCCCGTGAACCTCAGCTATTCATCTGGAGAAGACTTCACAATTTTAGCCTAATCTCATTGGCAGAGGCAAGGCACTAAACAACAACTGCAGACTGGAATGGACCAATCATATTAATCATTGTAGAGATTGGGGAGGAAGGATTATGGTTTAGCAAAGTACACATGTGCCCCTCCCTCGATGCACACTCCCTCCCTGGACTCATTCTGTCTCCCCTCCTGTACACTCTCTCCCCGTCTCCCCTCCTGTACACTCTCTCCCCGTCTCCCCTCCTGTACACTCTCTCCCCGTCTCCCCTCCTGTACACTCTCTCCCCGTCTCCCCTCCTGTACACTCTCTCCCCGTCTCCCCTCCTGTACACTCTCTCCCCGTCTCCCCTCCTGTACACTCTCTCCCCGTCTCCCCTCCTGTACACTCTCTCCCCGTCTCCCCTCCTGTACACTCTCTCCCCGTCTCCCCTCCTGTACACTCTCTCCCCGTCTCCCCTCCTGTACACTCTCTCCCCGTCTCCCCTCCTGTACACTCTCTCCCCGTCTCCCCTCCTGTACACTCTCTCCCCGTCTCCCCTCCTGTACACTCTCTCCCCGTCTCCCCTCCTGTACACTCTCTCCCCGTCTCCCCTCCTGTACACTCTCTCCCCGTCTCCCCTCCTGTACACTCTCTCCCCGTCTCCCCTCCTGTACACTCTCTCCCCGTCTCCCCTCCTGTACACTCTCTCCCCGTCTCCCCTCCTGTACACTCTCTCCCCGTCTCCCCTCCTGTACACTCTCTCCCCGTCTCCCCTCCTGTACACTCTCTCCCCGTCTCCCCTCCTGTACACTCTCTCCCCGTCTCCCCTCCTGTACACTCTCTCCCCGTCTCCCCTCCTGTACACTCTCTCCCCGTCTCCCCTCCTGTACACTCTCTCCCCGTCTCCCCTCCTGTACACTCTCTCCCCGTCTCCCCTCCTGTACACTCTCTCCCCGTCTCCCCTCCTGTACACTCTCTCCCCGTCTCCCCTCCTGTACACTCTCTCCCCGTCTCCCCTCCTGTACACTCTCTCCCCGTCTCCCCTCCTGTACACTCTCTCCCCGTCTCCCCTCCTGTACACTCTCTCCCCGTCTCCCCTCCTGTACACTCTCTCCCCGTCTCCCCTCCTGTACACTCTCTCCCCGTCTCCCCTCCTGTACACTCTCTCCCCGTCTCCCCTCCTGTACACTCTCTCCCCGTCTCCCCTCCTGTACACTCTCTCCCCGTCTCCCCTCCTGTACACTCTCTCCCCGTCTCCCCTCCTGTACACTCTCTCCCCGTCTCCCCTCCTGTACACTCTCTCCCCGTCTCCCCTCCTGTGCGCTTTCCCTCTCTCTCTCTCTCTCTGTACGCATTGTTCATTAATTTCTGATCCCAACACTCTCCTGAGATGCAGCATTCCCGGTGAATCTGCAGCGAGGGCAGGGAAGCCACAGAAAGTCCCTGAGTAGCAGGTCACGCAGAGCCGAGGGGAGGTTTGGGGAAACGGTGATTGCTTACCGGAGATGAGGTTTTTCTCAGAGAGTGTGATCTTTGTAATGGGACTACCGGTGAACAGTGAAGGTTTGGAAGAGTTGTGGACCAGATCCCACTGTCTCGGGGTGCTGCACAATCACACGGACCATTCCGGAACTTGTCCCGTATGCAATCTCAATCCAGTTTCCGCTGTCACCTGGCAGAAACAGCCACAAAAAAAAACAACTTCAGGTTATTCAAAGTCTTTGACATTGTTTTAAAGAGGAGGAGTAGACCATTCAGCCCATCTAACCTGCTACACCATTTGATAAGATCACTCCTTATCTTGTGTTGTACTGTCCAGTCTACCCCGGTCGACTTCACTCCCCACGAGTGAAGGATTCTCATTTCTCTGACTCGGAAATATAATCAGCTGTTGCTTCACAGTCGCTAGGTCAAAATCCTGGAATTCCCTCCCTAACAGCACTGTGGGTGCACCTACACCACATGGACTGCAGCAGGTTCAAGAAGGCAGCTCATCACCACCTCTGAAAGGTATTAAATGTTGGCCTGGCTAGCGATCCCCACTGCCTGTTAGTGAAAAAAAATTATTATAAAGACAAAAGCCTTCCTTCCCTCGGAGTGGTTATAGAATCCCTACAGTGCAAAAGGGGGCCATTCAGCCCATCGAGTCTGCACTAACCACAATCCCACCCAGGCCTATCCCAGTAACCTCACACATTTACCCTGCTAATCCCCTGACATGAAGGGTCAATTTTAGCACAGCCAATCTATCTAACCCACACATCTTTGGACTATGGGAGGAAACAGGAGCACCTGGAGGAAACCCATGCAGACATGGGGAAAATGTGCAAACTCCGCACAGAGAGTGGCCCAAGCCGAGAATCGAATCCAGGTCCCTGGCACTTCGTCACCTGACGAAGAGGGTAACCTCGAAAGCTTAAGCTTGTGAGAATATTATCAAATAAATCGGTTGGACTAAAACCTGGTGTTGTCAGACTTTTTACTGTGTTTACGCCAGTCCAACGCCGGCATACCCAGATCATGACTGTGAAGCAGCAGTGCTAACCCACTGTGCCATGATTTATTCTCATCAACAATCTCATCCGATTGCCTGAAGAGTGAACGGATACAGGTGAAAATGACTGGTTTGTGACTTGCTGCTGTCGAGGTATCCAGTGATTTGCATTTGACGTCCATCTAATTGGCATTTTGTTTCTGATCGCTGGCCAACACTACCACCTGCTGGTCATCTGGCTTACTGCAAAAACCTTCCACACACCTGGCAAAGGAACACCGTTTCCGAAAGCTTCTGTGATTACTATCAAATGATAATTGATCGGCGCAACTTGTGGGCCGAAGGGCCTGTTTGTGCTGTAGTGTTCTATGTTCTAAATAAACTGCTTGGACTTAAAACCTGGTATTGAGAGACTTTTTACTGTGTTTACTGCAAAAACAGCATCTGCTTGTGAAAAAGGTTTCAATTTACATTTAAACAAATGATCAAAATCACGAGAAATCTCTCACTGATTCTTCTTGGAAAACTCAGCGAGGTGTTTTGTACACAGCAAGATCCCAGAATCAGCAAAGAGATGGGTTATTGGTTCCAAACCGACACTTCCAAAGTACCTCAGCAGCTTGAACAGTGACATGGAGTGGGCAAACAAAACTACAATGGATGTTTGAGGTGAGGGATGCTGTCAGTGTCCCTGCTGATCTCACCTGTGGGAAGGGCTCCCATCTCCAGCTCCTCAAAAACCGCCTTAGGGAACCGGAGCTGGAGCCGGGTGAACTTCGGATCATTCGGGAGGCAGAGGTGATCGGAGATAAAAACTCCAGGGATTTGGAGACTCCGAGATATGAAAATAGATGGGTGACGGTGAGAGGGGCTGGGAGGAAGCAGCCAGTGTGGGGACCCCCTGTGGCTCCCCTCAGCAACAAGTATTCCACGTGTGTGTGTGTGTGTGTGTGTGTGTGCGCGCGCGTGTGTGCGTGAGCGTGAGCGTGTGCGTGTGCGTGTGACCTACCAGTGGTAAACCGGAGTGACCGGACCTCCAGCACTGAGCCCACCCCTGTGCCTCAGAAGGGAAGGGAGGAGAGCAGGAGAGCAATAGGAATTGTGGACACGATGGTTAGAGGGACAGAGAGGAGGTTCTGAGGCAGCAAAAGAGACTCACGGATGGTCTGTTGTCTCCCGGATGCAAGAGTCCGTGATGTCCCGGACCGTGTTTTCAGGATCCTTAAGGGGGAGGGGATCAGTCACAGGTTGTGGTCACATCGGTACCAATGATGTAGATAGAAGGAGGGATGGGGATTTAAAACAGGAATTTCGGGAGTTAGGATGGAAGCTGGGAGTCGGGACAAAGCATGTTGTCATCTCTGGTTTGTTGCCGGTGACACGTGTTAGTGAGCTGAGGAACAGGGAGAGAGAGAGAGAGCAGATTAACATGTGGCAGCAGGGATGGTGTCGGAGAGAGGGTTTCATTTACATGGATAATTGGAGCACATTCTGGGGAAGGTGGGACCTGTACAAACAGGACGGTTTGTACCTGAACCAGAGGGGCACCAATATCCGGGGAGGGAAATTTGTGTCGGCTCTTGGGGGGGAGAGAAATGGGAAAATGTAATCCAAAAGCCAGTGTTGAGGGTCGCGAGATACTGAGGAAGGTACCAAGGTCTCAGGAGTGTACAGGGAGACAGGATGGTGGGTTGAAGGAGCATCAGGAATAAGGTGGGTGAATTTGGAGTGTGGATTGGTGCTTGGGACTATGATGTTGTGGTCATTACGGAGACACGGTTAGAACAGGGACAGGAATGGTTGTTGGCAGTTCCGGGGTATAGATGTTTCAGTAAGTGTAGGGAAGGTGGTAAAAGAGGTGGAGGAGCAGCATTGTTAATCAAGGATAGTTTAACGGATGCTGAAAGACATTTCCAGGGGGATCTGCCTACTGAGGTAATATGGGCTGAAGTTAGAAATAGGAAAGGATCGGTTACGTTGTTAGGAGTTTTCTATCGGCCCCCAAATAGTAATAGAGATTTGGATGAGGAAATGGCAAAGCAGATTATGGATAGATGTGGAGGTCACAGGGTTGTTAACATGGGTGACTTTAACTTTCCAAATATTGATTGGAACCTTTATGGGTCAAATAGTTCGGATGGGACACTTTTTGTACAGTGTGTGCAGGAGAGTTTCCTGACACAATATGTGGATAAACCGACAAGAGGTGGGGCCACATTGGACTTGATACTGGGTGATGAACAGGCCAAGTGTTAGATTTGTTTGTGGGAGAGCACTTGAGATACTGACCACAATTTGGTGTCTTTTATTATTGTAATGGAGACGGATAGGGTCACACGGCAGGGTAAGGTTTATAATTGGGGCAGGGGTAATTATGAGGCGATTAGGCAAGAATTAGGGAGTGCAAGATGGGAACAGAAACTGTCACAAACGAAAAGTGGAGCTTTCTCCAAGGAACAAATACTGTGTGTCCTTGATAGGTATGTCCCTGTCAGGCAGGGAGGAAATGGCCGAGTGAGGGAACCATGGTTCAGAGGAGGTTGAATGTCCTGTCAAGAGGGAAAAGGAAGCGTATGTAAGGATGAGAAAACAAGGTTCAGTTGGGTTGCTCGAGGGTTACAAGATAGCAAGGAGTGAGTTAAAGAAAGAGCTTAGAAGAGCTAGGAGGAGGCATGAAAAGTCGTTGGTGGGTTGGATTAAGGAAAACCCCAAGGCTTTTTACTCTTATGTGAGAAATACAAGAATGACCAAGGTGAGGTTAGGGCCAGTCAAGGATAGTCGTGGGAACTTGTGCATGGAGTCAGAAAAGACAGGTGAGGTGGTGAATGAATACTTTTCTTCAGTGTTCACTAAAGAGAGAGGCCATGTTTTTGAGGATGAGAGTGTGATACAGGCTGATAGGATGGAGGAGGTAGATGTTCTGAGGGAAGATATATTAGCAATTTTGAAAAACCTGAGGGTGGATAAGTCCCCTGGGTCAGATGGGATACATCCTAGGATACTTTGGGCAGCAAGGGATGAGATTGTGGAGCCTTTGGCTTTGATCTTTGGGTCCTCATTGTCCACGGGGATAGTGCCAGAGGACTGGAGAGTGGTGAATGTTGTTCCTCTCTTCAAGAAAGGAAATAGGAATGACCCTGGTTTATAAGATGAGGGGGACTGATAGAGTGGACGTGCAGAGACTATTTCCTCAGGTGGATGTAGCTGTTACTAGGGGGCATAACTATAAGGTTCATGGGGGGGGATATAGGAGGGATGTCCGAGGTAGATTCTTCACTCAGAGAGAGGTTGGGGTGTGGAATACACTGCCTGCTGTGATAGTGGAGTCGGACACTTTAGGAACTTTCAAGTGGTTATTGGATAGGTACATGGAGCACTTCAGAATGATAGGGAGTGGGATGGCTTGATCTTCGGTTTGGACATAGCTCGGCACAACATTGAGGGCTGAAGGGCCTCTACTGTGCTGTACTGTTCTATGTTTCTACGTATAATGAATAATGGTGCCTCTGACAATGCGGCACTCTCTCTGTTAGGCTGCGCTGTCACAGTGTTCCACCCATATGACAACTGATACATTCTCACATTGTAAAGCAGAATTCACAGAGAAATGGTCACTCACTGGTTTTTGGGGTGAGATAGACACTGAGGGCTGTGATGGCATCTTCATAGGGGTCACAGTAAAGTTCTGTAACAAGCAAATCGTTGTCCTTTATCCGAAGGGGAAACTTCTGCACATCTGCAAAATAAACGTCACTCCAATTTGAGAATTAGCCCACCAACACCTCAACTTTCTCAGAAAACTAAGGAAATTTGGCATGTCAGCTACAATTCTCACCAACTTTTACAGATGCACCATAGAAAACATTCTTTCTGGTTGTATCACAGCTTGGTCTGGGCTCCAGCTCTGCCCAAGATCACAAGAAACTACAAAAGGTCATGAATGAAGCCCAATCCATCACACAAACCAGCCTCCCATCCATTGACTCCGTCTACACTTCCTATTGCCTTGGAAAAGCAGCCAGCATAATCAAAGACCCCACATATTCTCTCTTCCACCTTCTTCCTGAAGGAAGAAGACAAGTTCTCCACACACCTAGCTATGACTGTAACACTACATTCTGTACTCTCTCGTTTCCTTCTCTATGAACAGTATGATTTGTCTGTATAGCAGGCAAGAAACAATACTTTTCACTGTCAAACCAAAAATCAGAATGTTAAACTATTGAAAGACAGACCATCACAGATCCCCCAGATAGAGAATGTACAGCCAGGAGGTCATTCAGACAGATATCGGTGTCTGTGAGACTAATCCCATATTCCAGCTCCTGTTCTGTATACCTGTTGGGAATGACATTTCAGGGGAATATCTGTTTACTTGTGAAATCTGATGACGTTTCCGCCGCCCTTTCAGGCGGCCAATAACCTCAATGCTAATAGCTTTTCTTGCTCTAACCCTTTCACCAATATGTTAATTCTCTGCTCCCAGTTATTTCCTCTCTGCTGGAGGTCCGGACCATTTTCATTGTCTACAAAAGGACGGTGTTCTCATGTGAGAGATGTTGTTGCTTTCACTGATGAAGACGAACATCTCACTAAGGCCATCCCCACACCCCCACTTCTTGCCTTCAGACAACCGTACAACCCCAAACAGACCATTGTTCGCAGCAAACTACCCAGCCTTCAGGAGAACAGTGACCACAATACCACACAACCCTGCCACAGCAACCTCTGCAAGACATGCCGGATCATCACACGTGAGAATACCATCCACCAGGTACACGGTAAATACTCTTGCAACTCGGCCAACATTGTCTACCTGATACGCTGCAGGAAAGGATGTCCCAAAGAATGGTACATTGGGGAGACCATGCAGATGCTATGACAATGGATGAATGAACATCGCTCGACAGTCACCAGGCAAGACTGTTCCCTTCCTGTTGGCAAACACTTCAGTGGTCACGGGCATTCAGCCTCTGACCTTCGGGTAAACATTCTCCAAGGCTGCCTTCACGACACACGACAGCGCAGAGTCGCTGAACAGAGACTGATAGCCAAGTTCCACACACATGAGGACGGTCTCAACAGGGATCTTGGGTTCATGTCGCACTATCTGTAACCCCCGTGATTTGCCTGGGTTTGCAAAATCTCACTTACTGTACTGTCTGGAGACAATACACATCTCTTTAACCTGATGCTGTCTCCACTCACATTGTCTGCATCTTTAAGACTTGAACAGTAGGTTAGTTGTAAAGACTCACATTCTAATCAGTAATCTGTAAACTGTGTGTGCTGTTATAATGTGGAGATGGGGTAAACACAGTAAGAAGTCTGACATCACCAGGTTTAAGTCCAACAGGTTTATTTGATAATATACTCACAAGCTTTCGGGTTAGTCCCTTTGTCAGGTGAATAGAGAGTTCTGGTCTCGGACAGAGCATATAAAGCACAGACAGTTTACAGATTACTGATTACAATGCAAATTTTTACACCTAACCTGCTGTTCAAGTCTTAAAGTGGCCAACAGTGAGAGTGGAGGGAGCACTGATCCCAGGTTGAGACCAGAACTCTCCATTCACCTGACGAAGGGACTAACCCCAAAAGCTTGTGGGTTTACTATCAAATAAACCTGTTGGACTTTAGCCTGGTTTTGAGAGACTTCTTACTGTGTTTACCCCAGTCCAACGCTGGCATCTCCTCACAGGAAACGCAGTCTTACAGGCCAACTCCAATGATTCCTCTTCCCCCCCCACCTCCTCCTCCTCCTCCTCCTCCCCCCCCTCCCCCCCACATTAATTTAAACTAATTGGTTAGAATCCAAACATTTCATGTAACAAGAACCACGTCAGGTACTAAAGGTATCAAGCAGCCCCGCACAGGCACAGGGTTTCTCTGTCCCAGTACAATACCCTGATCAGAGGGAAGTCCGGGGTGGGGGAGTAAACACGTCCCACTTACCAATGTAGTAAATCGATCCATTATTACAGCCCAGGATGAGCAGGGAGCCGGCTGTGTCATAACTGTTTATCGGAACCACATCCTGAATCTGTGGGAGAGACAAGCAGCAGTGAGAGTGGGGAGGGGGGAGAGGAGTGGGGAGAGAGGTGGGGGGGGGGGGGGGGGAACGAGCGACCCCATGGAGGAGGGTGGGGGTGGCAGAGTGAGTGACCCCAGGGGGAAGGGGGAGAGGGGAGTGAGTTACGAACCTGCCAGTGCTTGGTGACTGCGTTCCACACTCCCACTTTGCCAGTGTGACTGGTTGCAATCAACTGACTCCCCACAAAGAACAAAGATTCCACTGGAACACCAAGGCTGAAGATTCCTGCACAGAGAAACAGGGAAAAAAAAAATCAGGGGTGGGGGTAGAGACAGAGACAGAGAGTTAGTTAGGTCACAAACCAGAGCTCAGGACATCAGCAAATCTCAATGTCTGATAGGAAAAAAAAGAGAGTAGAGTATCGACCTGAAACTTCAACTTTGTTCCTTTTCTGACAGATTCTGGAAGACCAGTGTTTCAATAAGAATATAAAACTGTTTTTAATATGTATGTTTGCATGGCACGGTGGCACAGTGGTTAGCATGGGGCAGGGACTAAGGATTTCTGACTTGGGTCACCGTGTGGAGCTTTCTCCCCACGGATTTCCTCCTACAGTCCAAAAGACATGCTGGTTAGGTGCTTTGACCGTGCTAAATTCTCCCTCAACGTACTGTATTGGTGTCAAAGTGTGGCGACTAGGGGATTTTCACAGTAAACTCATTGCAGTGTTAATGTCAGCCTTACCTGTAACACTAAAACTTGGAGGGAAAGGGTTAATGAATTGTGTACCTGGAGTGTATCACAAACATAGCCCTTCATCATAGCTGATCTTCCCAGGCTTATATTGCTACTGGCATTAATGTAAGTTATTTGTTCATGTTTTACACGCTTTAACTCTGGTTTTTATAACAGCAGATAGTTAACTACAAACTAAACTAAACAGTTATTAATCACTAAATTAAATCACTAAAATACAGCACTTCAGATGCTAGAAATCCGAAACTAAAACAGTAAGTGCAGGAAAAGACTCAGCAGATCAGGAATGTTTGTCAAGAGAGACACAGTTAACATTCTGTCAGCAGGGGGATGGGATGGTAATTAGGGAATTCCTGGGAACGGTGGCTTGATGTTTGAGGTGATGATCCAGGGGAAAGAAGTGTCTGAAAATTAATACTGAGGCTGTGGAAGGTGGGGGTCACTCTCGCTGACACAGACAACACGGCCTTTCCCAGTGGGTTCGCTCGAGAGTAAAGAGATGTGGACAGTTTAGGGGGGAGACAGAGCGGATGAGAGGAGGGCGGGGCAGGTGAAGGCAGAGTGGGGAAGTTAAAATGCGTTCTCAGGAAGATCAGGAGCAGCAAGCCAGGAGGAGGGAGAATAAACCGGAAAATTCTGCAATTAATTCCCAAGTGTCAGCCTGCTGGCTCTCCAGTTGGGTTGGACAACAGATTCTCTGATCCAAAGGCTGGTACAGTGGCCATATTTCCCCAGTTGAAACAGCAGCATCCAGGACACCAGAAACCTCTTCAACTTCCCTTCTGTTGTAATGCAGTGACTTGAAAGACATACCGATCTCATTCCCACTGCCACCTTCGTGAATGGCCCACAGGATAATCTCACTGCAAGAGGCCACAGCCACCATCTTGTCGTTGTCTCCCAGAGAGCCGCCCATGACTCTGGCATTCAGTGCCACGCGCTCAATCACCCAGTCTAGACGGGGGCTGGAGAACACTTGCTGCCAACCTGATGACTCCTTCAGTCTGAAGAACAAAAAACAGGACAAGGTGAGGAATCAACAAGAAAAAGGTGGCCTCAGGTGTTCCGCCATGGTCCGGAACGTTCCACAGACAAAGAGAAAATCAATTGGCGAACAGGAAGGCAGGGTGAGGTGACGTTTGGGTTTTGCAAATTCACCTGTAACACACGACAAACTGCGTGTAAGCGACTGCGATCCAGTTGTGGTGGCCTCGGATAATCCGTACCATCCCTGGGTGGGCCGTCAAACCTGTGCAAGGAGAGGGAAGCAGTTCAAGTTACACACACAGTCTATCGAGTACCTACACTAATCAAACGCTCCTCTGGATTTCAATCCTGATTAATTACTGCCTCAGTCAGAGATTCTGTTACCCAAGACCAAACCTCCTGGGAAGCCATTAGCAGGAGCAGCCATTCCACAGACCCGGAGAATTCCTGCTGCTATCCTTGGGCTGCAGCCAGAAATTCAGCTGGTCCCAGGGTCCTGGCTCACCATTGGGCAGGTCCCAGACAAGCCACATTGAGCAGCACGGCAGTCTCAATAGCACCCCATCCACAAACATTCACTCCCTCCACCAGTGGTACTCAGTGGCAGCCGTGTACACCATCTACACCATGCACCGCAGCAACTCAAAGCTCCTTTGACTGCACTTTCCAAACCCATAATCCCATCTAGAAGAACGAAGGGCAGCAGATTCCTGAAAACACCAGAACTTGCAAGTTTTCCTTCAAACTGCTCATCATCTGAAGTTGGAAATATATCACCATTCCTTCAGAGTTTCTGGGTGCATCCCTAACAGCTCTGTGCGTGTGCCTACACTTCAGGGACCACACCTTAAAAATCAGTAAAGCTGATGTGGTTCGAGTTAATAAATTAAGAGAAGCAGGTATTAGTGATTTGGGTCACATTCCCGGCCCTCCTCTCCCAGAGAGATAGCTTCTCCTGCCAGTCCTTTGCCCAGGTCAATAATTCGAGGCTGGGGTACAAACACTCTCATGGCTTTTAACCGCATCCCCTGACACCAACTGTGGTGGACTTGGGAGAATCCCAAGTCCATCCTCCCCCACCCCACCCACCCAGAGATTCATCTGAGTCTGCCCTCCACCCCCACCCCTTCCAGCTGAAGGCCAGGAAGGTGCTGCAGGATGTCCAATGATTGCAGTAAGAAGTCTCACAACACCCGGTTAAACTCCAACAGGACTTTAGTCTGGTGTTGAGAGATTTCTTACTGTATTTCACCCCAGTCCAACGCCAGCATTTCCACATCAACAAGTGCAGGTCAGAAGGATGGCGCAGGGACAGCAATGTAGATAGATTGGGGTGTGCTCTGCTGAGGGAGGGGCCTGCCTCCCCGTGGGGTGGGGCGAAGGAAGTGGGGAGGTATGTCTCCCAGAGGGGTTTGACCAGGGGGCGTCTGCCAGATGGGCCTGCCTCCTGGTGGGGGGGGGCGCAAAACAAAGTGTACGGGCACGCTAGAACGAGGATTCTGGGCTCGGATCCGTTTTACATCCAGTTCCGCCACTTTGCCTCCAATTGGTAAAAGCCGGCCCTCAGTGTCTAATTTCTGTATAAAACAGCAACACGGTACAAACCATTTCCTCGCTGTTCCAGAAGCTTCCCCAGAATCCCAGCATTGCCCAGGTTGGGTGGCATTGTGTTGCTCCTTCGTACGGGCAATCTATCCATGGCTTCCTGCCGTGCCCCCACAAACTGCGGCCCAGCAAGGCTGTGCCGATTCTGCCTCATGGTCGGGATAACTGTGGATAAAGAAACACATCAAAACAAAAAGGTGGAGAAGTCAGAGTCCACACTCCACCTCCCATCCCTGGAGGAAGGTGAAGAGCATCAAGTGCAGTCTGGTAACTCATCACTTTCCCACCCTCATTTCACCAGAGGCCAAGTTTTCTACATGAGAATAGACAACAGATGGAGACAATTCAACTTTCAAAGGTGGCACAGTGGGTTAGCACTGCTGCCACACAGCACCAGGGATCTGGATTTGATTCCTGCCTTGGGTCACTGTCTGTGTGGAGTCTGCACATTCTCCCCGTGTCTGCGTGGGTTTCCTCCCACACTCCAAAAGATGTGTGGGTTAGGTGGATTGTGTCAGGTGGACTAGCTAGGGCTTGGGTGGGATTGCGGTTAGTACAGACTCAATGGGCGGAGTGGCCTCCTTCTGCACTGTAGGGGTTCTATGATCCAAGGCCAATCTTCCCCTCGAGCAGCAAATCTGGGAGCGTTGACCAAAAAGTAAATGAATTCTTCATGAAACTAGGGCTTCAGTGGTGTGATTGGGTGGTTCTGTTCTGCTGATGTACATCCAGATATACCAGTATTCATTTCAAATTTCCACCCATTTACAGTACGGTCATTCCTGAAATGTAGTGTTATCTTGCTCATTCCGTTTGTGAGTTTTAACACATGACTATTCCTAAAGTGTGTAAATATCAGAGAAAATACTTCCATTCAGCCCATTTGAGCATAATATTTACTTCTTTTTAAATCCTTGTGCGACGCGGACCTTGTTGAGAGCAGCATTTGTTGCCCATCCCTAATTGTCCTCGAACTGAGCGTCTCACTCGGTCATTTCAAGAGGGCATTTGAGAGCCAACCACGTTGCTATGGGTCTGGAGTCACATGTAGGTCAGAGCAGGTAAGGACAGCAGATTTCCTTCCCTAAAGGACCATAGGAGTTTATAACCCACCAGTCTCAAACAGCATGCCCAGAAGCTGTTTGTAGAGACATACCCAACAAGTCCGCGCTTGCAAAACTCAATACAGTTTCCAACATTAGATGTGATTCTGTGATTGGACAATATTTGCTAAACAATTCTCAGTGTGCTCAAAATTATACGGTGGCACAGTGGTTAGCACTGCTGCTTCACAGCTCCAGGGTCCTGGGTTCGATTTCCGGCTCGGGTCACAGCCTGTGTGGAGTTTGCACATTCTCCCCATGTCTGCGTGGATTTTCTCCAGGTGCTCTGGTTTCCTCCCACAGTCCAAAGATTCATTGGCTATGCTAAAATTGCCCCTTAGTGTCCTGGGATGTGTAGGTTAGAGGGATTAGCAGGTAAATGTGTAGGGATATGGGGATAGGGTCTGGGTGGGATTGTGTTCGGTGCAGACTCGATGGGCCGAAGGGCCTGTTTCTGCACTGTAAGGTTCTATGTTCTAAGACCCTTAGTCAGGCTTGTGTGGTGCATTTGCATTTACTGGAAGCTGTATCCATTAGTACACAGAACCCCTGCAGCAATTCAGTTCATCACCAGCATCCTTTCTTGGACAGAGAAATGGGCTGCTTCTGCGGTTTATAGTCAGGAAGTATAACTGTGGTCCAGGTAGAGTAACAGGTGAAGGAGCCCTGTTGCCTGCTTCCATTGGGTGAGCAATGGCTTGCCCCAATATGGCAGCTGGTACTCTACAAAGCCCACAGGGAGATGAAGCCATGCTGACTTTGCTTGATTATATTAAGCATTTCTAAACTCTGGTTCGAATTTCAAACACTGCTTTGTAGCAGTGGTCAGTCACCATCAACAAGTGTAATCTCCATGGCAATGTCATTAACAATCAGAGTCTACTTACCAACTTATCAGAACTCTCTTTTCATACAATATAAATTGTTTTTGCCTAAAGGTCCTGATGAGTACAGGATGAAAAGCTTTGACATTTCTGTTTTTTTTTCAAGCAACCCTCAAGTTCTGTACAATGACATCCGTCATGTTCAGTACAGCTGTAAGGATGGTGCATATTACAGACTGCAAGATCATACTTCTGAAAGTGGCCATAAAACCTGTTTGTTTTTATTTGCCGGCACGGTGGGACAGCGGTTAGTGATGCTGCCTCATGTTTTAGAAATCAGGAATCATACTCTGCAGAAGGAGGCCATTCAGCCCATCACATCTGCACTGACTACAATCCCATCCAGGCCCTATCCCCATACATTTACCCTACTAGTCCCAATACTAAGGAGCAATTTAGCACAGCAAATCCACCTAACCCACACACCTTTGGATTGTGGGAGGAAACCCATGCAGACACGGGGAGAGTGTGCAGGTTCCACACAGACAGCGACTCAAGTTGGGAATCGGACCCAGGTCCCTGGTGCTCTGAGGCAGCAGATTGTCATTACTCCACCGTGCTGCCCCGACTGACGCGTGGGCTGGAATTTTACTGCTCCTCCCACCATAGGAATTGGAGCGAGGGAGGGGCGGACCATGGAAATTTACGTTGACCTTGAGTGGGATTTTACAGTCTCAGGATGAGCAAGGATTTAAAACCCCACCTGTGGTGTTTGAAACATCTGGGCAAGCGTTTGACAATAAATACACTTCCACATTTAAAGAAAATCACCAAATATCCTGGAATTTTAGGAAAGAAAAATCGAGTGCAAGGAAACTCACCCACACATCCGGATCACAGAATGGGAAAGGGAGCGCACAATGTCTGTCTGTAACTGATCTCACCAGATTCCCAGTCCTCAGCTCTGAAAAAAAAAAGGGAAAGCAGCTGGAATACTGAACTCACCTGGAGGGGGCAGGTATCCGTGGAACAGGACATTCCCACAAGATGAACGTTCCAAATCCTCACACAATTCCAGGCGACGAACTGGGAACATGGAGAAACACAGCATGAAATTCCCTCACAGGCCTAGCTCTGTGGAATGGAGAATGGAGAGAGTGCAGCTCCTCCACACGTTTAGTGCTGGGCAGAGAGGTTGGGTTCATTCCCAGGTAGATTATGAACAGTGTGTTTCTCAAACAGGTAGAATTGGCTACCCCAAAATGTTGGTAGTGAAGGATTTGAGGAGGTTACTGACTGTTCAGATGTGGCGGCACCGTAGCACAGTGATTGGCACGGCTGCATCACAGCACCAGGGACCCAGGTTCGATTCTCAGCTCGAGTCACTGTGTGCGGAGTCTGCATGTTCTCGCCGTGTCTGCGTGGGTTTCCTCCCACAGTCCACACATGCGCTGGTTAGGGCGCATTGGCCTAGCTAAATTGCCCCTTAGTGTCAGGGGAATTAGCTAGGGTAAATGTGGGGGTTACCAGATTAGGACCTGGGTTAGATTTGATGTGCCAAATGGCCTCCTTCTGCACTGTAGGGATTCTATGATTCTAGGAGACGATTAGACTTTCTTGCTGGGCACAATTACTGTCCGGCATTTGTACGTCATTCTGTGTTTGTATCTCAGTCAGTGAGGTTCGGTGATAACCCCCTCACATGTTGTTACTCCCAGCAGCGCTGAGGACACCTCTCTCAATGGGAAGCTTGGGTGGGACATCAAACTGAACAGCCTGAAATCCAGTTACTTGAAGCAAAGCAGAGAAACATTATCTAATATTTATCCCTCAGCTAACACTGGAACCGATTTCATTAGATTCTAATTCCATTCTGGAGTCTTGCTGTGCATGTGAAAAACACGGACAAGAAGCACCGGAATTAGGAATGATAATGGGATCATCAGGATGGAGATGGCAGAGTAACTGGGCAGGTTGGTTCTGTAGGTTAAGGGCATTGGAAAGGGATAATGAGGAGCAGCAAGTTAACCAGAGATTGCAAACTGAAAAATGGGGAGAGTTAGGGACCTGCCAGAATGCAAACACACAGAATGGGAAAAGGCCATTCAGCCCTTTGAGCTTACTGCACCATTAAATCAGATCATGGCTGATCTTTGTGGTCTCAATGCCATTAACCTGTCCCACACTGATAGATTCCTGACTAACAAGCGAGTCGCAGGGGATTTACATCTGTCTCCCACCCAGAGAAAGATCCAGGGAGACAGCAGAGCTTCTTAAGAATCAACAAGGTCATTTACATGCAGATCCACAAGAGATGGGAGAGATCCTAAATGAATATTTCTCATCAGTATTTACTGTTGAGAAAAGCATGGATGTTAGGGAACTGGGGGAAATAAAGAGTGATGTCTTGGATTGTACATATTACAGAGAAGGTGGTGCTGGAAGTCTTAAGGTGCATCAAGGTAGATAAATCCCCAGGACCTGAAGAAGTGTACCCAAGTATTGGTGGGAGGAATTTGCGGGTCCCCTAGCCGAGATATTTGAACCATCAACAGCCACGGCTGAGGTGCCTGAAGATTGCAGAGTGACAAATGATGGCCTTTGTTTAAAAAGGACTGCAGGGAAAAGCCTGGAAACTATAGACCAGTGAGCCTCACATCTGTAGTGGGTAAGTTGTTGGAAAGGATTCTGAGAGACAGAATCTACAGGCATTTAGAGATGCAAGGACTGATTAGGGACAGTCAGCATGGCTTTGTGAGTGGAAAATCAGGTTTCACAAATTTGATTGAGATTTTTGAAGGGGTAACCAAGAAGGTAGATGAGGGCAGTGCAGTTGATGTTGTTTAAATGGACTTTAGCAAGGCCTTTGACAAGGTACCGCATGGTAGGTTGTTGCATAAGATTAAATCTCACAGGATCCAGGATGAGGTAGCCAAATGGATACAAAATTGGCTTGATGATAGAAGGTGGTTGTAGAGGGTTGTTTTTCAAACTGGAGGTCTGTGTCTCAGGGATCAGTGCTGGGCCCACTGTTATTTGTCATTTATATTAATGATTTGGATGAGAATTTAAAAGGCATGGTTAGTAAGTTTGCAAATGACACCAAGATTGATGGCATAGTGGACAGTGAAGAAGGTATCCAGGATTACAACGGGATCTTGATCAATTGGGCCGTGGGCTGATGAATGGCAGATGGATTTTAATTTAGATAAATTTGAGGTGATGCATTTTGGTAGACTGAACCAGGGCACGACTTAGTGCTATAACTCTCCCCAATGTCCTACCATTAACTGACTAAGAGATCTAGCAGTACAGGTTCATAGCCCCTTGAAAGTGGAGTCACAGGTGGACAGAGTGGTGAAGAAGGCATTCGGCATGCTTGGTTTCATTGGTCAGAACATTGAATACAGGAGTTGGGACGTCTTGTTGAAGTTGTACAAGACATTGGTAAGGCCACACTTGGAATACTGCATACAGCTCTGGTCACCTTATTATAGAAAGGATATTATTAAACTAGAAAGAGTGCAAAAAAGATTAGGATGCTACTGGGATTTGATGGATTGAGTTATAAGGAGAGGCTGGATAGACTGGGACTTTTTTCCTCTGGAGCGTAGGAGGCTGAGGGGTGATCTTATAGAGGTCTATAAAATAATGAAGGGTTTAGATCAGTTAGATAGTCAATATCTTTTCCCAAAGGTAGGGGAATCTAAAACTAGGGGGCATAGGTTTAAGGTGAGAGGGGAGAGATATAAAAGTGTCCAGAGGGGCAATTTTTTCCACAGAGGGTGGTGAGTCTGGAACGAGCTGCCAGAGATAGTAGTAGAGGTGGGTACAATTTTGTCTTTTCAAAAGTGTTTAGATAGTTACGTGGGTAAGATGGGTGTAGAGGGATATGGGTCAAATGCAGGCAATTGGGACTAGCTTAGTGGTTTAAAAAAAAAGGGGGGTAGCATGGACAAGTTGGGCTGAAGGGACTGTTTCCATGCTGTAAACCTCTGACTCTATTCTCCTAGCATCCACTGTCTCAGCTGACATCTGAGCAATGTTGGAATTGGGTTATTGTAAACAAGGTGTGAATAAGGATGTTGGTACAGAATAATTCTCTGGTTATTCAACCAGGAGGTTCTGCACTCACCCAGTGGAGTGATTCCATAGAATTCAGCTTCATGCCGAAGTGTCGCAATGTTCACACCTCTGAGGGAAAAAAAAATTAAAATCCTTCAACTTGAGAATTCCACAGCTTTTTAAACATGATAACAATGATATCAATAAACTGGAGCCAAATGATCGAGTCACGATCCCAGCCAGTGTTACTGCTGGACAGTCACCTCCCAGAATAAAACCCAGCTCCATAGATCCTGCCAAGCTTCTAATTTGGGTTTAGAAATGTGGATGAACAGAGTCCCTGCCGATAACTTTACAGATATGCACAGATCAAGATGGATTACACAAATTACAAACTCTCTTACGGTCTCATTAAGTATACGATCCCTGTTAACCAATAGGTGAAATGTGGTCAGACACCCCACATTCTGAAACCAAGTAGCAGTTCCACCCAATTCAACTTGTGGATTTCCCAGGACAGGTACAGCACGGGGATAGATACAGAGTAAAGCTCCCTCTACACTGTCCCCCCATCAAACACTCCCAGGACAGGTACAGCACGGGGTTAGATACAGAGTAAAGCTCCCTCTACACTGTCCCCATCAAACACTCCCAGGACAGGTACAGCACGGGGTTAGATACAGAGTAAAGCTCCCTCTACACTGTCCCCCATCAAACACTCCCAGGACAGGTACAGCACGGGGATAGATACAGAGTAAAGCTCCCTCTACACTGTCCCCCCATCAAACACTCCCAGGACAGGTACAGCATGGGGTTAGATACAGAGTAAAGCTCCCTCTACACTGTCCCCCCATCAAACACTCCCAGGACAGGTACAGCACGGGGATAGATACAGAGTAAAGCTCCCTCTACACTGTCCCCCCATCAAACACTCCCAGGACAGGTACAGCACGGGGTTAGATACAGAGTAAAGCTCCCTCTACACTGTCCCCCCATCAAACACTCCCAGGACAGGTACAGCATGGGGTTAGATACAGAGTAAAGCTCCCTCTACACTGTCCCCCCATCAAACACTCCCAGGACAGGTACAGCACGGGGTTAGATACAGAGTAAAGCTCCCTCTACACTGTCCCCCCATCAAACACTCCCAGGACAGGTACAGCACGGGGATAGATACAGAGTAAAGCTCCCTCTACACTGTCCCCCCATCAAACACTCCCAGGACAGGTACAGCACGGGGTTAGATACAGAGTAAAGCTCCCTCTACACTGTCCCCCCATCAAACACTCCCAGGACAGGTACAGCACGGGGTTAGATACAGAGTAAAGCTCCCTCTACACTGTCCCCCCCATCAAACACTCCCAGGACAGGTACAGCACGGGGTTAGATACAGAGTAAAGCTCCCTCTACACTGTCTCCCATCAAACACTCCCAGGACAAGATACCACTCAGTTCACTGGGATTCTTCAGCAACAAGAATCAAATTTTAAAAATTTCCTTCAAAATTATTGTTGATGTTACAACCTATTGGTTATTGTGTTTTGAGAGGGGATTTACGAGCTAGCTCATTGCCAGTAACACCTGTCTTCAATGAAGTAACATTTCTGCCCAGGAAAATGGGGTTTCTGTCCCGATCTCTTCCTGCAGTGACCGTACCTGGCATTGAGCTCCTTCGTGCGGAGGAAATTCAGAATGGAAGCAAAGACAGTTGGATCCCGATCAATGAAAATCTGTAACAAAGAGCAGAGAGCTTGAATTTAGTGAATTAAAGTCCAGTCGAAACGTGTGATCATTAGATTCTGGGCACAGGATCAGCCTCTGCTCAGTATGGATCTCTTACTAAAATGGGATGTCGCTGTTACTTACTGCTCCGGTTTCGTCCTTTAAGGTGGAGATCCTTCCGCTCAAGAGACTGAAACAGAACAAACATCAGTTACACAGGCTCACTGGAGGTCAACTGAGTGTGCATTTACCCCATCACCCGTCCCCACACCTCACAGCCAGCCCCCTTCTCCCTGACTCACCCGGCCCACACTCCCTCCCCTGCCTCCTGGCCCACATTCTCCACCCCAGCCCCATACAATGCTCCCAGATACACTGTCCCTCAGCCATTTGCAAGCTTCCAGCTCAACCCCAGCCTCCTGTCTAGTTCCAGGACCCACAGCTCTCCCATTGGCCATTCACACAGATAAGCCCTATTCACTGCTAACTTAACCCACCAAACAATTCTGGGTAGGGGGAGGTTTCAACCTTCAACACTTGCTGTTTCGAAGGCTTGATGAAAATTCATTGCAAACTCAATCAGCAAAACTCTCCCTGCTACAAGGAAATTTCATCACGTGTTGGAGAAGCAAAGAAGTGACTTACCTCGAGAAGAAGGAGTCTGGGATCCAGGTGAGAGTCTGTCGTGAGGAACTGAATCTATATTCAAAAGAAATAATACCAATAAAAATCAGGGGATACAGTGGTATTATCGTTAGATTATTAATCCAGAAACTCAGCTAATGTTCTGGGGACCCAGGTTCAAATCCCACCACGACAGATAGTGGAATCGGAATTCAATGAAAAATATCTGGAATTAAGAATCTACTGGGTAAGTAAGTTCGCTGATGACACTAAGGTCGGTGGTGTTGTGAATGGTCTGGAAGGATGGCAAAAGTTGCAGCAGGACATAGATAGGATGCAGGACTGGGCGGAGAAGTGGCAGATGGACTTCAACGCAGATAAATGTGTAGTCGTCCATTTTGGCAGAACCAACGGGATGAACGAGTACACTATCAAGGGCAGAAGTCTGAGTAATGTTGAAGAGCAGAAGAATCTAGGGGTCCGGGTCCACAGGACTCTTAAATCGGCCTCGCAGGTGGAGGAGGTGGTCAAGAAGGCAAATGGTGTACTGGCCTTCATTAATCGAGGGATTGAGTTTAGGAGTCGGGAGGTAATGCTGCAACTTTATAAGACCCTTGTCAGGCCTCATTTAGAGTATTGTGCGCAGTTCTGGTCGCCTCACTATAGGAAAGATGTAGAAGCTATTGAGAGGGTACAGAGGAGATGTTATGGGACCAGAAACAAGGGACCATCACACCAGACATTTGATGGCATCGCCATCACTGAATTCCCTGCTATCAACATCCTGAGGATATCACTGACCAGAAACTGAACTCGATCAGCACAATAAATACTGCGGCTACCAAAGCAGGTCAGAGACTGGGAATCCTGCGGTGAGTAACTCACCTCCTGGCTCCCCAGAACCTGTCCACCATCTACAAGGCACAAGTCAGGAGTGTGATGGAACACTTCCCACTTGCCTGAATGGATGCAGTTCCAACAACACTCGAGAAGCTCCACACCATCCAGGATAAAACACCCCATCCACCACCTTCAACATTCACTCCCTCCGCCACTGACACACAGTGACAGCCATGTGTACCATCTACAAGATGCACTGCAGCAACTCAGAGGCTCCTTAGGCAGCAGCCTTCCAAACGCATGACCACTTCCATCTAGAAGGACAGCAGATACAGGGGAACACACCACCTGCAAGATCCCCTCCAAGTCACTCACCGTCTGGACTCAAGTTTATTTATTAGTGTCACAAGTAGGCTTACATTAACATTGTAATGAAGTTACTGTAAAAATCCCCTAGTCGCCACACTCCAGTTCATGTTCAGATACACGAGGGAGAAATTAGCAGCATGTCTTTCAGACCATGGGAGAAAACCAAAGCATTGCTATGAGATGTGCAGGATGGTGACTAGTGGAGTGCCCCAGGGGTCGGTGCTGAGGCCTCAGCTTTTTACCATTTATATAGATGATCTGGAGGAGGGAACCGAGTCGAAATTTGCTGATGACACCAAGATTGGAGGAAAGGCAAATTGTGCGGAGGGTGTGGAGAGTCTGCAGAAGGATCTAGATAGGCTGGGCGAATGGGCCAGGAAATGGCAAATGGAATTTAATGTTGGCAAATGTGAGGTGGTCCACTTTGGTAGGAATAATGGTAGAAAGGATTATCACTTACGTGGCGAAAAACTGCAGCAGGCGACGGTGCAGAGGGACCTGGGGGTCCTTGTGCATGAGTCGCAAAAACCCAGCTTGCAGGTGCAGCAGGTGGTCAGGAAGGCGAATGGGATGCTGGCCTTCATAGCGAAGGGGGATTGAATATAAAAGTAGGGAGGTCTTGCTGCAGCTGTATAGGGCATTGGTGAGGCCGCAGCTGGAGTACTGTGTGCAGTTTTGGGCGCCGCACCTACGCAAGGATACTTTGGCCTTGGAGGGAGTGCAGAGGAGGTTTACTAGGCTGATACCGGAGTTGAGGGGATTGAGCTATGAGGAGAGGCTGAATAAACTAGGCTTGTACTCGTTAGAGTTTAGAAGTATGAGGGGAGATCTCATTGAGACGTATAAGATGATGAATGGGAAGGATAGGATAGAGGTGGAGAGACTCTTCCCGCTCAGAAAGGATAATAGGACTAGGGGGCACAACCTCAAGATAAAGGGGGGGGGGGCGGTTTAGAACGGAGTTGAGGAGGAACTTCTTCACTCAAAGGGTGGTGAATCTCTGGAATTCTCTGCCCGTTGAAGTGGTGGAGGCTGCCTTGCTAAATATTTTTAAGAAACGGGTTGATGGGTTTTTGATAAGAGAGGGGATTAAGGGTTATGGGGAGAGGGCGGGAATGTGGAACTGAGCCACGACAGATCAGCCATGATCTTATTGAATGGCGGGGCAGGCTCGAAGGGCCAGATGGCCTACTCCTGCTCCTATTTCTTATGTTCTTATGAGACATCAGTGCCAACCACTGTGTCACCAGGCCACCCTACTCGGAAATAGATCGACCGTTCCTTCACTGTCATTCGGTCAAAATCCTGGGACCCCTGTCTAACAGCACCGTGGATGTACCTACACCTCAGAGACTGCAGTGGTTCAAGAGGCAGCTCATTACCAACTTCTCCAGGGCCGTTAGGGATGGGCAATAAATGCTGTGAATGAATAAATAAAATAAAACAAGAAAAGTTAAATCCTTTCCAACAGCTTTCTTCATCTTTTACAGCTGCATGGTGGTTAGCACTGCTGCCTCACGGCTCCAGGAACCTGGGTTCGATTCCAACTTGGTTCATTGTGTGGAGTCTGCACGTTCTCCCCATATCTGCGTGGGGTTTCCTCCCACAGTCCGAAGATGTGCAGGATGGATTACTGGCTATGCTAAATTGCCGCTTAGTGTCAGGGGGATTAGCAAGATAGATACGTGGGGTTACGGGGATAGAGCCTGGATGGGATTAGAGTCAGTGCAGGCTTGATGAACTGAATGGCCTCTTTCTGCACTGTAGGGTTCTATTTATTGAAAAATTGCTTTGGGAATAAAGTTTTAATGAGGGAAAGTGGGGGATGAGGAACAAAGCTTGTGGGGGAAATCTAGATTTTTCTGTTCCCCTTGATTTTTCTGCTATTGAAGCTTTAGTCTGGAAACACTTCCTGTCAGTTGTGTGATGAGGCAGGTAAAATTAATAATCTTCTTGTGAGGGATCCTCCTGGAATGAGTGATCACAATATGGTTGAACTGCTAATACAGATGGAGGGTGAGGAAGTAGGGTCCCAAACCAATGTCCTCTGCTTGAACCAGGGGGAGTACAAGAGGATGAGGGTGGAGTTGACGAATGTAGACTGGGAGCGCAGACTAGTTGGGGGGATAGCTGAGGAACAATGGAGGATTTTTGAGGAGATTTTTCTCAGTACTCAGCAAAAATACATTCCAATGAAAAAGATGGAAAGAAAGAAAAGGGATAAGCAGCCATATCTAAGGAAATAAAGGAGAGTATCAAATTAAAAACCAATGTATACAGAATGGCCAAAATTAGTGGGGAACTAGAAGATTGAGAAAGCTTTGAAAAGAAAAATCAAAGAACTACTAAGAAAGCAATAAAGAAAGGAAAGATAAGATAGATTATGAAACTAAACTAGCACAAAATATAAAAACTAATAGTAAAAGTTTCTTCAAATATATAAAATGGAAAAGAGAGGCTAAAGTAAATGTTGGACCCTTAGAAGATGAGAAAGGAGCTTTAATAATGGGAAATGAGGAAACGGCCGAGGCCTTAAACAAGTTTTGTGTGTCGGTCTTCACATTGGACGACACAAATAGCTTACCGAAAATTGATGGTCATGGGACTGTAGGGGTGAGGGCCTTAAAACTAAAGAGGTAGTGCTGGGTAGGCTAATGGAACTAAAGGTAGGTAAGTCCCAGGGTACTAAAAGAAACAGCAGAAGTAATAGCAGATGCATTAGTTGTAAATTATCAAAATTTGCTGGACTCTAGGGAGGTGCCAGCTGAATGGAAAACAGCTAATGTAACACCACTGTTTAAAAAGGGAGGTAGACAAAAGGCAGATAACTACAGGCCCCTTAGCTTAACATCCGTAGTTGGGAAAATGCTGGAATCTATCATTAAGAAATAGCAGGACACCTGGAAAAGAATGGTTCAATCAAGCAGGCGCAGCATGGATTCACAAAGGGAAAGTCACGTTTGATGAAATTACTGGATTTTTATGAAGATATAACGAGTGGTTGACAGAGGGGAACTGGTGGATGTGGTGTTTTTAGATTTCCAGAAGGCATTCGATAAGGTGCCTCACAAAAGGTTGCTGCATAAGATAAAGGTACACGGAGTTGGGGGTAAAGCGTTAGTGTGGATGGAGGATTGGCTGTCTAACAAAGTCAGAATAAATGGGTGCTTTTCCGGTTGGCAGTCGGCAACTAGTGGCGTGCCGCAGGGATCGGTGCTGGAGCTCAACTATTTACCGTACACTTAGACTATCTGAAGGTGGGGACCAATGTCGGGTAACAAAGTTTGCTGATGACACAACGATGAGTGGGAAAGCAAGTTGTGTGGAGGACACAGTCTGCAAAGAGATTTGGATAGGCTGAGTGAGTGGGCGAGGATCTGGCAGATGGAGTATAACATTGGCAAGTGTGAGGTTATCCACTTTGGAAAGAATAATAGTAAAGTGGCCTGTTATTTAAATGGTGAAAAATTACAACATGCTACTGTGCAGAGGGACCTGGGGGTCCTTGTACATGAACACAAAAACCCAGTCTGCAGATGATCAAGAAGGCAAATGGAATTTGGCCTTTAGAGCGAGGGGAATTCAGTATAAAAACAGGGAGGTCTTGCTGCAATTGTACACGGCACCCAGGATTCCCAGTCGTGAATGTTTAATATTGCTGGGGCAGGGCCATAGGCCCAGAGGCGGGGAGAAGCCAGGGGAGGGTGGGCAGAAAAATGTAGATAACTGTTTTATTATTGCTGGATTCTTGGCTGCCCTGCTTGGCCCCACAGCTCCCATACCAGGATATCCCTTAATAAAAAAAATCACCCAAAAAGTTTGCACATTTCTGCTTCCAGAAGAGTTTGGATTCTAACTTAAATCTTTCCACCTAAGCACCCCCTCAAGGCCAAAACGTAATGCCTAACCCTCAGGAGTATAATCTGACCTGGGGAGGCTGGGGACAGGGGGAATTCTGTAACACACACTCTTTGACCCAGACTAAGGGTCAGCACGGGATCACACAGCATTCGGAGTCAGATTCAGCCTCCATATAACACCCCACAGGGTCACTAACACAGATAATAATTCTGCTCTCAATAACGTGGGGCTGGAGAAAACCATCTCAGATCAACACTTCAGCCGTGTGGACAAAACAAACTGCAGCCTTCTCTGATGGATTCTGTAATGAACATCACTCTGCAACAACCCCCAAATCCCCTCCACTTCCCAATCCCCACCACCCCCCCGTCTCACAGAAACCACCACTCCAAAATGTCACAGGGGACTGACAGAAACCTGTGAAGCATAAAATTACAATGGTAAATATGGCAAATGTTTTGTCCGAGTGTGGCAACTAGGGGAATTTCACAGTATCTTCATCACAGTGTTAATGTAAGCTTATTTCTCACACGAATAAATAGACTAAATCTGATTGTCCAGTGATCACACTCTGATATTAGAATTTATGCTCAGCCATCAGTATAGCATTGCGACACACATTCTACACTGAGACCGAGGTGCTGGCACCCAAGGGAGACACCAGTTATTCCACGTGTGGGTGCAAAAACATCCAACAATTTTATATCAGAGAAGTTCTTCTTGAAATTCTGGCTGATAACACTAAGTTACATTTATAAATGTAACACATTTAAATGCAATGAAAAAATTTCAACACCCCTCACAAGGTATGTTAAATCCACCATGATTCATATTGAGCAGAGGACCGAGTCTGGTCAGAAAGGCAGGTTTCAAAGAACATCTTATAGGTGAGACTCTTTAAAATGTTCCTTTTTGAGCAAGTTTTTGGTTCAGATCCAATATCTACTCATTACAGTTGTGACAGGTTTTGCTTCTTGATATTCCTGTCTGGGATACTTCACTACTTGAAAAGGCCAGGTTAAAGACATTTTCTGTTGTAAAAATCAGAGGTGCAGAGAGGGAATTGAGCAACATTAACTGATCATTTCTCAGAGCTGTTTACCGGATTTGGTTGTGGGTACATCAGCTGCAACGTTTGTTGCCTCAGACGGTGACTATATTTGGCTACAACACACTGCCACATCCTGAGCTTGTGAAAGCTGTTAGAAACAAATATTTCTTTTGCCATTTGAGCAGTTTCCAGAGGTGTTTAAGAATAAAGCCCAGAATCAGTCCAAACAATGCCACAAACATTACAGGAAGACATTAAACAGCAAATAGACAGAACAGGTTCCTAAATGCAATTGTTTCAAAGCAGTTTACGTTTCAACAACTCCAGACTCTGACCCTACATTAGTAGAAATTCCTGTATGTATCAGTAACACGCTGATATGAAAGGTTTGCAATGCTCAGGAAACGCCAGTCTATGTTTCACCCACCTCTTTCCTCCCACATTCAGATGGATGATCTCTCCAATTGGTGCTGAATTTGCCATACTCACACCATCCCATCAAACTGCAAACCAGCCAAACAACTTCCTCAAACTTAACTTCAAACAAACTTTCAGTTTGTTTCATTCCCACCCCCTATCCTCAGCTAATTGGCTTAAAACTGCTTAACTCATTCAGGCTTATGAGCCGATTGGTTAAATTGGAAGTCATTCAAACCTCTTCCTTATTCCCAGGGTACCTTGCATAGCAATAATGTCTGCATTTTAAAGATACATCTCACTGGCAGAATGTCTTAAAGCAACAGGACTCTGAGAATATTAAACAGCTCGAATCCCAAAGGCACAAACCCCTTCAGAGTTATCTTAAGACTACTTTCTAAAACAAAATATTCTTAAAAGAACACAATATGGTCTGACGATCATAGATTCAGTGATGAATAATGACGCATACTCATCAATCATTGGACAGCAATTGACTACTCAAAGTGGCCATTTGGTTTAAGAGAGAATAAGGCACAAACTAAAACCTTAAATCTGAGTAAAATCTCAGACTTTGATGGTCTGAGACAAAAGAGACAACAACTACCTGAGCAGAACTATTAATGCATCAAAGTGCAGCTAAACAGTGAGAGGTGTTCAGGATGAATTTGGCATAATGAGCATCTATGACTAGAATGAACTGGCCTTGGAAACCAAGGTAAACTTTGGTAAGAGTGAGGCCATTTTCTTATAGGTTGGGATAAAGGGCCTGGGTAAGGTACTCTATCAGAGGGAGCTGATGCAGACTCGATGGGCTGAATGGCCTCTTTCTGCACTGTAGTGATTTTATGAGTCTTTGGGAACTGAGTGAACAGATCCTTTAATTCCTTCACATCAGGTCAGATTGCCTGAAGGTACTGAGGCAGCTACTGACAAGTGAATAACCATGGTCAAACCAAAACTCAGAGTGATGCTCCCTCTCTGCAGCAGGCGACGGTGCAGAGGGACCTGGGCGTCCTGGTGCATGAGTCGCAAAAACCCAGCTTGCAGGTGCAGCAGGTGGTCAGGAAGGCAAATGGGATGCTGGCCTTCATAGCGAGGGGGATTGAATATAAAAGTAGGGAGGTCTTGCTGCAGCTGTATAGGGCATTGGTGAGGCCGCAGCTGGAGTACTGTGTGCAGTTTTGGGCACCGCACCTGCGCAAAGATATTTTGGCCTTGGAGGGAGTGCAGAGGAGGTTTACTAGGCTGATACCGGAGTTGAGGGGGTTGAGCTATGAGGAGAGGCTGAATAAACTGGGCTTGTACTCGTTAGAGTTTAGAAGAATGAGGGGAGATCTCATTGAGATGTATAAGATGATGAATGGGATGGATAGGATAGAGGTGAAGAGACTCTTCCCGTTCAAAAAGACAGTAGGACTACGGGGCACAGCCTCAAGATAAAGGGGAGGCATTTTAGAACGGAGTTGAGGAGGAACTTCTTCACTCAAAGGGTGGTGAATCTCTGGAATTCTTTGCCCGTTGAAGTGGTGGAGGCTGCCTCGCTAAATATTTTCAAGAAGCGGGTTGATGGGTTTTTGATAAGAGAGGGGATTAAGGGTTATGGGGAGAGGGCCGGAAAGTGGAACTGAGCCACGACAGATCAGCCATGATCTTATTGAATGGCGGGGCAGGCTCGAAGGGCCAGATGGCCTACTCCTGCTCCTATTTCTTATGTT
>CM075756.1:20000-35000 GCA_037974335.1 Prionace glauca | reverse complement strand
GGGGGGGGGTCTGTTGCCACTCTGCCTGGGATCACTGGGGAGAAGGGGGTGAGGTGCCCTCCATCCATCTGGATGGTGGAGGGATGGGGGGATAAGGGGGTGTCAGTAATGTTGTGGGGGGCGAGGCAATGTCTGTGGGGGTGAGGGGGAGGCATTATCCAGCCTAGGAGGGACATGGTAGGGGAGCAGCAACCTATCATGTTCTTTCTGCGCATGCGCAATTAGAGACACCAATCGGAGCTGCAGGATTTCGGGTGTGTTAAGCCCCGCCCACAGGCTCGTACAGTGCGATTCGGAATCACGGATATTTGTTCAGGCAGACTGCGTATCGGGGTATCAGAGAACGGGTCTCAAAGTCAGATCTGAAACACCCCCAGTTTTAAATCTGTCCAGGACATTAAATCATAATGGTAAAACAGGGCCCTTGGTGTAAAAGATTTCCTCTGCACATCTCCATGGAATCTCCCTCCCTTACCTTGAATTTGTGCCTGTTTGTAATTGTCGTTTCTGCCCTGAGAAAAAGCTTCCAACTGTTCACCCAATCCATTCCTTTCATAATTTTATAAACTTCTATCAAGTCGCCACTCAGCTTTCGTCTTTCCAGGGAGAACAATCCTACCGATCTCTCCTCATAGCTAATTGTGGGCAGCGCGATGGCACTAATGCCTCACAGCACCAGGGACCCAGGTTCGATTCCTGGCTTGGGTCACTGTCTGTGTGGAGTTTGCACATTCTCCCCATGTCTGCATAGGTTTCCTCTGAGTGCTCCAGTTTCTTCCCACAGTACAAAGATGTGGGGGTTAGGTGGATTGGCCGTGCTAAATTTCCCCTTAGTGTCAGGGGGACTAGCTTGGGTAAATGCATGGCATTATAGGGATAGGGCCTGGGTGGGATTGTGGTTGGTGCAGACTCAATGGGCTGAATGGCCTCCTTCTTCACCACCGTAGGTAAGATTCTATAATACCCTCCGTACCAAGCAACATCCTGGTGAACCTTTTCTGTCTCCAAATCCTTCATATCCTTCTGGTAATGTGGTGACCAGGATTGGAAACACTATTCCAAATGTGGCCCAACTAATGTTGTATACAACTGTAACATAATTTACCAACTTTTATACTCGATGCCACAGCCAATGAAGACTAGCATACCATATGCTTTCTTCACCACCTTTTCCACCTGTGCTGCCAGTTTTAAGGATTTGTGGACCTGCATTGTCGAATCTCTTTGTGTTTCAATGTTTCTGATGGTTCTGCCATTTATTTTATAACTCCCACCCGAACTGGATTTATCAAAATGCATCACCTCACATTTGATTGGATGAAATTCCATCTGCTGATTCTCTGCCCAAATTTCCAGTCCCCAAACGTGATGGTATTCAACAATTCTGTGTCGATTATCAGAAGGCCAACGCTGTGACTAAACCTGACTTGTACCATGTCCCAAGACTGAAAGATTGTGTGGAAAGGGTGGGACAAGCCACTTGCATCATAAAGTTGGACTGACTTCACGGTTACTGGATAATATCTTTGTCAGAGAGAGCAAAAGAAGCTTCTGCCTTTGGAACCCCAAATGGGCTATATCAATTTAAAATAATCTCCTTTGGGATGGAACTTTTCAAAGGTTTATGAACAGAGTTGATGCAGGATTGACTAATTGTGCTGCACACATTGATGACTTAGTGATCTATAGTCATTCATGGGAAGATCACATGAAGTATTTAGCAGAGCTCTTCCAGAGACTACAAAAGGAAAAGTTGGTCTTAAATTTGGCAAAAACAGAATTTGCAAAGGCGGAAGTGACATTCTTAGGACACAACATTAGATATGGAAGATAACACCGAGAAACATGAAGACAAAGGCCATCGAGGAATTTCCAAGGCCAACATCGAAGAAGGGAGTGTTACAATGTTTGAGATTGAACAGATTCTACAGAAAATTTGTATTAAACTTTAGTTGCATAGCGGCACCAGTAACAGATACGTTAAAAAAAAGACATTTTGATGGCCAGAACGATGCCAGGAGGCATTTGAAAATTCGAAAGCAGTGTTTTCATAGAATCATAGAACCCTACAGTGCAGAAAGAGGCCCTTTGGCCCATCGAGTTTGCGTTGAACACAATCCCTAACCCCATATATTATACCCACTAATTCCTCTAACCTACGCATCCCTGGACACTAAGGGACAATTTCTTAGCACGGCCAATTAACCTAACCCACACATCTTTGGACTGTGGGAGGAAACTGCAGCACCCGGAGGAAACCCATGCAGACATGAGGAGAATGTGCAAACTCCACACAAACAGTGACCCGAGCCTGGAATCAAACCCAATTCACTGGAGCTGTGAAGCAGCAATGCTAACCACTGTACTACTGTGCCGCCCAACCTGTTAACCACCAAACCTGTCATAGCCGTGGCAAACTTCCTGAAACCCTTCAGAGTCACCATCCAGGCCAGCAGTATTGTGTTGGAGCTGTGTTGTTACAGAAGGGTGATTGTGGAATTGAAAGGCCAATCGGTTATTTCAAAAAAACCTCAAAATCATCAGATGAAAAACTGCACCCTGAAGAGGAGTAGTTGAATTTAATACAATATTTTAATGTTTACGTTACAAACAATGCATCAGAGACAATTGTACATACCGATCACAAACATTTCTGGAAAGATTTAAGGATCAGAACGCCAGACTATTTAGTTGGAATCTTATGGTACATTTAGTTGACAGATTATAAACATTATGGGTCATGCAAATGTTATTACTTGCTTTATTGTGAGTTTAAAAGAGAGGAAAAATGATGCCATCTTTTCATGAAGATGGTTCATTTTTTTTCTTAAAGGAAAAGTGTTGCAAAGTTGGTGTTTGTAAAATTATGAAAAAATTGTGAAATGCTAAGAGGTGAAAACGTTGTCCCTCTAAAAAAGGTTGAGTTTTCTGTTCTTAGAGTTTTAAAAAAAGACACAGATGCATAAGAACATAAGAAATAGGAGCAGGAGTAGGCCATCTAGCCCTTCGAGCCTGCCCCGCCATTCAATAAGATCATGGCTGATCTGTCGTGGCTCAGTTCCACCTTCCCGCCCTCTCCCCATAACCCTTAATCCCCTCTCTTATCAAAAACCCATCAACCCGCTTCTTAAAAATATTTAGCGAGGCAGCCTCCACCACTTCAACGGGCAGAGAATTCCAGAGATTCACCACCCTTTGAGTGAAGAAGTTCCTCCTCAACTCTGTTCTAAACCGCCCCCCCTTTATCTTGAGGCTGTGCCTCCTAGTCCTACTGTCTTTTTTGAGCGGGAAGAGTCTCTCCACCTCTATCCTATCCATCCCATTCATCATCTTATACGTCTCAATGAGATCTCCCCTCATTCTTCTAAACTCTAACGAGTACAAGCCTAGTTTATTCAGCCTCTCCTCATAGCTCAATCCCCTCAACTCTGGTATCAGCCTAGTAAACCTCCTCTGCACTCCCTCCAGGGCCAAAATATCCTTGCGCAGGTGCGGCGCCCAAAACTGCACACAGTACTCCAGCTGCGGCCTCACCAATGCCCTATACAGCTGCAGCAAGACCTCTCTACTTTTATATTCAATCCCCTTCGCTATGAAGGCCAGCATCCCATTCGCCTTCCTGACCACCTGCTGCACCTGCAAGCTGGGTTTTTGCGACTCATGCACAAGGACCCCGAGGTCCCTCTGCACCGTCGCCTGCTGCAATTTTTCGCCACGTAAGTAATAGTCCTTCCTACCATTCCTCCTACCAAAGTGGACCACCTCACACTTGCCAACATTAAATTCCATTTGCCATTTCCTGGCCCATTCGCCCAGCCTATCTAGATCCTTCTGCAGACTCTCCACACCCTCCGCACAAATTGCCTTTCCCCCAATCTTGGTGTCATCAGCAAATTTCGACACCCTGCACTCGGTTCCCTCCTCCAGATCATCTATATAAATGGTAAATAGCTGAGGCCCCAGCACAGACCCCTGGGGCACCCCACTAGTCACCAACCGCCAATCCGAATAGCACCCATTGACCCCCACTTTCTGCCTCCTATTTGACAACCAATCCTCTATCCACGCTAACACCCTACCCCAACTCCATGTCCCCTGACCTTCTGCAATAACCTCTTGTGAGGTACCTTGTCAAACGCCTTCTGAAAATCCAGAAAGACCACATCCACCGGCTCTCCTCTATCCACTGGCCTAGACACATCCTCATAGAACTCCAGTAAATTTGTCAGACACGACTTCCCTTTAATGAAACAGTGTTGCGTCTGCTCTATCAAGCAATTCCCTTCAAGATGCCTCGCTATTTCCTCCTTAATGATGGATTCTAACATTTAACATAAGCAATACACAGACTGAAACATTGGGCCAGATTTTACCATTTTGATTCTAAGTGCTGAATATGTGAATGTTCCAGATCCAACTTTTAGACACATTCTCAGGTGCCCCCATGCACATTCTGCCTGAAAAAAAGCAGCAATTCTAAATCGTGCTGCAGATGTTTGTGGATTGGGCTTATCGCACCCGAAACACTGCAGCTCTGATCACAGCCTCCAACTGCACATGAGCAGTAAAAAAAATACTCCCCTGCCACATTGCTCCCGGGCTGGATAATACCTCCCTTTGGCCCTCACAAACATTGCCCAACTCCCACAACATTACTGACCCCATTATCCTGCCACCCAGACTGATCGCAGCCCCCTGCCCCTCACCGATCTCATATCCCCATCAGGGAGCCATCTGACCTGCCTCCCCCACCCCCACCAGGGAGCCATCTGACCTGCCTCCCCCACCCCCACCAGAGAGCCATCTGACCTGCCTCCCCCACCCAGCACCAACCTGAGTCAGAGAGCCACCAGAAGCTCTGAACTCACCTCCTCGGAAGCTGGAGTGCCCGAATTGGCCGAAGGGCCTGTTTGTGCTGTAATGTTCTATGTTCTATGTTCTATGATACAGGGACCATTCCAAAAAAATTCCCAAAATGAAGGATGAAATATTTACTATCGGACCCTCTGTTATTCCAACTTCCCATTTCTTCCTAACCGTTAGCATCCCATGCAGACTGGCTAAATGTGTTACTTTGTGATATAGTAAATGTTGGATTGAATAGGATTAACTGGAGGTGTTTGTGCAGTAACTGTGATTAATGGCAGCCTCCATGGATCCGGCCAGTCTCACTGGAGGTTTTCCCTCTTCCATGAACATTATTATTATGATTATTATTATTTCAGTTGCCCTGTGGAGGGTGTGAGGGTGCCAGGTACTCTGTCACATCCTCTGCCGGGATCAACTGGGCCAAGAGCTCTGGTTGGTCCACGGCAGTTGGTCTCCCTCCCAGGGAGCTCAGGCCTTTCACCTGGAGCAAGACCAACCTCCTCTTCTTGGGGTCCATCTTTGCCTGGCTGAGGAATCCTGACTGGTGAACTGAAAGGAGCTGGAGGCCAAAACCTGCGTTGGCCTGTGCGGCTGGTCAGGAGTGCTCTGAGTGCTGTCCTCCAGGGTGCGAGTTCTCATGGTAAACCAGCTGGTTGCCTCCATGCTGTGGTACCGGCTGGTCACTTTGACCCGTCCTCTTTGCTTTATCACAAATATCAAGAGAATCCTTGTCCGGTTCTTCTGGGACAACAAACTGCACTGGGTCTTTGCTGAGGTTCTGTATCTCCCACTTAGGGAGGACAGTCTGGGGTTGGGTGCCTTTATACCCATGTAGCCACCTTCTGCCTCCAGACCTGCAGAGATACCTTTACCTCGAGCCTCCTCCACCACGGTGAACCCAGGCCATGTATTTCTTCCACCAGTTGCACAGCCTGAACTATGACGTGCAGCTGCTGCGTATAAAGCCGGGGCATGTTCCAACCTTCTTCCGGGAGTTGCCCATCTTTTACCAGAACCTCCTCACTGTCTGGAACACGGTTGCCTTGTGACACAGCTCTCCCTCAGCAGGAAGGTTAGTGGCTCTCGTGCAAGAGTCGCTACTCAGGAATTCACTCCTCCAGCCGTATAACTTCAGGTGACTGGCAGAGAAGACAGACATGGGTGCTGAGGCGACAGGATCGGGGACATGCTGGATGGCGGAGGAGCGGGTGAATGAACCGCCACGTGCTGGTTCAGCACATGGGGTGCCTGTCTAGTGCACAGCTAAGGCCGTCCAAGAGCTTTGTGCTGTGGCCTGAGTGCACACGCGGTCTCGAGGCGGTGAAAGCGTGCGGTGGGATCCCACCCGAGCGTGTCCCTGCTTGGATGGAATTTCACATTGGTTCCAAGCCTTGTTCCTTCCTTGCCGTTTACCTCCCCATCCCTCTCCTGGATGAGGCACCCCACAGCTCGAGGTGTCTCGTGGAAATGCTCTCTGTGTCTTTTGCCACCATACGAAGGTGTTTCCTGTACGGGCTTCTGCTGCACACCTTCCACTACCGCGTCCTCACCTTCGCCCTGACACAGCTTGACGGGCCTTATTGCCGCAGTGGAGTTCCCCACTGGAGGTCCCTCTATAGAGGGACGTCCCCCAGTATCTTGGGGACCTGGAGTGGAGGGTGCTGCATGCAGCAGTACTGTATAACACAGTGAGCACGTGACACTGGTTCACGGACTCCCAAGCGCGCCCTTTTTGTAACCTCGTGGTGTCCATGGACCATGTTTATGTTCAGTGTTTTAAACTGCACAAACTTTTCAGTTCCTTCAAAAACCTTTCAATGATGTTTTGTTTGCACTTTAGCCCCACGCTCCTGATCTACAGGCACCCGGTGCAGAGGGGGACAGGGGAGGCGGAGGACGTCCTCGTGAACCTGCCCCTGGTCCTGGCACGGTGTGCCATCACTCGGTCCAGACAGCAGGCAATCGAGGGTGTCGTCCAATCTGACTGTCTGCCCCTCTATCACAGCTACATTCACAGCCGGATGTCCCTGGGGAGGGAGCATGTGATGCCTGAGAGCACCATCGGAGCCTTCATGCCCACTGGACAGCGCATTTTGTTTTTTGTCTTGGGCTGTTCCTCTCCTTTTGGGAGGGCTGCCACTTTTAATTTGTCCCTTAATTTTTTTGATTTAGTTTAATGTTTTAGCCAAAAAGATTGACTGTAAAATCTTTGCCAGGGCAATGTCTTCACGCCTTGGTTCTGTGCTGGACCACATGATGCCCCCTGATCCATCCTACAATGTCCCGGGCAAGTCAATACACAATAACCTCCATCTGGTCCAGGGCCTTATACATCACGGCCAGAGGGCTGGTCTGTCGAGCACCTTCCTGCCTCTCAATCAGGAGAAGGCATTCAACAGGGTGGAGCACGAGTGTTCTGCTCAGAAATCTGCGGGGATTTGGGTTCGAGACGCACTTTGTCACTTGGGTCCAATTACAGTGCAGAACAGGCCCTTCGGCCCACGATGTTGCGCCGACCAATTAAAAAGCAATGACCCTCTAACCTAAACCAGTCCCTTTCCATCCATAAACCTATCCACGGATCTCTTAAACGCCCCCAAACTAGGCGCATTTACAACTGCAGCAGGCAGGGCATTCCAATCCCTCACCACCCTCTGGGTAAAGAAATATAGACACAAATTCAATTTACAAGATAATGGTTAGAATGCAAGACTTTATAGGTAATGTAGTCATAAAGGTTTTAAACCTGGTGTTATGAGACTTCTTACTGCACCCAGGATCAACTGGGCCAAGTTTGTCAGATCTTAAAGATAGAAGGATGGTAGGAGATGAGGGCCTGAATGTGATTACTGTTACTAGAGAGGTAGTGCTTGATCGACTAGCGGGACTGATGGTGGACAAGTCCCCAGGACCAGATGGAATGCATCCCAGGGTTCTGAAGGAAATGGCAGAGGTGATTGTAGATGCCTTAGTGATTATTTACCAAACCTCGCTGGATTCCAGGGAAGTGCCGGAAGATTGGAAAACGGCTAATGTTACGCCGCTGTTTAAAAATGGTAGCAGGTAGGGAATTATAGGCCGGTTAATTTAACGTCTGTTGTTGGGAAAATGCTTGAATCCGTCATCAAAGAAGAAACAGCGAGGCACCTGGAGAAGAATTGTTTGTTAGAGCAGATGTAGCATGGATTCGTTAAGGAGAAGCCGTGTTTGACGAATTTATTGGAATTCTATGAGGATGTGACAAGTGTGGTAGACAGAGGGGAACCAGTGGATGTGGTGTTTCTTGATTTTCAAAATGCGTTTGATAAGGTCCCGCACAAAAGGTTGCTTCAGAAGGTTAGGGTGCATGGAGTTGGGGGTAAGGTGTTAGCGTGGATAGAGGATTGGTTGTCTAATAGGAGGCAGAGAGTGGGGGTTAATGGGTGCTATTCTGATTGGCGGTTGGTGACGAGTGGAGTGCCGCAGGGATCGGTGCTGGGGCACCGATTTACCATTTATATAGATGATCTGGAGGAGGGGGCTGAGTGTAGGGTGACGAAATTTACTGATGACACGAAGATGAGTGGAAAAGCAAATTGTGCGGAGGGTGTGGAAAGTTTGCAGAGGGATCTGGATAGGCTGAGCGAGTGGGCAAGGACCTGGCAGATGGAGTACAATGTTAGCAAGTGTGAGGTTATCCACTTTGGCAGGAATAATAGTAGGAGGGATTATTATTTAAAGGGTGAAAAGCTGCAGCATGCTACAGTGCAGAGGGACCTGGGGGTCCTTGTGCATGAGTCGCAAAAACCCAGTCTGCAGGTGCAGCAGGTGATCAAGAAGGCGAATGGGATGCTGGCCTTTGTAGCGAGGGGATAGAATATAAAAGCAGGGAGATCTTGCTGCAACTGTACAGGGTACTGGTGAGGCCGTAGCTGGAGTATTGTGTGCAGTTTTGGTCACCACACTTGCACAAGGATATTTTGGCCTTGGAGGGAGTGCAGAGGAGGTTCACTAGGCTGATACTGGAGATGAGGGGGTTAGACTATGAAGGGAGACTAAATAAACTGGGTCTGTACTCGTTGGAGTTTAGAAGGATGAGGGGGGGATCTTATAGAGACGTATAAGATAATGAAAGGGATGGATAGGGTAGAGGTAGAGAGATTCTTCCTACTCAGAAAGGATAGCAGGACTAGAGGGCACAGCCTCAAGATAAGGGAGGGCAGTTTAGATCGGAGTTGAGGAACATAGAACATAGAACATTACAGCGCAGAACAGGCCCTTCGGCCCACGATGTTGCGCCGACCAGTTACAAAACAATGACCCACTAACCTAAACCAATCCCTTTTCGTCCATAAGCCTATCCACGGATCTCTTAAACGCCCCCAAACTAGGCACATTTACAACCGCAGCAGGCAGGGCATTCCAATCCCTCACCACCCTCTGGGTAAAAAACCTACCCCTGACATCCGTCCTATAACTACCCCCCCTTAATTTAAAGCCATGCCCCCTCGTGCTAGCTTTCTCCATCCGAGGAAAAAGGCTATCACAGTCCACCCTATCTAAACCTCTAATCATCTTATATGTTTCAATAAGATCCCCTCTTAGCTGCCTTCTTTCCAGTGAAAACAACCCCAAATCCCTCAGTCTCTCCTCATAGGACCTCCCCTCCATACCAGGCAACATCTTAGTAAACCTCCTCTGCACCCTCTCCAAAGCCTCCACATCCTTCCTGTAATGTGGGGACCAGAACTGCACACAGTACTCCAAGTGCGGCCGCACCAGAGTTGTGTACAGTTGCAACATGATGCTGCGACTCCTAAATTCAATCCCCCTACCAATAAACGCCAAGACACCGTATGCCTTCTTAACAACCTTATCTACTTGATTCCCAACTTTCAGGGATCTATGTACACATACACCTAGATCCCTCTGCTCATCCACACTATTCAAAGTCCTCCCGTTAGCCCTATACTCAACACATCTGTTATTCCTACCAAAGTGAATTACCTCACACTTCTCCGCATTAAACTCCATCCGCCACCTCTCGGCCCAGCTCTGCAACCTGTCCAAGTCTTCCTGCAAACTATGACACCCTTCCTCACAATCTACCACACCTCCGACTTTGGTGTCATCAGCAAATTTACTAATTCACCCAACTATACCCTCATCCAGATCATTAATAAAAATTACAAACAGCAGTGGCCCCAAAACAGATCCCTCAGGCACACCACTCGTAACCGAACTCCATGATGAATATTTACCATCAACCACCACTCTCTGTCTCCTATCTGCTAGCCAATTCCTGATCTAATTTCCTAGATTTCCCTCAATCTCATACATCTGCATTTTCTGCAGAAGCCTACCATGGTGAACCTTATCAAACGCTTTACTAAAATCCATATATACCACGTCAACTGCCTTCCCCCCATCCACCTCTTTGGTCACTTTTTCAAAAAACTCAATAAGGTTAGTAAGGCACGACCTACCCGCTACAAAACCATGCTGACTATCTCCAATCAATTCATTACTCTCTAAATAACTATAAATCCTATCCCTAATAATTTTTTCTAAAACCTTGCCCACAACAGAAGTAAGACTCACCGGTCTATAATTCCCGGGGAAGTCTCCGTTCCCCTTCTTAAACAATGGGACAACATTCGCTATCCTCCAATCTTCCGGTACTATACCAGAGGCCAACGACGACCTGAAGATCAGAGCCAGAGGCTCTGCAATCACTTCTCTTGCCTCCCAGAGAAACTTCTTCACTCAAAGGGTGAATCTCTGGAATTCTCTGCCCGTTGAAGTGGTGGAGGCTACCTCGCTAAATATATTTAAGTCACGGGTAGATAGGTTTTTGGTAGACAAGGGAATTAAGGGTTATGGGGAGAAAGCGGGAAAGTGGAACTGATCCACTTCAGATCAGCCATAATATTATTGAATGGCGGGGCAGGCTCGAAGGGCTAGATGGCCTACTCCTCCTATTTCTTATTTTCTGATGTGTTCTGGACTCCTGGTCAGTCTGTGGAAGATGGACCCTCACCCGGAGGAGCTCAGGCCTTTCATCTGGAGCAGGACCAACCTCCTCTACTTGGGGTCCATTTTTGCCTGGTTGAGGAATCCTGGTCGATGAACTGACAGGAGTTGGAGTCTCTGCTTGCCTGAGACACTCGCCTGAGTTAGGGTTAGGGTTAGGGTTAGAGTGAGGGTTAGGGTTAGGGTTAGGGGTTAGCGTTAGCGTTGTGTTAGGGTTAAGGTCAGGGTTAGGGTTAGGGTTAGGGTCAAGGTTAGGGTTAGGGTTAGGGTTTGGGTTGGGTTAAAGTTAGGGTTAGGGTTGGCTTAAGGTTAGGGTTAGGGTTAGGGTTAAGGTTAGGGTTAGGATTAGGGTTTGGGTTGGGTTAAAGTTAGGGTTAGGGTTAAGGTTAGGGCTAGGGTTAGGGTTAGGGTTAGGGTTTAGGGTTTAGGGGTTAGGGGTTAGGGACGGGGTCATTAGGGTTAGGGTCAAGGTTAGGGTCAGGGTCAGGGTCATGGTCAGGGTCAGGGTCAGGGCCAGGGCCAGGGTCAGGGGTCAGGGTCAGGGTCAGGGTCAGTGTGAGGGTGAGGGTGGGGGTGGGGGTGGGGTTGGGGTTGGGGTTGGGGTGAGAGTGAGGGTGAGGGTTACGATTAGAGTTAGGGCTAGGGCTAGGGTTTGGGGTAAGGGTGAGGGTGAGGGTGACGGTGAGGGTGAGGGTTAGGGTGAGGGTCAGGGTTAGGGTGAGGGTGAGGGTTAGGGTTAGGGTGAGGGTTAGGGGTGAGGGTTAGGGTGAGGGTGAGGGTTAGGGTCAGGGTCAGGGTCTGCATTAGGGTAAGGGTTAGGGTGATGGTCAGGGTCAGGGTGAGGGCGAGGGCGAGGGGTTAGGGTTAGGGTTAGGGGTTAGGGTTAGGGTTAGGGGTTAGGGTTAGGGTGAGGGCGAGGGCGAGGGCGAGGGGGAGGGCTAGGGTTAGGGTTAGGGTTTAGGGTTAGGGTTTAGGGTTTAGGGTCAGGGTCAGGGGTAGGGTTAGGGTTAGGGTTAGGCATTAGGGTTAGGGTTAGGGCAAGGGCTAGGGTTAGGGCTAGGGCGAGGGCGAGGGCTAGGGTCAGGGTCAGGGTCAGGGTGAGGGTGAGGGTCAGGGTGAGGGTGGGGGTGGGGTGGGGGTGGGGTTGGGGTTGAGGTTGGGGTGAGGGTGAGGGTCAGGGTGAGGGTGAGGGTGGGGGTGGGGTTGGGGTTGGGGTTGGGGTGAGGGTGAGGGTGAGGGTGAGGGTTAGGATTAGAGTTAGGGCTAGGGCTAGAGCTAGGGTTAGGGTTTGGGGTGAGGGTTAGGGTTAGTGTGAGGGTGACAGTGAGGGTGAGGGTGAGGGTTAGGGTGAGGGTCAGTGTCGGGGTCGGGGCCGGGGTCGTGGTCGGGGTCGGGGTCGGGGCCGGGGCCGGGGCGGGGGCGAGGGCGAGGGCGAAGGTTAGGGTTAGGGTTAGGGTCAGGGTTAGGGGTTAGAGTTAGGGTTAGGGGTTAGGGGTTAGGGTTAGGGCTAGGGCTAGGGCTAGGGCTAGGGCTAGGGTTAGGGTTAGGGTTAGGGGTTAGGGGTCAGGGTGAGGGTGAGGGTGAGGGTGAGGGTGAGGGTTAGGGTTAGGGTCATTAGGGTTAGGGTTAGGGTTAGGGTCAGGGTCAGGGTCAGGGTTTAGGGTTAGGGTTAGGGTATTAGGGTTAGGGTTAGGGTATTAGAGTTAGGGTTAGGGTCATTAGGGTTAGGGTTCGGGTCATTAGGGTTAGGGTTAGGGTCAGGGTCAGGGTCAGGGTCAGGGTTTAGGGTTAGGGTTAGGGTTAGGGCTAGGGCTAGGGCTAGGGTCAGGGTCAGGGTTAGGGTCTGCATTAGGGTTAGGGTTAGGGGTTAGGGTTAGGGCTAGGGCTAGGGCTAGGGCCAGGGCCAGGGCCAGGGTCAGGGCCAGGGTCAGGGTTAGGGTTAGGGTTAGGGTTACTCTGCTTTGGGGTTAGGGTTAGGGTTAGGGTTAGGTTTAGGGTTAGGGTTTTTCCAAGTGGGGCAGCACATCATCCCCTTTATATTGCCGCTCTCAGGGGATCAAAACTGACATTCTATTTGTCTTTGCTACTCTTCATTCCTATACGGAGCCCAACTCCCTCACTCCTCAACAATTAACAAACTAACTTTTTTTGGGATGAAAATGAGTGATCTTAAATTGAATTCTACCTTGCCCTGTTGTTCCCAATCACTCTAACAACATCCTTCTTCAGATCCCATTCCCAGGCAGACCCCGGAGAAGCAGTAGCGTACAGAGGGATCTGGGCGTACAGGTCCACGGTTCTCTGAAAGTGGTGACACAACTGGATAAAGGTGGTGAAGGCAGTGTACGGCCTGCTTGCTTTCAATCAATCAGTCAGGGCATAGAGTATAAAAATTGGCATGTTGCAGCTGTACAGGACTTAAGTTTCAACACATTTGGAATATTGTGTACATTTCTGGTCACCTCACTGTCAGACGGATATGGAGGCTTTGGGGAGGGGGCAGGAAAAGTTTACCAGGATGTTGCCTGGTTTGGAGGGGATTCACTACAAGGAGAGATTGGACAAACTTGGTTTGTTTTCACTTGAGCATCAGAGGCTTGCGGGGGGTGTGGGGGGGGGAGCAGAAGGTGGTGGTGACTTGATGGAAGTTTATAAAATGAGACCTGGATAGAATGGATAGTTGCAATCTATTTCCCAGGGTCAAAATGTCAATTACTAGGGGATTTGGGTTGAAGGTAACAAGTGGAAGTTTAAAAAGGAGATGAGAGGCAAGCTTTTTAAAAAAACTACACAGGATGGCAAGTAGCTGGAATGAGCTGCTCGGGGGGGAGGGGGGTGCGGTAGTAGAAGCAGATACAAGAGCAATGTTTAAGAGGCATCTTGACAGATACATGATTAGGCAGTGAAGTGGGATACAGACTATGTAAAAAAGGTAAAAAAAAAAGGTCTTGTGTTGATACAGGTTTGGCGAGCCTCTTCCTGTTCTTGATGGGATTTCCAGTCATATCCAACTTCATTCATGGAATAGGCAATAGGAGATCCCCAGGGGATTGGGCTAGGCTCTTCCAGCCAATGGGTGTGCCACATGCATTAGCCCCTCCTCTCCATCCCCCACATCCTAACCAAATCCCAGCAATGTCCCATGGCTGAATCCAATTCTCCAAATAATCTCTAGAACTTCTCCTGTTACATCATCATGATCAGAGACCAGTCTAGCTCAGGAACAGGCCCTTTGGACACCAAGCATGTGTTAACACATGGACACCTTCCTAAGGTAAAGGAATTGGAGAGATGATAATGTTTGAATTGTAATATCTAATGGTGTAAAGTATCCGGGAGCTGAGTGGGTTCGATAAAGGCTGGAATACAGACTGGGGCAATGAGCGGGAAGATGGAGGGGGGTCAGGGAATCAATGTTGTTGGGGAGGGGAAAGGGGGAGGGAAAGGGGGGGAGGGGGAGTGAAAGGGGGAGGGAGGGGGTGAGAGGAGGGGAGAGGGAGGGGGGGGAGAGGCAAGAGGGAGGAGGGGGAGAGGGGAGAGGGAGGGGGGAGAGGGAGGAGGGGGGGAGAGGGGGGGGAGGGGGAGAGGGGGGGGAGGGGGAGAGGGAGGGGGGAGAGGGGGAGGGAGGAGGGGAGGGGGGAGAGGGAGGGGGCAGGGGGGAGAGAGGAGAGGGGGGGCGGGGGGAGGGAGAGGGGAGAGCGAGAGGGGGGGAGAGAGGGGGGAGGGAGGGGGGTGTGAGGGGGGGGACAGGGTGGGGGGGGACGGGGGTGAGGAATTTGAGGAGGTTCTCAGAGCCTCTGAGCAGCTGAACTGGGGAAGCCTTTGGGCAGAGACGGCGCTGCTGCTGCTTCCCCTCCCTGCCACCAGGGTCCGCTGTAACCCTCCTGGCCGGTGCTGTAGCCGCTGCTCCTCCCAGTGTCACCTCCTGCCGCCTCCGGCCCAGCAGCTGCTCATTGGCGGAACATCCGGGGCCTGTGGCGTGGCGGGGCCACCGCCATGTTGCCGTGACGTCACGGCGGCCTTCCCTCCCCCTCCTCCCCTCCTCCCCTCCTCCCCTCTCCCCCCCCTTCCCTCAACCAGGAACCCAATCAAAATTAAATCCATATTTATATCCCGGGG
>CM075756.1:12500-15000 GCA_037974335.1 Prionace glauca | reverse complement strand
GGTTAGGGTTAGGGTTAGGGTTAGGGTTAGGGTTAGGGTTAGGGTTAGGGTTAGGGTTAGGGTTAGGGTTAGGGTTAGGGTTAGGGTTAGGGTTAGGGTTAGGGTTAGGGTTAGGGTTAGGGTTAGGGTTAGGGTTAGGGTTAGGGTTAGGGTTAGGGTTAGGGTTAGGGTTAGGGTTAGGGTTAGGGTTAGGGTTAGGGTTAGGGTTAGGGTTAGGGTTAGGGTTAGGGTTAGGGTTAGGGTTAGGGTTAGGGTTAGGGTTAGGGTTAGGGTTAGGGTTAGGGTTAGGGTTAGGGTTAGGGTTAGGGTTAGGGTTAGGGTTAGGGTTAGGGTTAGGGTTAGGGTTAGGGTTAGGGTTAGGGTTAGGGTTAGGGTTAGGGTTAGGGTTAGGGTTAGGGTTAGGGTTAGGGTTAGGGTTAGGGTTAGGGTTAGGGTTAGGGTTAGGGTTAGGGTTAGGGTTAGGGTTAGGGTTAGGGTTAGGGTTAGGGTTAGGGTTAGGGTTAGGGTTAGGGTTAGGGTTAGGGTTAGGGTTAGGGTTAGGGTTAGGGTTAGGGTTAGGGTTAGGGTTAGGGTTAGGGTTAGGGTTAGGGTTAGGGTTAGGGTTAGGGTTAGGGTTAGGGTTAGGGTTAGGGTTAGGGTTAGGGTTAGGGTTAGGGTTAGGGTTAGGGTTAGGGTTAGGGTTAGGGTTAGGGTTAGGGTTAGGGTTAGGGTTAGGGTTAGGGTTAGGGTTAGGGTTAGGGTTAGGGTTAGGGTTAGGGTTAGGGTTAGGGTTAGGGTTAGGGTTAGGGTTAGGGTTAGGGTTAGGGTTAGGGTTAGGGTTAGGGTTAGGGTTAGGGTTAGGGTTAGGGTTAGGGTTAGGGTTAGGGTTAGGGTTAGGGTTAGGGTTAGGGTTAGGGTTAGGGTTAGGGTTAGGGTTAGGGTTAGGGTTAGGGTTAGGGTTAGGGTTAGGGTTAGGGTTAGGGTTAGGGTTAGGGTTAGGGTTAGGGTTAGGGTTAGGGTTAGGGTTAGGGTTAGGGTTAGGGTTAGGGTTAGGGTTAGGGTTAGGGTTAGGGTTAGGGTTAGGGTTAGGGTTAGGGTTAGGGTTAGGGTTAGGGTTAGGGTTAGGGTTAGGGTTAGGGTTAGGGTTAGGGTTAGGGTTAGGGTTAGGGTTAGGGTTAGGGTTAGGGTTAGGGTTAGGGTTAGGGTTAGGGTTAGGGTTAGGGTTAGGGTTAGGGTTAGGGTTAGGGTTAGGGTTAGGGTTAGGGTTAGGGTTAGGGTTAGGGTTAGGGTTAGGGTTAGGGTTAGGGTTAGGGTTAGGGTTAGGGTTAGGGTTAGGGTTAGGGTTAGGGTTAGGGTTAGGGTTAGGGTTAGGGTTAGGGTTAGGGTTAGGGTTAGGGTTAGGGTTAGGGTTAGGGTTAGGGTTAGGGTTAGGGTTAGGGTTAGGGTTAGGGTTAGGGTTAGGGTTAGGGTTAGGGTTAGGGTTAGGGTTAGGGTTAGGGTTAGGGTTAGGGTTAGGGTTAGGGTTAGGGTTAGGGTTAGGGTTAGGGTTAGGGTTAGGGTTAGGGTTAGGGTTAGGGTTAGGGTTAGGGTTAGGGTTAGGGTTAGGGTTAGGGTTAGGGTTAGGGTTAGGGTTAGGGTTAGGGTTAGGGTTAGGGTTAGGGTTAGGGTTAGGGTTAGGGTTAGGGTTAGGGTTAGGGTTAGGGTTAGGGTTAGGGTTAGGGTTAGGGTTAGGGTTAGGGTTAGGGTTAGGGTTAGGGTTAGGGTTAGGGTTAGGGTTAGGGTTAGGGTTAGGGTTAGGGTTAGGGTTAGGGTTAGGGTTAGGGTTAGGGTTAGGGTTAGGGTTAGGGTTAGGGTTAGGGTTAGGGTTAGGGTTAGGGTTAGGGTTAGGGTTAGGGTTAGGGTTAGGGTTAGGGTTAGGGTTAGGGTTAGGGTTAGGGTTAGGGTTAGGGTTAGGGTTAGGGTTAGGGTTAGGGTTAGGGTTAGGGTTAGGGTTAGGGTTAGGGTTAGGGTTAGGGTTAGGGTTAGGGTTAGGGTTAGGGTTAGGGTTAGGGTTAGGGTTAGGGTTAGGGTTAGGGTTAGGGTTAGGGTTAGGGTTAGGGTTAGGGTTAGGGTTAGGGTTAGGGTTAGGGTTAGGGTTAGGGTTAGGGTTAGGGTTAGGGTTAGGGTTAGGGTTAGGGTTAGGGTTAGGGTTAGGGTTAGGGTTAGGGTTAGGGTTAGGGTTAGGGTTAGGGTTAGGGTTAGGGTTAGGGTTAGGGTTAGGGTTAGGGTTAGGGTTAGGGTTAGGGTTAGGGTTAGGGTTAGGGTTAGGGTTAGGGTTAGGGTTAGGGTTAGGGTTAGGGTTAGGGTTAGGGTTAGGGTTAGGGTTAGGGTTAGGGTTAGGGTTAGGGTTAGGGTTAGGGTTAGGGTTAGGGTTAGGGTTAGGGTTAGGGTTAGGGTTAGGGTTAGGGTTAGGGTTAGGGTTAGGGTTAGGGTTAGGGTTAGGGTTAGGGTTAGGGTTAGGGTTAGGGTTAGGGTTAGGGTT
>CM075756.1:2500-7500 GCA_037974335.1 Prionace glauca | reverse complement strand
GGTTAGGGTTAGGGTTAGGGTTAGGGTTAGGGTTAGGGTTAGGGTTAGGGTTAGGGTTAGGGTTAGGGTTAGGGTTAGGGTTAGGGTTAGGGTTAGGGTTAGGGTTAGGGTTAGGGTTAGGGTTAGGGTTAGGGTTAGGGTTAGGGTTAGGGTTAGGGTTAGGGTTAGGGTTAGGGTTAGGGTTAGGGTTAGGGTTAGGGTTAGGGTTAGGGTTAGGGTTAGGGTTAGGGTTAGGGTTAGGGTTAGGGTTAGGGTTAGGGTTAGGGTTAGGGTTAGGGTTAGGGTTAGGGTTAGGGTTAGGGTTAGGGTTAGGGTTAGGGTTAGGGTTAGGGTTAGGGTTAGGGTTAGGGTTAGGGTTAGGGTTAGGGTTAGGGTTAGGGTTAGGGTTAGGGTTAGGGTTAGGGTTAGGGTTAGGGTTAGGGTTAGGGTTAGGGTTAGGGTTAGGGTTAGGGTTAGGGTTAGGGTTAGGGTTAGGGTTAGGGTTAGGGTTAGGGTTAGGGTTAGGGTTAGGGTTAGGGTTAGGGTTAGGGTTAGGGTTAGGGTTAGGGTTAGGGTTAGGGTTAGGGTTAGGGTTAGGGTTAGGGTTAGGGTTAGGGTTAGGGTTAGGGTTAGGGTTAGGGTTAGGGTTAGGGTTAGGGTTAGGGTTAGGGTTAGGGTTAGGGTTAGGGTTAGGGTTAGGGTTAGGGTTAGGGTTAGGGTTAGGGTTAGGGTTAGGGTTAGGGTTAGGGTTAGGGTTAGGGTTAGGGTTAGGGTTAGGGTTAGGGTTAGGGTTAGGGTTAGGGTTAGGGTTAGGGTTAGGGTTAGGGTTAGGGTTAGGGTTAGGGTTAGGGTTAGGGTTAGGGTTAGGGTTAGGGTTAGGGTTAGGGTTAGGGTTAGGGTTAGGGTTAGGGTTAGGGTTAGGGTTAGGGTTAGGGTTAGGGTTAGGGTTAGGGTTAGGGTTAGGGTTAGGGTTAGGGTTAGGGTTAGGGTTAGGGTTAGGGTTAGGGTTAGGGTTAGGGTTAGGGTTAGGGTTAGGGTTAGGGTTAGGGTTAGGGTTAGGGTTAGGGTTAGGGTTAGGGTTAGGGTTAGGGTTAGGGTTAGGGTTAGGGTTAGGGTTAGGGTTAGGGTTAGGGTTAGGGTTAGGGTTAGGGTTAGGGTTAGGGTTAGGGTTAGGGTTAGGGTTAGGGTTAGGGTTAGGGTTAGGGTTAGGGTTAGGGTTAGGGTTAGGGTTAGGGTTAGGGTTAGGGTTAGGGTTAGGGTTAGGGTTAGGGTTAGGGTTAGGGTTAGGGTTAGGGTTAGGGTTAGGGTTAGGGTTAGGGTTAGGGTTAGGGTTAGGGTTAGGGTTAGGGTTAGGGTTAGGGTTAGGGTTAGGGTTAGGGTTAGGGTTAGGGTTAGGGTTAGGGTTAGGGTTAGGGTTAGGGTTAGGGTTAGGGTTAGGGTTAGGGTTAGGGTTAGGGTTAGGGTTAGGGTTAGGGTTAGGGTTAGGGTTAGGGTTAGGGTTAGGGTTAGGGTTAGGGTTAGGGTTAGGGTTAGGGTTAGGGTTAGGGTTAGGGTTAGGGTTAGGGTTAGGGTTAGGGTTAGGGTTAGGGTTAGGGTTAGGGTTAGGGTTAGGGTTAGGGTTAGGGTTAGGGTTAGGGTTAGGGTTAGGGTTAGGGTTAGGGTTAGGGTTAGGGTTAGGGTTAGGGTTAGGGTTAGGGTTAGGGTTAGGGTTAGGGTTAGGGTTAGGGTTAGGGTTAGGGTTAGGGTTAGGGTTAGGGTTAGGGTTAGGGTTAGGGTTAGGGTTAGGGTTAGGGTTAGGGTTAGGGTTAGGGTTAGGGTTAGGGTTAGGGTTAGGGTTAGGGTTAGGGTTAGGGTTAGGGTTAGGGTTAGGGTTAGGGTTAGGGTTAGGGTTAGGGTTAGGGTTAGGGTTAGGGTTAGGGTTAGGGTTAGGGTTAGGGTTAGGGTTAGGGTTAGGGTTAGGGTTAGGGTTAGGGTTAGGGTTAGGGTTAGGGTTAGGGTTAGGGTTAGGGTTAGGGTTAGGGTTAGGGTTAGGGTTAGGGTTAGGGTTAGGGTTAGGGTTAGGGTTAGGGTTAGGGTTAGGGTTAGGGTTAGGGTTAGGGTTAGGGTTAGGGTTAGGGTTAGGGTTAGGGTTAGGGTTAGGGTTAGGGTTAGGGTTAGGGTTAGGGTTAGGGTTAGGGTTAGGGTTAGGGTTAGGGTTAGGGTTAGGGTTAGGGTTAGGGTTAGGGTTAGGGTTAGGGTTAGGGTTAGGGTTAGGGTTAGGGTTAGGGTTAGGGTTAGGGTTAGGGTTAGGGTTAGGGTTAGGGTTAGGGTTAGGGTTAGGGTTAGGGTTAGGGTTAGGGTTAGGGTTAGGGTTAGGGTTAGGGTTAGGGTTAGGGTTAGGGTTAGGGTTAGGGTTAGGGTTAGGGTTAGGGTTAGGGTTAGGGTTAGGGTTAGGGTTAGGGTTAGGGTTAGGGTTAGGGTTAGGGTTAGGGTTAGGGTTAGGGTTAGGGTTAGGGTTAGGGTTAGGGTTAGGGTTAGGGTTAGGGTTAGGGTTAGGGTTAGGGTTAGGGTTAGGGTTAGGGTTAGGGTTAGGGTTAGGGTTAGGGTTAGGGTTAGGGTTAGGGTTAGGGTTAGGGTTAGGGTTAGGGTTAGGGTTAGGGTTAGGGTTAGGGTTAGGGTTAGGGTTAGGGTTAGGGTTAGGGTTAGGGTTAGGGTTAGGGTTAGGGTTAGGGTTAGGGTTAGGGTTAGGGTTAGGGTTAGGGTTAGGGTTAGGGTTAGGGTTAGGGTTAGGGTTAGGGTTAGGGTTAGGGTTAGGGTTAGGGTTAGGGTTAGGGTGGGTTAGGGTTAGGGTTAGGGTTAGGGTTAGGGTTAGGGTTAGGGTTAGGGTTAGGGTTAGGGTTAGGGTTAGGGTTAGGGTTAGGGTTAGGGTTAGGGTTAGGGTTAGGGTTAGGGTTAGGGTTAGGGTTAGGGTTAGGGTTAGGGTTAGGGTTAGGGTTAGGGTTAGGGTTAGGGTTAGGGTTAGGGTTAGGGTTAGGGTTAGGGTTAGGGTTAGGGTTAGGGTTAGGGTTAGGGTTAGGGTTAGGGTTAGGGTTAGGGTTAGGGTTAGGGTTAGGGTTAGGGTTAGGGTTAGGGTTAGGGTTAGGGTTAGGGTTAGGGTTAGGGTTAGGGTTAGGGTTAGGGTTAGGGTTAGGGTTAGGGTTAGGGTTAGGGTTAGGGTTAGGGTTAGGGTTAGGGTTAGGGTTAGGGTTAGGGTTAGGGTTAGGGTTAGGGTTAGGGTTAGGGTTAGGGTTAGGGTTAGGGTTAGGGTTAGGGTTAGGGTTAGGGTTAGGGTTAGGGTTAGGGTTAGGGTTAGGGTTAGGGTTAGGGTTAGGGTTAGGGTTAGGGTTAGGGTTAGGGTTAGGGTTAGGGTTAGGGTTAGGGTTAGGGTTAGGGTTAGGGTTAGGGTTAGGGTTAGGGTTAGGGTTAGGGTTAGGGTTAGGGTTAGGGTTAGGGTTAGGGTTAGGGTTAGGGTTAGGGTTAGGGTTAGGGTTAGGGTTAGGGTTAGGGTTAGGGTTAGGGTTAGGGTTAGGGTTAGGGTTAGGGTTAGGGTTAGGGTTAGGGTTAGGGTTAGGGTTAGGGTTAGGGTTAGGGTTAGGGTTAGGGTTAGGGTTAGGGTTAGGGTTAGGGTTAGGGTTAGGGTTAGGGTTAGGGTTAGGGTTAGGGTTAGGGTTAGGGTTAGGGTTAGGGTTAGGGTTAGGGTTAGGGTTAGGGTTAGGGTTAGGGTTAGGGTTAGGGTTAGGGTTAGGGTTAGGGTTAGGGTTAGGGTTAGGGTTAGGGTTAGGGTTAGGGTTAGGGTTAGGGTTAGGGTTAGGGTTAGGGTTAGGGTTAGGGTTAGGGTTAGGGTTAGGGTTAGGGTTAGGGTTAGGGTTAGGGTTAGGGTTAGGGTTAGGGTTAGGGTTAGGGTTAGGGTTAGGGTTAGGGTTAGGGTTAGGGTTAGGGTTAGGGTTAGGGTTAGGGTTAGGGTTAGGGTTAGGGTTAGGGTTAGGGTTAGGGTTAGGGTTAGGGTTAGGGTTAGGGTTAGGGTTAGGGTTAGGGTTAGGGTTAGGGTTAGGGTTAGGGTTAGGGTTAGGGTTAGGGTTAGGGTTAGGGTTAGGGTTAGGGTTAGGGTTAGGGTTAGGGTTAGGGTTAGGGTTAGGGTTAGGGTTAGGGTTAGGGTTAGGGTTAGGGTTAGGGTTAGGGTTAGGGTTAGGGTTAGGGTTAGGGTTAGGGTTAGGGTTAGGGTTAGGGTTAGGGTTAGGGTTAGGGTTAGGGTTAGGGTTAGGGTTAGGGTTAGGGTTAGGGTTAGGGTTAGGGTTAGGGTTAGGGTTAGGGTTAGGGTTAGGGTTAGGGTTAGGGTTAGGGTTAGGGTTAGGGTTAGGGTTAGGGTTAGGGTTAGGGTTAGGGTTAGGGTTAGGGTTAGGGTTAGGGTTAGGGTTAGGGTTAGGGTTAGGGTTAGGGTTAGGGTTAGGGTTAGGGTTAGGGTTAGGGTTAGGGTTAGGGTTAGGGTTAGGGTTAGGGTTAGGGTTAGGGTTAGGGTTAGGGTTAGGTTAGGGTTAGGGTTAGGGTTAGGGTTAGGGTTAGGGTTAGGGTTAGGGTTAGGGTTAGGGTTAGGGTTAGGGTTAGGGTTAGGGTTAGGGTTAGGGTTAGGGTTAGGGTTAGGGTTAGGGTTAGGGTTAGGGTTAGGGTTAGGGTTAGGGTTAGGGTTAGGGTTAGGGTTAGGGTTAGGGTTAGGGTTAGGGTTAGGGTTAGGGTTAGGGTTAGGGTTAGGGTTAGGGTTAGGGTTAGGGTTAGGGTTAGGGTTAGGGTTAGGGTTAGGGTTAGGGTTAGGGTTAGGGTTAGGGTTAGGGTTAGGGTTAGGGTTAGGGTTAGGGTTAGGGTTAGGGTTAGGGTTAGGGTTAGGGTTAGGGTTAGGGTTAGGGTTAGGGTTAGGGTTAGGGTTAGGGTTAGGGTTAGGGTTAGGGTTAGGGTTAGGGTTAGGGTTAGGGTTAGGGTTAGGGTTAGGGTTAGGGTTAGGGTTAGGGTTA
>CM075755.1:23918254-23920754 GCA_037974335.1 Prionace glauca | reverse complement strand
TGAAAGTGGTGACACAACTGGATAAAGGTGGTGAAGGCAGTGTACGGCCTGCTTGCTTTCAATCAATCAGTCAGGGCATAGAGTATAAAAATTGGCATGTTGCAGCTGTCCAGGACTTTAGTTTCAATACATTTGGAATATTGTGTACATTTCTGGTCACCTCACTGTCAGACGGATATGGAGGCTTTGGGGAGGGGGCAGGAAAAGTTTACCAGGATGTTGCCTGGTTTGGAGGGGATTCACTACAAGGAGAGATTGGACAAACTTGGTTTGTTTTCACTTGAGCATCAGAGGCTTGGGGGGGGTGTGGGGGGGGGAGCAGAAGGTGGTGGTGACCTGATGGAAGTTTATAAAATGAGACCTGGATAGAATGGATAGTTGCAATCTATTTCCCAGGGTCAAAATGTCAATTACTAGGGGATTTGGGTTGTAGGTAACAAGTGGAAGTTTAAAAAGGAGATGAGAGGCAAGCTTTTTAAAAAAACTACACAGGATGGCAAGTAGCTGGAATGAGCTGCTTGGGGGTGGGGGGGGGGGGGTGCGGTAGTAGAAGCAGATACAAGAGCAATGTTTAAGAGGCATCTTGACAGATACATGATTAGGCAGTGAAGTGGGATACAGACTATGTAAAAAAGGTAAAAAAAAAAGGTCTTGTGATGATACAGGTTTGGCGAGCCTCTTCCTGTTCTTGATGGGATTTCCAGTCATACCCAACTTCATTCATGGAATAGGCATTAGGAGATCCCCAGGGGATTGGGCGAGGCTCTTCCAGCCAATGGGTGTGCCACATGCATTAGCCCCCCCTCTCCATCCCCCACATCCTAACCAAATCCCAGCAATGTCCCATGGCTGAATCCAATTCTCCAAATAATCTCTAGAACTTCTCCTGTTACATCATCATGATCAGAGACCAGTCTAGCTCAGGAACAGGCCCTTTGGACACCAAGGGCCTGTTCATGTGTTAACACATGGACACCTTACTAAGGTAAAGGAATTGGAGAGATGATAATGTTTGAATTGTAATATCTAATGGTGTAAAGTATCCGGGAGCTGAGTGGGTTCGATAAAGGCTGGAATACAGACTGGGGCAATGAGCGGGAAGATGGGGGGGGGTCAGGGAATCAATGTTGTGGGGGAGGGAAAGGGGGGGAGGGGGAGTGAAAGGGGGAGGGAGGGGGTGAGAGGAGGGGAGAGGGAGGGGGGGAGAGGGAGGGGCAAGAGGGAGGAGGGGGGGGAGAGGGAGGGGGGAGAGGGAGGAGGGAGAGGGAGGAAGGGGGGAGAGGGGGGGAGGGGGAGAGGGAGGGGGGAGAGGGAGGGGGAGGGAGGAGGGGAGGGGGGAGAGGGAGGGGGCAGGGGGAGGGGGGAGAGAGGAGAGGGGGGGAGGGAGGGAGGGGGGAGAGGGGGGGAGAGGGAGGGGGGAGAGGGAGGGGGGAGGGGGTGAGAGAGGGGGGAGGGGGGAGAGGGAGGGGGGTGTGAGGGGGGGACAGGGTGGGAGGGACGGGGGTGAGGAATTTGAGGAGGGTCTCAGAGCCTCTGAGCAGCTGAACTGGGGAAGCCTTTGGGCAGAGACGGCGCTGCTGCTGCATCCCCTCCCGGCCACCAGGGTCCGCTGTAACCCTCCTGGCCGGTGCTGTAGCCGCTGCTCCTCCCAGTGTCACCTCCTGCCGCCTCCGGCCCAGCAGCTGCTCATTGGCGGAACATCCGGGGCCTGTGGCGTGGCGGGGGCCACCGCCATGTTGCCGTGACGTCACGGTGGCCTTCCCTCCCCCGCCTCCCCTCTCCCCCCTCCCTCCGCTCCCCCCCCACCCCCCTCCCTCCGCTCCCCCCCCCACCCCCCTCCCTCCCCTCCACCAGGAACCCAATCAAAATTAAATCCATATTTATATCCCGGGGCGAGGCCGCGCCTGCGCGCTGTCTTCTCCCAGACTGCACCGCGCGGGTCAGATTTTAAAAAACACAATTTTAAAATAAAAGAAGCGCTGTTCCCGAATTGAGCAGAAACAGAGTTTCTGCCGGGAGCGGATTAGGAATAAAAACTATCAACATTTGTTTCAAAAATTTACATGTACCTGCGGGTGCGCATGTGCAGTAGGGGAATTCTCCCAGAGGGCCGTGCGCGGGCCGCCGCCGCATTGAAGCCCCCTGGCAACGGCAAGATGGCGGCGGGCAGTCTCCCCGGCAACGGCAAGATGGTGGCGGGCCGTCTCCCCAGCAACAGCAAGATGGAGAGTGAAGAAACTGCCTGCTGTGTGGGGATAAGAGCAGACCTGCAGAGTGAAGTAAAACATCTCCATCACATCCTGTAGGAATGGAAAATATCCACATTGTGAAACGAATGGGAAGCAAGAACAGAGTATACCGTCTAACTACAGGGGATAAAAGGTCACTCAGATCGGAGGGACATCAGCCATTAAATTAGCAGAAGACTGGACACAGCCGGTCTGAACTGGACTTGTTAACAGTTCGCCGGGGAACATCGATAAGACGGATGAGTCTCATA
>CM075755.1:23797862-23908154 GCA_037974335.1 Prionace glauca | reverse complement strand
TCACGTGCTCACTGTGTGTTGTTTTACAGCCAGGTCGTAGGGTGTTGGTGAAACCAAGCTCAGGAATTCCATGGATCAGAGCTGTGGCTGCCTGCAGCTGCTGTTAGACGCCAGCTTTCCCTGTGCTCTGATCTCTCACTCTGATTTTCCAGCGCTTTGGGTCTGCACTCGTTCCCTGGGGATCTCTGCAGCTGAAACACAGACAATTTGCCAAGGACTTCAGGCCCATCGATGAGGATTGTGACTGCCCCACTTGTAAAAGGTAAGCAAGGCCCCGTGTCCGCCTCGGCTCCAGCCCCGCGTCCACCTGGGCTCCGGCCCCACGTCCGCCTGGGCTCCGGCCCCATGTCCGCCTGGGCTCCGGCCCCACGTCCACCTCGACTCCGGCCCCACGTCCGCCTGGACACCGGCCCCACGTCCGCCTGGGCTCCGGCCCCGCGTCCACCTCGGCTCTGGCCCCACGTCCGCCTCGGCTCCGGCCCCACGTCCGCCTGGGCTCCGGCCCCACGTCCGCCTGGGCTCCGGCCCCGCGTCCACCTCGGCTCTGGCCCCGCGTCCGCCTGGGCTCCGGCCCCACATCCACCTCAGCTCCGGCCCCACGTTCGCCTGGGCTCCGGCCCCACGTCCGCCTGGGCTCCGGCCCCGCGTCCGCCTCGGCTCTGGCCCCGCGTCCACCTGGGCTCCGGCCCCGCGTCCACCTGGGCTCCGGCCCCACGTCCGCCTGGGCTCCGGCCCCACGTCTGCCTGGGCTCCGGCCCCACGTCCGCCTGGGCTCCGGCCCCACGTCCGCCTGGGCTCCGGCCCCACGTCTGCCTGGGCTCCGGCCCCACGTCCGCCTGGGCTCTGGCCCCGCGTCCACCTGGGCTCCGGCCCCACATCCACCTCGGCTCTGGCCCCGTGTCCACTTCGGCTCCGGCCCCACGTCCGCCTCGGCTCCGGCCCCACGTCCGCCTCGGCTCCGGCCCCACGTCCGCCTGGACACCGGCCCCACGTCCGCCTGGGCTCCGGCCCCACGTCCGCCTGGGCTCCGGCCCCACGTCCGCCTGGGCTCTGGCCCCACGTCCACCTCGGCTCCGGCCCCGCGTCCATCTCAGCTCCGGCCCCACGTCCGCCTGGGCTCCGGCCCCACGTCCGCCTGGGCTCCGGCCCCACGTCCACCTCGGCTCCGGCCCCACGTCCACCTGGGCTCCGGCCCCTCGTCCACCTCGGCTCCGGCCCCGTGTCCACTTAGGCTCCGGTCCGGCCCCACGTCCGCCTGGGCTCCGGCCCCGTGTCCGACTGGGCTCCGGCCCCATTTAAAGGGTTCTTTCTGCTGTGTGAGGGAGAGGTTCAGACCCTCTGACCCGTGACAAAAGTGCTGTTCTCAGCTGCTTTTCAGCATAATCTTGGCAGTGCAGAAAGAGGCCATTCAGCCCATTGAGTCTGCACCAACCACAATCCCACCCAGGCCCTACCCCCCCATTTCCCTACATATTTTACCCACTAATCCCTCTAACCTACACATCCCAGGACACTAAGGGGCAATTTTAGCATAGCCAATCAACTTAACCCGCACATCTTTGGATTGTGGGAGGAAATCGAAGCAGCCAGAGTGGGGGTGTTGGGACTGTTGGGGAAGGGGGCTGTTGGTGAGGGCTTTCAGGCGAGGCAGGACAGAATTCTGCAGAAAGCCAGAAATATTAAGGTGTGATGAGCTTCTCGCCATTTGTCTGTCTGAACTGCTGTCCCATATTTGACAGGTACACCCGAGCGTATCTTCACACTTTGTTCAGGAGTGACACTGCAGCCCTTCATCACATCACCATCCACAACATTGCCTACCAGGTAAGATGAACTCTATCTAACCCCGTGCTGTACCTGTCCTGGGAGTGTTTGATGGGGGGACAATGTAGAGGGAGCTTTACTCTGTATCTAACCCCGTGCTGTACCTGTCCTGGGAGTGTTTGATGGGGGGGACAGTGTAGAGGGAGCTTTACTCTGTATCTAACCCCGTGCTGTACCTGTCCTGGGAGTGTTTGATGGGGACAGTGTAGAGGGAGCTTTACTCTGTATCTAACCCCGTGCTGTACCTGTCCTGGGAGTGTTTGATGGGGGGGACAGTGTAGAGGGAGCTTTACTCTGTATCTAACCCCGTGCTGTACCTGTCCTGGGAGTGTTTGATGGGGACAGTGTAGAGGGAGCTTTACTCTGTACCTAACCCCGTGCTGTACCTGTCCTGGGAGTGTTTGATGGGGGACAGTGTAGAGGGAGCTTTACTCTGTATCTAACTCCGTGCTGTCCCTGTCCTGGGAGTGTTTGATGGGGGGACAGTGTAGAGGGAGCTTTACTCTGTATCTAACCCTGTGCTGTACCTGTCCTGGGAGTGTTTGATGGGGGGGACAGTGTAGAGGGAGCTTTACTCTGTATCTAACCCTGTGCTGTACCTGTCCTGGGAGTGTTTGATGGGGACAGTGTAGAGGGAGCTTTACTCTGTATCTAACCCCGTGCTGTACCTGTCCTGGGAGTGTTTGATGGGGGGGACAGTGTAGAGGGAGCTTTACTCTGTATGTAACCCCGTGCTGTACCTGTCCTGGGAGTGTTTGATGGGGGGACAGTGTAGTGGGAGCTTTACTCTGTATCTAACCCCGTGCTGTACCTGTCCTGGGAGTGTTTGATGGGGGGACAGTGTAGAGGAGCTTTACTCTGTATCTAACCCCGTGCTGTACCTGTCCTGGGAGTGTTTGATTGGGACTTTGACAAGGTCCCACATGGGAGATTAGTTAGGAAGCTTTGGTCGCTAGGTATATGTGGAGAGATAGTAAATTGGATTAGACATTGACTTAGTGGAAGAAGCCAGAGAGTGGTAGTGGAGGATTGCTTCTCTCAGTGGAGGCCTGTGACTAGTGGAGTGCCACAGGGATTGCTGTTGGGTCCAGTGTTGTCTGTCATCGATATCAATGATCTGGATGATAATGTGGTAAATTGGATCAGCAAATTTACTGATGATACAAAGATTGGAGATGTAGTGAGCAGTGAGGAGGGTTTTCAAAGCTTGCAGAGGGACTTGGACCAGCTAGAAAAATGGAATGAAAAACCCATGCAAGCACGGGGAGAATGCGCATACTTCCACAGACACTGGCCCAAATCCATGTGTCTGCACAGCAATCAGTGACACCAAAAGCAGGCTTTTTCACTGAGGCTAGGGGAGAAAAAAACTAGAGGACATGGGTTAAGGGTGAGAGGAGAAAAGTTTAAAAGGAATATTATGGGGGGCTTCTTCACGCAGAGAGTGGTGGGAGTGTGGAATGAGCTGTTGGATGAAGTGGTGAATGCAGGCTCACTTTTAATATTTAAGAAAAACTTGGACGGGTACATGGATGAGAGGGTGTGGAGGATATGGTCCAGGTGCAGGTCAGTGGGACTAGGCAGAAAAATGGTTCGGAACAGACAAGAAGGGCCAAAAGGCCCGTTTCTGTGCTGTAATTTTCTATGGTTCTATGACAGTGTAGAGGGAGCTTTACTCTGTATCTAACCCCGTGCTGTACCTGTCCTGGGAGTGTTTGATGGGGGACAGTGTAGAAGGAGCTTCACTCTGTATCTAACCCTGTGCTGTACCTGTCCTGGGAGTGTTTAATGGGGACAATGTAGAGGGAGCTTTACTTTAAAATGCGTGTGTGAAGTACAGAGGGATCTAGGTGTTCTAGTGCACGAATCACAAAAAGCTAGCAGGCAGGTCCAACTAGTAATTAAGAAGGCAAATGACATTTTGGCCTTTATTACAAAGATCAACCCTTTGTATTAAAAATAGGGAGGTTTTGTTGCAGTTGTATAGGGTATTGATGAGGCCTCACCCAGAATGCTGCATACAGTTTTGATTCCCTTACCTAAAAAATAACATAGTGATATTGGAGACAGTCCAAAGGAGATTCACCAGGCTAAATCTTGGGATGATCGGGTTGTCTATCAAGAGAGACTAAGTAGTCTGGGCCTGTATTCCTTGGAGTTTAGAAGAGTGAGGGGTGACTTCATTCAATCATTAAGATTCTGAAGAGGCTTGACAGGGTAGAAGGTGAGATGTTTTCATTAGTGGGAGAGTCTCGAACAAGGGTCACAGCTACAAGATAAAGAGTCGGTCATTTAAAACTGAGATGTGTAGAAATTTCTTCGCACAGAGAGTGATGAATCTCTGGAATTCCCTGCCTCAAAGGGTGGTGGAGACTGGATCATTCGGAGTATTTAAAGTGGAAGTGGATAAATATTTGATTGATTGAGGAATAGAGGGCTATGGGGAAATGGCACAGAAAAGGAGTTGAGGCCAGCATAGATCAACCACATTTGTATTGAATGGTGAGGCAGGCTTGAAGGTCCTGATGGCCTACTCCTGCTACTATTTCTTGTGTTCTGTTAACATAAGAACATAAGAAATAGGAGCAGGAGTAGGCCATCTGGCCCTTCGAGCCTGCCCCGCCATTCAATAAGATCATGGCTGATCTGTCGTGGCTCAGTTCCACCTTCCCGCCCTCTCCCCATAACCCTTAATCCCCTCTCTTATCAAAAACCTATCAACCTGCGTCTTAAAAATATTTAGCGAGGCAGCCTCCACCACTTCAACGGGCAGAGAATTCCAGAGATTCACCACCCTTTGAGTGAAGAAGTTCCTCCTCAACTCCGTTCTAAACCACCCCTTTTATCTTGAGGCTGTGCCCCTAGTCCTACTGTCTTTTTTGAGTGGGAAGAGTCTCTCCACCTCTATCCTATCCATCCCATTCATCATCTTATACGTCTCAATGAGATCTCCCCTCATTCTTCTAAACTCCAACGAGTACAAGCCTAGTTCATTCAGCCTCTCCTCATAGCTCAACCCCTCAACTCTGGTATCAGCCTAGTAAACCTCCTCTGCACTCCCTCCAAGGCCAAAATATCTTTGCGCAGATGCGGTGCCCAAAACTGCACACAGTACTCCAGCTGCGGCCTCACCAGTGCCCTATACAGCTGCAGCAAGACCTCCCTACTTTTATATTCAATCCCCTTCGCTATGAAGGCCAGCATCCCATTCGCCTTCCTGACCACCTGCTGCACCTGCAAGCTGGGTTTTTGCGACTCATGCACAAGGACCCCGAGGTCCCTCTGCACCGTCGCCTGCTGCAGTTTTTCGCCACGTAAGTAATAGTCCTTCCTACCATTCTTCCTTCCAAAGTGGACCACCTCACACTTGCCAACATTAAATTCCATTTGCCATTTCCTGGCCCATTCGCCCAGCCTATCTAGATCCTTCTGCAGACCCTCCACACCCTCCGCACAATTTGCCGTTCCCCCAATCTTGCTGTTATCCGCAAATGTCGACACCATACACTCGGTTCCCTCCTCCAGATCATCTATATAAATGGTAAAAAGCTGAGGCCCCAGCACCGACCCCTGGGGCACTCCACTAGTCACCATCCGCCAATCCGAATAGCACCCATTGACCCCACTCTCTGCCTCCTATTTGACAACCAGTCCTCTATCCACGCTAACACCCTACCCCCAACTCCAAGTCCCCTGACCTTCTGCAATAACCTCTTATGAGGTACTTTGTCAAACGCCTTCTGAAAATCCAGAAAGACCACATCCACCGGCTCTCCTCTATCCACCGCCCTAGACACATCCTCATAGAACTCCAGTAAATTTGTCAGACACGACTTCCCTTTACTGAAACTGTGCTGCGTCTGCTCTATCAAGCAATTCCCTTCAAGATGCCTCGCTATTTCCTCTTTAATAAGAAAGAACAAAGAACAACACAGCACGGGAAACAGGCCCTTCGGCCCAACGAGCCCACGCCGCTGTCCCATTGTCTCAGTGACCTATTCATGATTTTAGTCTATGCCTAATGTGTGAGGATCAGGGAGGTCCAATATAGGTACAATTTGTTACCCAATCAATCAGCCTAAAAGCACATCTTTGGGATGTGGGAGGAAACCGGAGCACCCGGAGGAAACCCACGCAACCACGGGGAGAACGCGCAAACTCCCACGGACACAGGCTCAAATCCATGTGTCCGCACAGCAACAGAGATAGTCTCTGAGCTGTCATGTTGCCCTCGAGATGGTCCAGTTTACGCACACCAACGACATGAAGCAGTAGGTAACTCCCGAAGCAACATCCAAGAGCAGCCCACCACAACCTGCCGCCCGCATGCCCCTTACTGGACTTAAATGCCTGTGGACAAAAAATTCATTATTAAAAAGACTCTATATCCCTGAGGCTAAAACTGAATCCCAAGCCTACAATGTTTAGTAAGGCCTGCTATATCCCCCTATATGTAGACCGCTCATGTGGCTGTCCAAGTGACTCTTGAACAACCCTAGCGTGCCTGCTTCCACCACCTTACTCGGCAGTGCATTCCACATCCCCACTACCCTTTGTGTGAAAAACTGCCCTCTAATATTAGTCTTATATCTAGCCCCCCTCACCCTAAGCCCGTGACCCCTCGTTCTATCCATTTCTAATAGCGGAAAAAGCTTACCACCATTTACTCTATCTATCCCCTTCATAATCTTATAAATCTCTATTAGATCCCCCCTCAGCCGACGTCTCTCAAGGGAAAACAGCCCAAGTGCGTTCAATCTTTCCTCGTAAGACAGCCCTTCCATACCAGGCAACATCCTGGTAAATCTCCTCTGCACTCTCTCCAGGATCTCTACATCCTTCCGGTAGTACGGCGACCAGAACTGGACGCAGTACTCCAGGTGAGGCCTAACCAACGTTCTATACAACTGCAATATCAGACTCCTACTCTTATATTCTATACCCCTCCTATGAAGGCTAACATGCCATACGCTTTCCTCATCACATTCTGCACCTGCACCGACACCTTCAGGGACTTGTGTACCTGCACCCCCAGGTCTCTCTGCGTATCTATACTCCGGATAGTTCTACCTTTTATCGTATAACTCTCCCTCCACATTATTCCGGCCAAAGTGCATCACCTCGCATTTCTCCGGATTAAATTCCATTTGCCATCTATCTGCCCAATCTACCAGCCTGTCTATGTCCTGTTGCATTGCCAGGCACTGCTCCTCAGTACCCGCCAATCCAACCATCTTAGTGTCATCAGCAAATTTGCTGATCACACCACCTACCTCCTCTTCCAAGTCATTAATATATACTACAAGTAGTAGAGGTCCTAGTACCAAGCCCTGCGGCACCCCACTGGTGACAGACCTCCAATTGGAAAAGGAGCCTTCCACTACTACCCGCTGTCTCCTCCTCCCAAGCCAGTTCTCCACCCATCTACATACCTGGCCTTGTATCCCATGAGCCCTCACCTTTTCTATCAGCCTACCGTGAGGGACCTTGTCAAACGCCTTACTGAAATCCATATAGACAACATCAACGGCTTGTCCTTCGTCAACCGTTTTTGTCACCTCTTCAAAAAATTCCAATAGATTCGTAAGGCACGACCTCCCTGTAACGAAGCCATGCTGCGTATCCCTGATCAGATTGCAGCGCTCCAGATGCTCATACATCCTATCCTTGAGGATCCTCTCCATTATCTTGCCTATAACTGAAGTCAAGCTCACCGGCCTATAGTTCCCTGGGTTATCCCTCTGACCCTTCTTAAACAACGGTACTACATTTGCAATCCGCCAATCCTCTGGGACCTCACTTGTGTCCAAAGAAGAGACAAAGATTTGCGTCAGAGGCCCAGCAATTTCATCCCTCACCTCCCTTAGCAGCCTAGGATAGATGCCATCAGGCCCCGGAGATTTATCCGCCTTTATACTGTCTAAAAGACCCAATACCTCTTCCCTCGTGATGACTATTTCCCTCAACGGATCCTCAAACTCCTCAAGCACAGCAGCAGACATCAGACCCCTCTCCTGCGTGAATACCGACGCAAAGTATTCATTCAAGATCTCCCCCATTCCTCCAGGCTCCAAGCATAGTTCCCCTCCTCTGTCCCTGAGAGGACCAATGTTTCCTCTAACCATCCTTTTGTTTCTAATATAGGAGTAAAATGCCGTAGGATTTTCCTTAATCCTACCCGCCAAAGCCATTTCGTGGCCCCTTTTTGCCTTTCTGATGCCCCTTTTAAGTTCTTGAGGGCATCATGACAGCTCAGAGACTATCTCTGTTGCTGTGCGGACACATGGATTTGGGCCTGTGTCCGTGGGAGTTTGCGCGTTCTCCCCGTGGTTGCGTGGGTTTCCTCCGGGTGCTCCGGTTTCCTCCCACATCCCAAAAATGTGCTTTTAGGCTGATTGATTGGGTAACAAATTGTCCCTATATTGGACCTCCCTGATCCTCACACATTAGGCATAGACTAGAGTCATGAATAGGTCACTGACAATGGGACGGCGGCACGGGCTCGTTGGGCCGAAGGGCCTGTTTCCCGTGCTGTTTTGTTCTTTGTTCTCTCCTACATTCTCTGTATTCTTCTAACGCTATCTCTGTCCTCAAATGCCTAGATCTAGTGTACGCTTCCCTCTTTCTCCTGACCAGGTCCTCAATATCCCTAGTTACCCACGGCTCTCTAATCCTACCTTTCTCATCCTTCCTCTTAACCGGCACATGTCTTTCCTGTAAAGATTTTAGTTTTCCCTTGAGAGACTCCCACATACCCAGCGTCGACCTACCATTAAACAGCGTACCCCAGTCCGTATCTTTAAGATCCTGCCTAATCCGGTTAATGACGGATTCTAACATTTTACCTACCACAGACGTTAAACTAACCGGCCTATAATTCCCCGCCTTTTGCCTGGCACCCTTCTTAAACAACGGCGTAACATTAGCCGTTTTCCAATCCTCCGGCTCTTCTCTGGAATCCAGCGACGTCTGGAAAATAACGTAGTAGCTGCGCTATTCAGTGCGTGCGTGCTGTTTGGCACGCACATTTAATAACAATCTGTGAATGTGAGGGGCTATTTTTCTATGAAGGACATTTATTCTCTTGGATGGCTATATGTTTTGGTGGTGTGATAGATTATCTGCTTCCCTTTCCAGGTATTGTTAATGTCAGTGCTCTAATTTTTCTGAGCTTGGAGAGTCTTTTGGTTTTGTTGTTAAGGAGCTGGTTAATGTTTTTCAGCTGAACCTGATGCGCTTTATTCGTGAGAGTATTCAGCAGGGACAATTCCCAGCATTCATTCAGCAGTTTATGAAGAGGATGTACAGGAGTGTGGAGCAGTACCCACGCTGGGCAGTTGAAGCATTGAATTCTGTCAATGTTAAACTGGAATAGAGTGACTGCAACCAGGAAAGGTTCGTATTTTCAGCACCAATTACCGTGTGAAAATGTGGGATCCACTCAGGGCACCCAGGAATGAGACAATTTCCGTTGCCGAGTCTGTGATCTTTGGAATGGTTGCACCCACCCATGTGTTGCTGTAATATTTGTTCCAAAAATAAAAGTAATTTTTAAGAAATGCTTCATCAATCTACAATACATGTGCAATACATGGCATGACTTGTCCTGTTACATGTCACAGGATCCACTGCAGGAATGTGCTGGTCCTGACTAGGAGGGGATGTGAGCTGACGATTCTCTCATTCAGCCTCCCTCCAAATCTACACCTCCTCTGCCTGACATGAAAGATCATTTGCTTGAGGTGCTGAGGAATTGTGTGATAGCTTGTTACCTGGGTGACACAATGGATAGCACTGCTGCCTCACAGCTCCAGGGACCCAGGTTTAATTCCCAGCTTTGGTCACTCTCTGGGCCAAGTCTGCACGTTCTTCCTGTGGGTTTCCTCCGGGTGCTCCGGTTTCTTCCCACAGTCCAAAAGATAGGGGGTTAGGGTGCATTGGCCTTGCTAAATTCTCCCTTAGTGTACCTGGACAGGTGCTGGAGTGTGGTGACTAGGAGATTTTCACAAGATGGCATCAATGAGGTGACTTTGTGAGCTGTACTCAGCATGTCCTCTAATTCCATCTTTCCCTCTCGTTTTGTTTCTAAAACTTCATTGTAAGCCTTCATAGGAAGGGGTATAGAATATAAGAGTAGGAGTCTGATGTTGCAGTTGTATAGAACGTTGGTTAGGCCTCACCTGGAGTACTGCGTCCAGTTCTGGTCGCCGTACTACCGGAAGGATGTAGAGATCCTGGAGAGAGTGCAGAGGAGATTTACCAGGATGTTGCCTGGTATGGAAGGGCTGTCTTACGAGGAAAGATTGAACGCACTTGGGCTGTTTTCCCTTGAGAGACGTCGGCTGAGGGGGGATCTAATAGAGGTTTATAAGATTATGAAGGGGACAGATAGAGTAGATGGTGATAAGCTTTTTCCGCTACTAGAAATGGATAGAACGAGGGGTCACGGGCTTAGGGTGAGGGGGGCTAGATATAAGACTAATATTAGAGGGCAGTTTTTCACACAAAGGGTAGTGGGGATGTGGAATGCACTGCCGAGTAAGCAGGTGGAAGCAGGCACGCTAGGGTTGTTCAAGAGTCACTTGGACAGCCACATGAGCGGTCTACATATAGGGGGATATAGCAGGCCTTACTAAGCATTGTAGGCTTGGGGTTCAGTTTTAGCCTCAGGGATATAGAGTCTTTTAATAATGAAATTTTTTATCCACAGGCACTTAAGTCCAGCAAGGGGCATGCGGGCGGCAGGTTGTGGTGGGCTGCTCTTGGATGTTGCTTCGGGAGTTGCCTACTGCTTCATGTCGTTAGTGTGCGTAAACTGGACCATCTCGAGGGCAACATGACAGCTCAGAGGCTATCTCTGTTGCTGTGCGGACACATGGATTTGGGCCTGTGTCCGTGGGAGTTTGCGCGTTCTCCCCGTGGTTGCGTGGGTTTCCTCCGGGTGCTCCGGTTTCCTCCCACATCCCAAAAATGTGCTTTTAGGCTGATTGATTGGGTAACAAATTGTCCCTATATTGGACCTCCCTGATCCTCACACATTAGGCATAGACTAGAGTCATGAATAGGTCACGCCATGGGACGGCGGCGTGGGCTCGTTGGGCCGAAGGGCCCGTTTCCCGTGCTGTGTTGTTCTTTGTAATATTTTTAAAGTCTCTAACAATCTCTAATTCAATCTTTCTCTACACCCTAGCTATGACTAACATTATTCTGCACTCATTTCTTTCTCTATGAACAGTATGCTTTGTATAGTGTGCAAGAAACAATACCTGTATATTAATACGTGAAAATAAATCAGATCAAATTATTGCAGTATTAATGTAAGCATACTTTATGACATTAAAATAAACTAATACTAAACTGCCTGAAGAGCAGTGATAGCAAGCAGCAAAATGCTGTTGGTTTGACATTGGTACAGCCAAGATGGTCATGGTAATAAACTGCATCAAAAAGGGTCACAGCTCAAATCTCCTTGTCCCAGCAGCTCAGCTCAGCTTCAGCCCTCCCTGAAACACTCATTCACTAGAGTGGTCATTCTTCATATATGAGCTTCTGTAACTGTGTATAAGCCTGGCAGTCTATCTCAGCAAATACCTAGAGGGAGAGCAGCTGCGTCCTGTAGCCGGTTAATGGCTCAAGTTTCTGACCACAAGGAACAGAAGGAGCAGAGGGTTCTCATCAGCTTGTTAACAATTACCAACCGTGTTCTGTCAGTGATTCTCAGCAGTTGCAAGATAAACAGCTCCACTAGATAGTGCTGTTGGTGCAGTGAGGAAAATGCTGAAACATCTCAGTAAGTCTGGCAGCTGAGGGAGGGAAGGAGAGGGAAGAAGAGAGAGGGGGTGAGGAGGGGGAAGGAGAGAGAGGGATGGGGGAGAGGGAAGAACATAAGAAATAGGAGCAGGAGTAGGCCATCTAGCCCTTCGAGCCTGCCCCGCCATTCAAAAGATCATGGCTGATCTGTCGCTGCTCAGTTCCACTTTCCCGCCCTCTCCCCATACCCCTTAATCCCCTCTCTTATCAAAAACCCATCAACCCACGTCTTAAAAATATTTAGCAAGGCAGCCTCCACCACTTCAACAGGCAGAGAATTCCAGAGATTCACTACCCTTTGAGTGAAGAAGTTCCTCCTCAACTCTGTTCTAAACTGCCCCCCTTTTATCTTGAGGCTGTGCCCCCAGTCCTCCTGTCTTTTTTGAGTGGGAAGAGTCTCTCCACCTCTATCCTATCCATCCCATTCATCATCTTATACGTCTCAATGAGATCTCCCCTCATTCTTCTCAACTCTAACGAGTAGCCCAGTTTATTCAGCCTCTCCTCATAGCTCAACCTCCTCAACTCCGGTATCAGCCTAGTAAACCTCCTCTGCACTCCCTCCAAGGCCAAAATATCTTTGCGCAGGTGCGGCGCCCAAAACTGCACACAGTACTCCAGCTGCGGTCTCACCAATGCCCTATACAGCAGTAGCAAGACCTCCCTACTTTTACATTCAATCCCCCTCGCTATGAAGGCCAGCATCCCATTTGCCTTCCTGACCACCTGCTGCACCTGCAAGCTGGGTTTTTGTGTTGAGCTAGCACACTTGCATGGCACAAATATTACTTGCCACCCAAGCTTGTATGTGGGCATAGATGTGTTCAGTATCTGAGGAATTGTGAATGGTACTAAACACAGTGCGACCATCAGCAAACCTCCATGATGGAGGGAAGGTTACTGATGAAACAGCAGAAGGTGGCCAGGTCCTAGACACTACCCTGAGCAACTCCAGTAGTAAATCTCCCTGTTATGAGGATAAAGCTCAAAGTATGAACGCGCCAGTTTAGAAAATGTCTGAAAACAATAAAATCCAACCTAACCTACATTGTGGACAAAATGAACGCTTATCCTAATGAGATAATAAAGGTGCAATGTGAGGAGCAGAGAATGCAATCCTCTCATGTGCGCTGAGGCACAAGTGGTTCATTGAGACTCTGTAATAATATTGGAAAAACATTGTTACCCGAGAGTCACTATACAGGATGTCAAGAAAATGAGGCAAAAGCTACAACATCCTTGCCAGTAAGATCATCTCAGAAGTGTCCGCGAAACATTAAACAGTTACGTATTCAATAAATTAGATCTCATTCACGGAAACCTCTCAGATTTAACTTTAAAATGCATTTTGTTGAAACATGAGCTCTTTGTGAAATCTCAAGAAAATTTATAGGTACCAATTATAGTTGTCTGCTGCAAGGCCTGCGGTGTGTTTTGTACTTGGGAGGGGGAAGGAGAGGGAGGGAGGGGGGAGGGAGGTGGAGGGGGTAGGGAGAGGAGCTGGCAGAGGAGGAGGGGGAGGGGGAAAAGGAGAGAGGGGGGTGGGAAAAGAAAGTTCTCTAATTTAAACCTGTGTTGGAATAAAATCCATTTCGTTCCAGTATAAACAGAAATTTGGACCATAAGCTGCCAGGTGTGTGTGTGTGTCTGTGTTTGACCAACAACCTACTCCACAGACAGAGTTGCTTTCAGAGATGAGAAAGTAAACTTTGGTCTATAATTCATTAAGGCACATCATCTCTCCTTAGTGATCTGTACACTGCAACGGCCAGAGTCATAGGAACACCAAATGTCATTCAGTTACTGTTCCGAGCAGCTTTACCACGGTTACCCACACCCCCTGGCCTGTTGTTGCATTTCGGTCAGTTATTCTTGCACACAATCACCTTCAATAAAAGTGTAAAAACCTCCTGAAGACGTGAGCATCAAGTAAAACATTTTCAAGACAATCCAGTGAATGATAGCATGACATTAGTTTCACTTTATAAACACATTTTATTCAACCACTTTGAGAGGAAGATCAACTGCAATACTGTCCAACTAATACAGAAAAAAAAGTACAAAACATGGTATCTTAAAATAATTCACACAATTATATAAAACTAAACTGGGAAAAGCAGAAATACATTTTAGAACAAAGCTTCACTGCTAAACAACTGCAAAAAAAAAATCTTCAGAGATTATACATTACAGATAGAGAATGGAAAGCATTCACAACTGCCAGGCAAAAATGACATCACAAAGTGGACTGTAGGAACCAGATCGTGTTACAGGTTGATTTCGGCACACTTTTACAGAACCGTTGAAGGCATCGAAAACGGGGATTAACCCTCCCCCTCTGGTTAAAAAGAAGTGCTGCCAAAATGATGAAATGAATGGGAAAGGAGAGAAAGAGAAACCATTTCAAGCCAACACCAAGTTGCTCTGTTGTAATCTTGTCAGTACAGCCACCATCTTACCCAGTGCAGGGCTCTTTATTTGGTCAGTTGTGAGGACATTACTATCAAGGGCTCTGTCCACTACCATGGAGTCACAAGCGTAATAACTTAACATTTTTATACAATTATGACTATGCAGAATGATCTGAACCGGGCTCTCTGTCAAAAGCCACCAAGATTATTCTGGCTAGAAGGCAGCCTGTGCCTCTTAGTGGGTGGTGTTGGAATTCCAAGTCTGGATCCTGAATGTCACATTGAAGCATCACACACCACAGCACTACTTACTACAGGAATGCCACTGAATGCGACCTTAAAAGTACGCAGTGCTAGTGGAAAGTGGTCACACAAGATTTTTTTAAATTTGTCCGCAGTATTTAAGAAAAATAGATACAGCAGTTAGAAAAAAAACACAGAAGGGGATGTAAATTCTTCTGTAACAGAGGCTGTTTATCTGTACTGGTAGGTATTCATGCTGTGATCTCCTCGGCCGTAACCCCCACCTGGGCTTGAATAGGATGACTGACTGGATCCATATCCCCCAGATGTTGATGCGCTGTAGCCACTCTGGGAAGGGTACCCTGTGAACAATAAAGACAGGTATACGCATCGGTGGTGGAGGGAATGAACGTGTAAGAGACTGTTCCAAGTCTGAATTCTGGCTACTGGTTCTATCCAATTTTCTCAGTATCAGAATTCTGTCAACAACCATTAGTCAGAATAAGAATGGTGCAGGAAGACTGTGGTCAGAAGAGAGTTTTCAATAGTGCAAGGGCGAGACAAAAAGCAGCTTGAAGGATGCAGGAGGAATATGGTTTGAACTGAATCTCTGTCCAGAGATTATTCCAAATATTTATAAATAGATGTTGTAGCTGTCCTCCTAATAACCATTTTCCTAAAATGGTTCAGCATAAAAACGCAACCTGTAGCTCATTAAATTTACATAAGGGAAGATTTTATTCTGTAACTAAAGAGCAAGATCAGTTCAAAACATTTTCAGAGCTTACCAGAATATGAACCACCAGCACCTCCACCTCCACCTCCACCTCCTCCTCCTCCTCCTCCTCCTCCGTAACCTCCCGATGTGTTGGAAGAATAGGAACTACCTCCACCAGAACCATAAGATGAACTACTGTATCCTACAAAAGGCATCGCAAAATATTTCAGTTAGTAGACATAGAACACAGACAAAGAACATTACAGCACAGTACAGGCCCTTCGGCCCTCGATGTTGTGCCGAGCTATGTCCAATCCCAAGATCAAGCTACCCCATTCCCTATCATTCTGGTGTGCTCCATGTGCCTATCCAATAACCGCTTGAAAGTTCCTAAAGTGTCCGACTCCACTATCACAGCAGGCAGTGTATTCCACACCCCAACCACTCTCTGAATAAAAAATCTACCTCGGACATCCCTCCTATTATCTCCCACCATGAATCTTATAGTTATGCCCTAGTAACAGCTACATCCACCCGAGGAAATAGTCTCTGCACGTCCACACTCTCTCATCATCTTATAAACCTCTATTAAGTAGCCAAGAAAACATTTATAAATCACTGAACCCATGTCATGTCAATTAAGCCAAACCTAACTCCATGTCATCCTCCACATGTTGATATCCAATCCCAAATATACATTCTCAGAAACATGGGAGCAGGAATAGGCCACTCAGTCCTTCAAGTCTGTTCCGCCATTTAACAAGATCATGGCTGATCTGGTTGTGGTCTCAACTTCACTTTCCTTAGGATAGCACCATGGTTAGCACTGCTGTCTCACAGAGCCAGGGAGCCGAGATCGATTCTGGCTTGGATCAATGTCTGCACATTCTCCCGTCTCCATGAGCTCTCTCCGAGTGCTCTGGTTTCCTCCTACACTCCAAAGACGTACAGGTTAGGTGGATTGGCCATGCTAAATTACCCTTTAAGTATCAGATGGATTAGTAGGGTAAATGCATGGGTTACAGGGATATGGGCTGGATGGGATTGTGGTCAGTGCAGACCTGATAGGCCGAATGCACTGTAGGGGTTTTATGATTCTTGTCTATCCCCATCCAGTCTCTGTAGCAATCTGGGGAAGAGAATTCTTCTGGAAAAAAAATCCTCATTTCCATGAGAGCTCTTACTTTAAAACTGTGGCTCCACAGGAAAGATTCCCCCTGGTATCCACCTGAGCCCCCTCTGGATCCTCTTTTCCACTAAGACTCAAATATGACCTTTCACAAGACAGATGTTACGGTCCTTCCACCCAAACACTGGAAACTCCAAGCTTGGCACAATTATTCCTTATTTCCCACATCATTTATGGATTTTGGAAAGCCGGGGCAGGGGGATGTTTTCCAGTCATTAACAAAATTAGGCAATTTTGCATCTCTGGCCTTAGGCTTCACTCTGCTCCTTCTCAAAAGAAAAGGTTCTGCTATCTAATAAACTCTATGTAGGTCGATTCACCAGATATCCAAAGTTACTCAAAGATAAAATTCACATACGTACCACCTTTACGTTCATAATCCACATTAGTGCCAACACTCTGTCCAGGGTAGGAACTACTGTAGGAAGAGCCGGAATAGGAATAGTTCTGGCTGCTGTAGACTTTCTGTTTTGCTGGGGCTGGAAGTGAGGTTTGGCTGTAGCTACTGTATTGATTCTGGCTGTATGAAGATGGTGGAGGCTGGTAGCTACCCACACCGCCACCTCCACCTCCTCCACCTCCAACATACGATGGCTTCTGAAGGGGAGGTTGTGGCTTGATGGGTTTCTTTGGTGGTGGAGTGTAACCATCATTCTGACTGTAGGAGTATCCCCCTGAGGCACCTGGGCTAGAGTAGCCAGCACTGTTGTAGTAGTTACCTGTAGGATGAAGAATGAAACATTCAACCACGTCCTGTCCCTTTATCCAAACTCTTCTGGACTCAAGCTCATTTGGACTAGATCCTTAAAACAAGAACTCAATTCATCTGAAGAGACCCCTAAATTCGGGTAAACTTTATGATGGTATTGCCTCGTGCCTGTCTGCTATGGTGTGGAGTGGCAGTCCAAGAGACCTCAGATTCCATCTTCAGTTTACACTTCAAGTAGCTGCCATGTGTCCTCTGTGCAGTTGGGCTAAGGAAGGAAACTATAAGCCAGTCTCCAATGGCAGCATTGGTATGGATTTGTGATTACTTAATAGTAATGGAGCAAGCAAGATTCTGTTTTCTTTACATTGGATTCTTCACCTATATTTTGGGTTATTACTTCCACATTTTTTTATTGATGAAATCCAGAGTGATCTTGGACTTGAGGTAATGTCAGGGTGAGGAGTCTCAATGTTCAAATACACCAGAATCGCATCAACAGCATTGAGGGACAGTGAAAATTACGTTTTGTTCTGATCCGTGGAGCTTAAATGACAACATGAAAAGTTTCAAGAAATCAGAGGATTACACACATGACTGCTTCAGATTAGGCTATTCTGATTAAAAGGTAAACTGGAACCTGTGCCCGTAACAACCATCACAGGTCAGCAGTCTAGAGTTAACAGTGCTGACAGTAGGATTTCAGTACGATGCCACATCAACAGAAAAGTATCAATTATAGCCTAGGGAAAAACCTGGATATTGAGGTGTATTGCACTAGGATGAAGTACTGGGTCAGTCAACAGACTGATTTAAAGAAATATACTGAGCTTCAGAAATCAGACCACAATTTGTGAGCATCTTCAGGAGACGATCAGTTTAATTACGGGCATTTATCTTTCAAATAGAAAAATGGTCATGGATTCACACAGATTTAATCAGACAAAATATGACACTGAAGGAAGGAAAATAGGTTCAGTAACCAAACCTTGGTCATCAAGATTGTGTTTAAGGAAGGGACCGAGGTTAAGATATTGAGATTGTTGGGATATTGGTAGTTACAAATGCAGCCAATGACAAGGCAAAAGGAGGGACGTATGATAGGGAACCGGGGTTGGCCATGACCATGTCTAGGGTTGGAGAAGATTGGGCAAACAGGAAATAGCAAGACCACAAAAGGGGGATGGAATTGGTGGCAACAATACAGAGTTAACGGTAGGGGATTTATGACAATGGATTCAGTCTTTACAGTGTTTAACTGGAGCTCATCCACTAGTGGTGTCAGATAAGCGGTATGACAGAGGCAGTGAAGGTCAAGAATATCAGCAGATGTTGAAACTAACTCAGTGCTTTTAGATGATGCCACCAAGTGGCAGCAAAGAGAATAAATCCCACTGGAATTCCTGAGGGGAAGGGGGTCACGGAAGGAGGAAGAGAGAACATCGGGTTCCCAGGAGCCAGGTAGGAAGGGTTAACACATTTTTAATATTTTTAAATCTATTTAACTTTACAGGTTATGAATATTAATTATACCTACTTGCACTTCAGTGTATTTTTCTGATAGATGCGATCCTACAGAACCAGCTCCAGCTTGTGTGTGAATATCATGGGAAAATCTGATTTGTTGAAAGTTGCACTGTTGAGCAGTGCAACTTTTAAATGAGCAATGACTGTATTCAATGGGTAATTACTGCACTTTATTCAAAATCCCAAAGTGGTCATTGTCAACATGACATATTTACTCAAAACAACTGAATCAGAATAAAATGCCAGCAGCAGCACAGTGCCACCCCATTCCTGGTTAAAGCCATTTTCACTCACAGCTTGATTTTATTCCTTAGAAACCTTTATTGAACTTGAATAAAACAAATTGGACACCAGTCCTGCTCAGGATGCAATACATTTGTTCTCGTAGAAAAAAAAGTTACAACACAAAACACAGCATTAAAATGTTAACCGACAGGGAGGCACAATAAAATAGGTCGACGTTAAATCTCATCAGTAAGTGCAACCCCACTGCTTTACCTGGAACCTGTATTTGCTTTGATGGGGTAGGGCCAGTACATCACTAAGTTTCAGATTACCTAAACTAGGAAACCCACATTGGCTCAAAATCACATTAAAATCAGGCCCAGCAAAATCAAAGGAATCTGTAATGTTGCCACACAAGTTAGCATGTTGTATTTTGCCACAGCTAATTTTAAACACTAACTTTGGAAGAATATAGTCCATTAAAATAACTTCGTGTTGCTGTAACCTGTTAGATCCAGTGCTGTTTATTGCAACACATTGTGAACCATAACCAGCAGTCAATTGTGAGGGCACTGCCTACTGCTGAACATTACTGAAATACTCTAAAGGAAAAATAACCTTCAGAAAATCATCTTCCACAGATGCTGCAGTTATGTTTTCACATATGAAAACCTAACAATTTCTGAATCAAATTGTACACAGTGTATAACATCCAGAGCCACATACACACCTGGCTCAATAAGAAGAAACTGAATTATTTATTCTAGCATAACGTGGCCGATGAAGGCTCAAACAATAGGATAAAAACACGGTGAACAGTTCAGAAAGGAAGTCAGGCACACCCACAGGAAGTACAGCTTGTTGATAACCACCAGAACAGCAAAACGGTTGAATTTCTGCATAGAGCAGGGATTGAGGTCGAGAGTAATTTAGGTGGAAAGGTTTATTTATTAAAACAGACTTGCAAAAGGCCTTTTCCTCTCTGAGAAATGCTGTCCTGATTTCACATTACAGTTATGACACTAGAACCTTCCATGTACGAGCAGATAAAACACTACATTTATATTTGAATTGACAGATTCATGGGCATAGCTCAAGATAATAGGGTGGAGAGGGGTTTAGGGCAGTGGGTGGAAGTCTGACCATTCGATTTCAACATCAAATAGAATTCAGCTCCCTGAATCGTACTGAGGTTGTTTCTGGCTGTGACAAGGAAGTTACAACTGCCATGTGGCGATTCAATTCCAGTTCTCTATTTCTAAATCCAACACTAAAACAGAATATAACACTAACAGATCATTCTGGGAGAGGGTGGGATGTGTCATGTAGATAAAGAAGCATTTAAGCATCTTATTAACTAGTCAGAATCAAAGTTTTTAATCTACAACACCTTCCATAAATGATATGCCTCTTCCTGCTGATGTCAACTGAATTAGACACAAGATATGAAACCACAAACAGCTGCATCATTAAAACACTTTGATGCAATATTTTGAGTGAAGCACTACAATCCCAGGTTTAAACAATCTGACTTGGAGAGATCAGGTCCCAAGTCCTGTCTCTGTACACTGTTAGTATGCAAATGTAGAATTGGCCTGATTATTTCTGGGAAACTCTAGTAGGGGAATCAGAATTGCTTCTTTGGACAGTGATAAATATCCTTTTGCTTCTCCATTGTTTTAACACAGATTTATTGCTTTTCAGTTGCTGTGGTCTTGTAGAAGCCTCCTCCCCAAACTCCGTCAATACAAAGGTGACAAATGCTGCAGACAAGACACTTCTCTGATGGATGTCAGAATTCGGAGTCAAAAAACCAGTGGGTATTTGCCATTTGACTGGGCACAAAATATCAGAGTCCAGATGAAGCAGCACAGTCCAGCATGTGTCTGCAGACTTTGGGCGTCAACAGTTCAAATGAATTAGACCAAAATGGGAGGGGCAGGTTTTTGTATGAATTTTCACCCTCTAGCCAGAGGGAAAATCTTGGAAGCTGTCTTTGAAAAAGTCACCTGCAGCTGGGAGACAGAGCAGAGAAAAAAAAATTAGGCGTGCTTGGTAAAAAAGGTTGAATGCCAATTTTTTTTTTTAGATTTCTCTGCTCCTGTCACCTCGTGCATGTGGCTTTTCTCAGGCAAGCTGCTTGTGTGTGCAGATTTCAGTTTGTTGATAAATATAGTTTGCTTCGTGTGGCTTACAAAGCAGAGAAATATAAAATGTGCCAGCTATAATTCAGCAATAAGCAGCATGTATAACTGCAAATCTAAAAATTACAGACTGGAAGAGTCCTCTGGCATTATCACTGGCACCGCTCGGAGCCACTGACCAGCCTGTGCTTAGTTACGTCCCAGATGTTTCTTTTGGCTTTGATTTCATTATCACTCCTCTCCCCAACATTAAGATTGATATTAACCACAGAGGACAACCAGCATTTAATTCCCAGCTGGACAATGGAAGCTACAACCTAGATACACAAGCTACTTGACCTAACCAGTCAATAAAGGCATTTACCCCACTACACAAGCATGAGATACAAGAAAATTCTTGAAATTTGTAGGACCTGCCAGCAGCTCCTCAGAACATCAGTCTCTGAAAGTATATATAATCCAAATAGAAGGCCAAAGAGAATTGAAGCTTGATCTAATCTGCTTGCAGTTTTATACTGCCAGTTTTGGACATGGGAAACTTTGAGAATTGAGTCCATGCTAGCTCTCAGAACAACAATCCAAAGTCCAAAGATGTGCGGGTTAAGTTAATTGGCCATGACACGAAGATGAGTGGAAAAGCAAATTGCGTGGAGGTGTGGAAAGTCTGCAGAGAGATCTGGATAGGCTGAGTGAGTGGGCGAGGACCTGGCAGATGGAGTATAATGTTAGCAAATATGAGGTTATCCACTTTGGTAGAAATAATAGTAGGAGGGACTATTATTTAAAAGGCAAAAAGCTGCAGCATGCTACGGTGCAGAGGGACCTGGGGGTCCTTGTGCACGAATCACAAAACCCCAGTCTGCAGTTGCAGCAGGTGATCAGGAAGGCGAATGGGATGTTGGCCTTTATAGCGAGGGGGATAGAATATAAAAGCAGGGAGGTCTTGCTGCAACTGCACAGGGTACTGGTGAGGCCGCAGCTGGAGTACTGTGTGCAGTTTTGGTCACCGCACTTGCGGAAGAATATATTGGCCTTGTAGGGAGTGCAGAGGAGGTTCACTAGGCTGATACCGGAGATGAGGGGGTTGGCCTATGAAGAGAGATTGAAAGACTGGGTCTGTACTCAGAGTTTAGAAGGCTGAGGGGGAAATCTTATAGAGACATATAAGATAATGAAGGGGATAGATAGGGTAGAGGTAGAGAGATTCTTCCCGCTTAGAAAGGATAGCAGGACTAGAGGGCACAGCCTCAAAATAGGGGGGGGGGGGGGGTGCAGTTTAGATCAGAGCTGAGGAGGAACTTCTTCACTCAAAGGGTGGTGAATCTCTGGAATTCTCTGCCCACTGAAGTGGTGGAGGCTACCTCGCTAAATATATTTAAGTCACGGACAGATAGATTTCTGATAGACAGGGGAATTAAGGGTTTGGGGAGAAAGCGGGAAAGTGGAACTGATCCACTTCAGATCAGTCATGATCTCATTGAATGGCAGGGCAGGCTCGAAGGGCTAGATGGCCTACTCCTGCTCCTATTTCTTATGTTCTTATGCCATGCTAAAAATTGCCCTTAGTGTCCTGAGATGCATAGGTTAGAGGTATTAGTGGATAAATATGTACGGATATGGGGGTAGGGCTTGGGTGGGATTGTGGTCGGTGCAGACTCAATGGGCCGAATGGCCTCTTTCTGCACTGTAGGGTTTCTATATATAAAAAAATCCAATCAGTCTCACTTTGCAACTCTACAGCTCTGTACAGTTAGTTCCCTAAGTACCCATCCAATTTTCACTTAAAATCACTGATCACCTCTATAGGCGCTAGTTCCAGTTTGGGACCTTTTGCTGTTTTAAAACATTCACATCCTCAAATCTATGTACCAAGTCTATATACCATCAGCTCATAGTAGCAGCTTTTCATTGTCTACCTCATCTAAACCTGTCAAACTCAATCTCCCTTGCTCCATGGAGAACAAAGCCAGCCTCTCCAAATTAACCCTGTAGTTGAATGACATATTCCCTCAACATGCCCTGCTACCATTAATACTTTGTGCATACAAATCCTTAAGCTCCTCTCTCCATGCATACCCTTAAGAACAGCATCATTCCACTTATGTTTTGGAAAGGATTATTAGAGACAGGATTTATAGTTATTTGGAGAGTAATGAGTTGATTAGAGACAGTCAGCATGGTTTTGTAGCGGGTAGGTCGTGCCTTACTAACCTTATCGAGTTCTTTGAGAAAGTGACCAAAGAGGTGGATAGGGGTAAGGCAGTTGATGTGGTGTATATGGATTTTAGCAAGGCGTTTGATAAGGTTCACCATGGTAGGCTTCTGCAGAAAATGCAGATGTATGGGATTGGGGGTGATCTAGGTAATTGGATCAGGAATTGGCTAGCAGATAGGAGACAGAGGGTGGTGGTTGATGGTAAATATTCGTCATGGAGTTCGGTTACGAGTGGTGTGCCTCAGGGATCTGTTTTGGGGCCACTGCTGTTTGTAATTTTTATTAATGATCTGGATGAGGGTATAGTTGGGTGGATTAGTAAGTTTGCTGATGACACCAAAGTCGGAGGTGTGGTAGATTGTGAGGAAGGGTGTCATAGTTTGCAGGATGACTTAGAAAGGTTGCAGAGCTGGGCTGTGAGGTGGCGGATGGAGTTTAATGTGGAGAAGTGTGAGGTAATTCATTTCGGTAGGAATAACAGATGTGTTGAGTATAGGGCTAACGGGAGGACTTTGAATAATGTGGAGGAGCAGAGGGATCTAGGTGTATGTGTACATAGATCCCTGAAAGTTGGGAATCAAGTAGACAAGGTTGTTAAGAAGGCATACGGTGTCTTGGCGTTTATTGGTAGGGGGATTGAATTTAGGAGTCGCAGCGTCATGATGCAACTGTACACAACTCTGGTGCGGCCACACTTGGAGTTTTGTGTGCAGTTCTGTTCCCCACATTACAGAAGGATGTAGAGGCTTTGGAGAGGGTGCAGAGGAGGTTTACCAGGATGTTGCCTGGTATGGAGGGGAGATCCTATGAGGAGAGACTGAGAGACTTGGGGTTGTTTTCGCTGGAAAGAAGGCGGCTAAGAGGGGATCTCATTGAAACATATAAGATGATTAGAGGTTTAGACAGGGTAGATAGTGATAGCCTTTTTCCTAGGATGGAGAAAGCTAGCACGAGGGGGCACGACTTTAAATTAAGGGGGGGTAGTTATAGGACTGATGTCAGGGGTAGGTTCTTTACCCAGAGGGTGGTGAGGGACTGGAATGCCCTGCCAGCTGCAGTTGTAAATGCACCTAGCTTGGGGGCGTTTAAGAGATCTGTGGATAGGTTTATGGATGAAAAGGGATTGGTTTAGACTAGTGGGTCATTGTTTTGTAACTGGTCGGCGCAACATCGTGGGCCGAAGGGCCTGTTCTGCGCTGTAATGTTCTATGTTCTATATTGCCTCTCACTGTTGTCTGTATTACAATTCCAGCTGCCACCAATTATTCTGTTAGATTATACCCTGTTGCAGTTGCTTTTCATCATCCTGAGGCACCTCTAGCATTGGTACTTCACAAATTGTGAAAGGACGTTGTATTCTTAGCGATTGAAGCAGTGGTCCTAGTACTGACCCCTGGGGAATACCACTGTTTTAACCACCCTTCAGTCTGAGAAACATTTATCACCTCTTGCTGTTTCGTGTCCTTAAGATGACTTTTACCCAAAGTGAGACTAACCCACCTTTTCCACAAGTCTCACTTGTCTTTTATGTGGGATTTTTCCACTGTATCTCCTTCATCGATCTTCTGTCACTTCACCAAAAGATACAATTCGATTGGTCAAGCACTATCTGCTTTAATCAAATCAAACTTCTCCAACTGCCCGTTAGTTTTCCCCTGATATATTTCTTCTTCACTTACCCTCCCTGGTAAGTGAATTTAAAACATAGAACATAGAACCCTACAGTGCAGAAACAGGCCCTTCGGCCCATTGAGTCTGCACCGAACACAATCCCACCCAAACCCTATCCCCATATCCCTACACATTTTACCTGCTAATCCCTCTAACCTACACATCCCAGGACACTAAGGGGCAATTTTAGCAAAGCCAATGAACCTAACCCGCACATCTTTGGACTGTGGGAGGAAACCGGAGCACCCGGAGAAAACCCACGCCTGATAAGTGCTTGAAAAATTCCCTTGACACACACATATACTTTTTAAAATTTCTTTATATTTGCCATCATGCAACCAGCTTCAGTTCCCCTGCCTTTTCCTCCTGTTAGGATGTACCTAGCCTCAGATCACTCACTGTTCCATTCCCGTTTTACCTCAATATTTGGTTCCAATTCATTCTGGCTAGCCTTCTTCCTTGTGAGAGCCTCCACTTTAAATTACGTCTTTCTCTTCCCCATTACGAATGAAATCATACACCTTAATGGTCATTCTTACCCAATATCCCCCAGGCACACACTTATTTAGTGCCAGAAGTAGGCTTACATTAACATTGCAATGAAGTTACTGTGAAAATCCCCTAGTCATCACACTCTGGCACCTGTTCAGGTACACTGGGGGAGAATTTAGCATGGCCAATGCACCTAATCAGCATGTCTTTTGGACTGTGTGAGGAAGCCAGAGGACACCCATGCAGATATGGGGAGAACATACAGACTCACACAGACAGTGACCCAAGCCGGGAATCAAACTCAGGTCCCAGGCGCTGACAAACAGCAGGGCTAACCACTGTGCCAATTCATTCCCCAGCGCCAGATCCAGCAATGCCCCCTGCCTAGCTGAACCAAGGACATAAATGGCCAAAGAAGGTGTTCTGAACACATTAAGAAATTCCTCCCCTTCTCACATTATCCCATTCAATATTTCGAGTAATTAAGTTCCACAATGTCACCAATCTATCGTTCTTGCATATCTCCGTTTTCCTTGCAGATCAGCAAACTAGTTTGTTCTTACAATCTTTGGTATCACTTACCAGCTCACTCGAAGCAAATAGCTAAATAATCAAGGCCAGTAACTATTTCAGTGGGATACGGGAAATTGTAACTCATGTTTTGGGGACTATATGCTTCTTGTTTTTAAAAGTAGCTTCAGACATGATATACAGAACTTTATAAATCTTTATCACTTTTTTGTCATATTTAATCAAATCAAAGTTGAAGCACGCTGCCAGGTTTACAAATTTAAGCTGAAGGCCAATGCCTTTTTAGGGAACAGGTACAGGCAGTTTATTCAGTTTCATTATTCTCTCAAACACACGGGCCCCTAAAGGAATCGTAGTAACTTGCTCAAGAATATGTAGTATATAATCCTACAATATTGTCAGCAATATCTACTTTCCAATTAAATCTTACCGTATCCACCAGAAGAATTAGAGGATCCATAACCATAGTTGGCACCAGCCCCTCCTGCTCCACTGCCACCACCATATCCATAGTTTCCTCCGCCATAGCCAGTCCCTAGGAAGGGAAGAACACTTGTCACACAGAGCTCCCATCCTGTATGCGATTGATAAGGTACAGTACTTCAAGGCCATTTCTGTGCTCCAGTAATCTATAGCAAATTTTGATGACTGTGTCCCCAAGGCACTTGAACAGCATTATTTTTTTTTAGATCCAATAACAGAGGAGAAAAGGCGACATATTTCCCAGTCAGGATGGTATATGGCTTGGAGGGGAACTTGTAGATAAAGGTGTTTCCATGATATATTAGCAAATCCACCAATTACACAGGCACTAATCCTGACAACATAAACCGGAGTGTCAACATTCCTTCACAGGGGGTGGCATGGAGGTTAGCCCTACTGCCTCACAATGCCAGGGATGCAGGATCGATTCCTGGCTTGGGTCACTGTCTGTATGGAGTTTGCACATTCTGCCCGTGTCTGCATGGGTTTCTTCCAGGTACTCCGGTTTCCTCCCAGCATTCAAAGATGTGCAGGTTAGGTTGATTGGCCATGCTAAATTGCTCCTAGTTTCAGGGAAATTAACAGGGTAAATATGTGGGGTTACGGGGATAGGGTGGATTTGTTGTCAGTGTAGGTTCGATGGACCGAATGGCCTCCTTCTGTACTGGAAGAATCCTATGATTCTAACAGACAACACTCAACATTCATTCTATCAGAATTAAACATTTAGAAACCCAGGTGCAAGGCCAAAACTATCATTTTTATAAACATTTCACTAGGGACTAAGAAGCAAAGGCAGAATGAAGATCACGTGAATTACAAATCCTCTTTACATCGCCTTGTCAGTGTTGGCTCCTCATTTTACTGTTGAACTGACAGGGAATGAGGCTGCTCATTCTCTTCTGGTCTCCAGTTGGCATAAAACTGCCATCAATGTAACCATGTGAAGAATACCACAAGATGGCTGCTGTCGGGGGAGAGTTTCAGGATTTCAAATGATCATTCTCAAAAAGGTACATGGAGGCAAACTATTGGCCGGCTAGGGTACACAGCCAGGAAGACACGATGTAATGTGGCATGGTCTCAGAATGAAGCGCAGGATGTTTGGAGGCACAAGATACAGTGCATGCACACAAAGTTAATGAATAGAAAAATGAAAAGGAAAATCAAAAACTCTTACCAGAAGACAAGTAACCAGAATTGTTGGATGCGTTGAAACCACCTCTGCCAGCTCTGCCACGACCTCGGCCTCTACCTCTCTGCACAGGAGGACCTGCAGGGGGACCAGTAGAGAGCACTCCCATTCCCATACCACCACTAAATCCCATGTTGTGCTGCTGAGGCTGTTTGGAGAGATATATGCATTACTTTGTATCTCAGTGCTGCAAGTTTTAATTATGTCAATATAAGTGAACGTCCTTCCTGGAATAAGCTTGCAGTTACATGAAAAAAAAGTGGATCTATTCAAATCAAATATTCCTCATTGCAGAAGCCAAGTCCTAAATATCTGCACTTGGTTTGGTTTCACAAAGCAGTCCAGGTACAGTGGTTAGACCTTGATCTTATTTTTGCTATTTAAAAGATTCCTTTAAAGGTTAACAACTCAAGGTTACACCAACTGTAAACTGGCCAATCTTTTAGCACTTCACTGAAATTTTATACCAATTAAATATTGGGTTAAGGATATCTTGGAGCGGCTGCAGAACATTCTGAAGGGGGGGGGGGGGGGGGGGGGGGGTGAGCAGCCAGAAATCATTATACACGTTGGCGTAAATGACGTAAATAGAAATAGGGATGAGATCCTGAGGAGTGTTCGGAGAGAACTAGAAAAAAAGGTTAAAAAGCGGAGGTCAGGAGGTTACTTGGACAAATAAACTGGAAGGAGGCATTCTTAGGGAAAAGTACCGAAGGAAGGTGGCGGATATTCAAGGAATGTTTGTCTGGCGCTCTGCATGACAATGTTCCGATAAGGCAAGGGGGTTTTGGTAGATCGCGGGAACCGTGGTGCACGAAGGCTGTGTTGAACCTAGTCAGGAGGAAAAGGAAGGTGTACAAAAGGTTCAGGGAACTAGGAGAGGTTAAGGATCTGGAAGAATATAAGGACTGTAGAAAGGAGGTTAAAAGGGAAATTAGGAGAGCCAGAAAGGGGTCATGAGAAGATCTTGGCAGGTAAGATTAAGGAAAATCCCAAGGCCTTCTATAAGTATGTGAAAGGTAAAAGGGTGAGAAGGGAAAGGATAGGACCTATAAAAGGTGAAGGGGGAAAGGTCTGTGTAGAACCAGAAGAAATGGCGGAGGTGCTTAATGAATACTTTGCCTCAGTATTCACAGTGGAAGCTGATTTGGGAGATCTTGCTATGGACTTGCAGCAGGTGGAAAAGATTGAGTACGTGGACATTAAGGAGGAGGATGTGTTAGAACTTTTGAATTCTATCAAAATAGATAAGTCGCCGGGACCAGATGGGATGTACCCCAGGATACTGTGGGAGGCCAGGGAAGTGATTGCAGAGCCCTTGGCGATGATCTTTGCGTCGTCAATGGAGACGGGAGAGGTTCCGGAAGATTGGAGGATTGCAGATGTAGTCCCTATTTTCAAGAAATGGAACAGAGATAGCCCGGGAAATTACCACCCGGTGAGTCTGACCTCAGTGGTTGGTAAGCTGATGGAGAGGCTTCTGAGGGACAAGATTTACGAGCATTTGGAGAGGTTTGACATGATCAGGAATAGTCAGCATGGATTTGTCAAGGGCAGGTCGTGCCTTTCGAGCCTAGTTGAGTTCTTCGATAATGTGACTGAACACATTGACGAAGGAAGTGCCGTGGACGTAGTGTACATGGACTTCAGCAAGGCTTTTGATAAGGTCCCCCATGCAAGACTTCTTGAGAAGGTGAGAGGGCATGGGATCCAAGGGTCTTTGGCCTTGTGGATCCAGAACTGGCTTGCCTGCAGAAGGCAGAGAGTGGTTGTGGATGGGTCTTTTTCGGAATGGAGGTCAGTCACCAGTGGGGTGCCCCAGGGATCTGTTCTGGGACCCTTGCTGTTTGTCATTTTCATAAATGACCTGGATGAGGAAGTGGAGGGATGGGTTAGCAAGTTCGCTGATGACACGAAGGTCGGCGGTGTTGTGGATGGTCTGGAAGGATGTCAAAAGTTGCAGCAGGACATAGATAGGATGCAGGAATGGGCGGAGAAGTGGCAGATGGGACTTCAACGCGGATAAATGTGTAGTCGTCCATTTCGGCAGAACCAATGGGATGAACGAGTACACTATTAAGGGCAGGGGTCTCAGTAGCGTTGAAGAGCAGAAGGATCTCGGGGTCCGGGTTCACAGGACTCTTAAATCGGCCTCGCAGGTGGAGGAGGTGGTCAAGAAGGCGTATGGTGTACTGGCCTTCATTAATCGAGGGATTGAGTTTAGGAGTCGGGAGGTAATGCTGCAACTTTACAGGACCCTCGTCAGGCCTCATTTGGAGTACTGTGCGCAGTTCTGGTCGCCTCACTATAGGAAAGACGTAGAAGCTATTGAAAGGGTGCAGAGGAGATTTACAAGGATGTTGCCTGGACTGGGAAGCATGCCTTATGAAGATAGGTTGAGGAAGCTGGGACTCTTTTCCCTGGAGAGACGAAGGTTGAGAGGCGACCTGATAGAAGTATATAAAATGTTGAGAGGAATAGATAGGGTGGACTCTCAGAGGCTATTTCCCCGGGTTGAAATGGTCGCTACGAGAGGACACAGATTTAAGGTGCGGGGAGGGAAGTACAGAGGTGATGTTAGGGGTAAGTTTTTCACTCAGAGGGTGGTGAGTGAATGGAATCGGCTGCCGTCGTCGGTGGTGGAGGCGAACTCGCTGGGGTCTTTTAAAAGACTTCTGGATGAGTATATGGGGTTTAATGGGATTGGGGGTTATAGATAGGTCTATAGATTGGTGGGGTTGATGTGATCGGCGCAGCTTGAGGGCCGAAGGGCCTGTTTGTGCTGTAATGTTCTATGTTCTAAGCGGGATTTCGAGGATGGTAATCTCTGGGTCACTTCTAGTGCCACGTGCTAGTGAGAGTAAAAACAGGAGAACATGGCAGATGAATGCACGGCAAAAGAATTGGTGCAGGGATTCAGATTCTTAGATCTTTTCTGGGGCAGAGGTGACCTGTTTAAGAGGAAGGGGTTGAATCTAAACTGGAGGGAGACCAATATCCCAGGGGGACAAATTGGCTAATACTACAAGGGAGGGTTCAAACTAGATTGGCAGAGGAATTGGATCCTCAGCAGCAGGGGAGCAAATGAGGGGCTGACAGGAGATGCAGTTCTCAGCAACAACAAGCTGAATAGATGATAGGCAGGAGCATGGCAAGGAGTGGGGAAATATTCAGGGAGATTGGAGAGACCTGCAGGAGTAATAGGGTTGTCATAGTAGGGAATTTTAATTTTCCTAACACAGACGTAGGAGACTGAGGGGTGATCTTATAGATGCTCCACTAGTCACCATCCACCAATCCAAATAGCACCCATTGACCCCTACTCTCTGCCTCCCATTTGACAACCAATCCTCTATCCACGCTAACACCCTACCCCCAACTCCATGTCCCTCGACCTTCTGCAATAATCTCTTGGGAGGTGCCTTGTCAAACGCCTTCTGAAAATCTAGAAAGACCACATCCACCGGCTCTCCTCTATCCACTGCCCTAGACACATCCTCATAGAACTCCAGTAAATTTGTCAGACACGACTTCCCTTTAATGAAACCGTGCTGCATCTGCTCTATCAAGCAATTCCCTTCAAGATGCCTCGCAATTTCCTCCTTAATAACAGATTCTAACATTTTACCTACCACAGACGTTAACTAACCGGCCTATAACTCCCCGCCTTTTGCCTGGCACCCTTCTTAAACAACAGCATATCATTAGCCGCTTTCCAATCATCCGGCACTTCCCCGGAATCCAGCGACATCTGGAAAATAACCACCAAGGAATCCACTATCACCTCCACCATTTCTTTCAGAACCCTCGGATGCATTCCATCCGGTCCTGGGGACTTGTCCACAATCAGCCCCTCCAGTCTGTCGAGCACCACCTCTCTAGTAAAGTGTGAGGTGGTCCACTTTGGTAGGAATAATGGTAGGAAGGACCATTACTTACGTGGCAAAAAACTGCAGCAGGCGACGGTGCAGAGGGACCTCGGGGTCCTTGTGCATGAGTCGCAAAAACCCAGCTTGCAGGTGCAGCAGATAGTCAGGAAGGCGAATGGGATGCTGGCCTTCATAGCGAGGGGGATTGAATATAAAAGTAGGGAGGTCTTGCTGCAGCTGTATAGGGCATTGGTGAGGCCGCAGCTGGAGTACTGTGTGCAGTTTTGGGCGCCGCACCTGCGCAAAGATATTTTGGCCTTGGAGGGAGTGCAGAGGAGGTTTTCTAGGCTGATACCGGAGTTGAGGGGGTTGAGCTATGAGGAGAGGCTGAATAAACTAGGCTTGTACTCGTTAGAGTTTAGAAGAATGAGGGGAGATCTCATTGAGACGTATAAGATGATGAGTGGGATGGATAGGATAGAGGTGGAGAGACTCTTCCCGCTCAGAAAGGACAGTAGGACTAGGGGGCACAGCCTCAAGATAAAGGGGGGGTGGTTTAGAACGGAGTTGAGGAGGAACTTCTTCACTCAAAGGGGGGTGAATCTCTGGAATTCTCTGCCCGTTGAAGTGGTGGAGGCTGCCTCGCTAAATATTTTTAAGATGTGGGTTGATGGGTTTTTGATAAGAGAGGGGATTAAGGGTTATGGGGAGAGGGCGGGAAAGTGGAACTGAGCCGCGACAGATCAGCCATGATCTTATTGAATAGCGGGGCAGGCTCGAAGGGCTAGATGGCCTACTTCTGCTCCTATTTCTTATGTTCTTATGAGAGACATGGATAGAGCAAATGCATTGTCTTTTTCCCACGGTTGAGGAATCGAGAACTAGAGGGCCTAGGTTTAAGAGGAGAAAGAATTAATGGGAACCTGAGGAGCAAAGCATTTTTTTTTATACAGAGGGTGGGACAAATGTGGAATGAGCTGCTGGAGGAAGTGGTTGAGGCAGGGACATTGACAACATTTCAAAGCATTTGGACAGATACATGGATAGGAAAGGTTTAGAGGGATATGGGCCAAATGGATAGGAAAGGTTTAGAGGGATATGGGCTAAATGCAGTCAAATAGGGTCAGCTTAGATAGGCTTTTTGGTCGGACCAGTGTCTCCATGCCATAGATTCTATAAGGTGATATGACCCAGCCAGTCTTATCCTCCAGAAGCAGCAATTCTATATGAGCTTCTACTCTCTCCCAATTCTGTTCCTTTAAGAATATAAGAAATAGGAGGAGTAGGCCATCTAGCCCCTCGAGCCTGCCCCGCTTTACCCAACTACTGCAAGGCCTCACTTCAACCTCTCACTCTGCTTTACATCTCTTATATTGTTTCATCTTACATCGCCTTGCTTGAGGTTCTTAACCATTGGAAAAGTCTATTATTGTCTATTTGTTCCCCTCCTTTTATAACTGTTAACAATAAAACACTAATCTTCTCAACCCTTTGCATTTAAATTTCCTCAGCATCCTAATGAATCTGGGTTTCACCCAGTCTACAACCTTAAACGTCTTGCCCATGTTGTGTACCTAAACCCGCATGGTGCACCAAACTGTATACTGCTATAAAGCAATGCACAATTATATCTCCACTTTTATATTCTATACATCTTGCAAAAAACAAGTATTCTACTCGTTCTTTGTCCTCCCATTATACCTTTTGTCCCTTGTGCATTTTCCTGATGGTGATAGTTCAATCTCCTTTTAATGGATATTAACTCATGAAGGAGCCTAGATCAACAAGCATCAGGTAGTTATTTGATCACAAGGCCATTGACGGGAATCTAATCCCAATTTATCTCAGTCGAGGTTAACAAGTGAGGAGGCATTATCACCCAGATTAAGGTGACCACAGCTTGGTGATCAGACCAGGAACCTCATGGGTATGGTTAGCTTTGGGGTGAAAAAAAAAGGTGGTTGACTTTCTGCTTTGGAACACAATACCATTAACTATTTTAGGAATACAGCGATAAGCAAAGCTGGGTGCAGTTACATGCTCTCCTGTGGTCACCTGGTCTAAGCTCAGGTGAGCACAAAATTATTATCCCAACAAAAGAGCAAAGACAAGTTAGGACAAATCCATGATGATGATGAAGGTTGTATATTGTCTCTTGGAAGGACGAAGTTGACACTGCCAGCCTGTTCTTAGTCCACATTTGCATTGACGATAAAGACAGAATCTTAAAAGAGGACCTACCTGAACAATTCTCTTTTTCTTGACTTCTACAGGAGGTTGGTGGGGAAAAAGTTTTTCCAGAGCAGCCAGTGCAGCGTGTGCTTTAGCTACTTTCTTATTGGAGCCTGACCCAGTGAATTTCTGTCCATCAACTTCAACCTGAGGAAAAGAAATAAAATAAATTAATTAGATTTAAACAATTCTCAGAAATATTTTACACGTCCCAAAGAACAGCATAGCTCATACAAGGCGATCCATACCTCCATAACAAAACGTTTATCATGGCTGCCTCCAGTCTCAGATATTAATTCATACTTCAGTCCCCTTCGCTTCTCATTCAGCTCCATAACTGGATTCTTTCCCTGTTTGGTTAAAATTGGACCTTGCTGCCGTGTACTCTGAATGGACAAAACAGGAATATACTCAGTCAAATGAAGAATTCAGTAGTTATTCATCTCTGGTGAGTCTGGCTCCCCATCATTTGTACAAATGAATGAATTGTACTCCCGAAAGCGAACCTTTACCACTACTGAAAACTGTATCACATGGAGCTTATGTTAAAGCTGTGCCAGTTCAAAGTTGTTGCCATACAGTACCTCAGCCTCTGGAGTTACAGCTACTGCCTTGACAGTCACTGCTGCGGGAACTGGTGTAACTGGCTTGGGTTCAATCTTAACTACAGTTTCTTCAATTTTCTCAGGTTCCACTCCAGTTGGGAGTCCCTTATCCTGCAAAACCTGTCCGAAAACAAGTGGGTTAATTGACAGTTTTAAATGGAACAGGTGGAAAAACGGAAAGTATCATATCCAGTAATTTAATTCTTTGCCAAAACAAGAACAACATATTTCTTTTTGTTCTGTAGATGGGTCACATGGACACAAAATGTTAACTGTGTTTCTCTCGCCAGACGCTGCCAGACCTGCTGAGTTTATCCAGCTTCCACATTTGCTTTGCGAGTTTTCTATTTATCAGCTTTAACCAATCAAATGTCCATTAGCAGATCCTTCTCACTAGTAAGGCAGACAGCTGCGGCGAGACAATATTTATAGATATCAATTTAGTAAAATGAAATATTGCTCTCATGGCTGTAACTTCCATATTAATGCAATCTCACAACTGTCATACAGCTTTACAGTATGGAAACAGGCCCTTTGGCCCAATATGTCCATGCTACCCTTATTTTTAAAATCCCTAAGCTAATCCCAATAGCCTGCATTTGGCCCATATCTCTCTATACCCATCACACCCATGTAACTATCTAAAAGCTTTTAAAAAGATAAAATTGTACCCGCCTCTACTACTACCTCTGGCAGCTTGTTCCAGACACTCACCACCCTCTGAAAAACTTGTCCCTCTAGAACCTTTTGTATCTCTTACTTTAAACCCATGCCCTCTCGTTTTAGACTCCCCTACCTTTGGGAAAAAATATTGACTGTCCAGCTGATCTGTGCCTCTCATTATTTTATAGAGCTCTCAGCCTTCTACCCTCCAGTGAAAAAAAGTCCCGGTCTATTCAGCCTCTCCTTATAACTCGATCCATTAAGTCCCGGTAGCATCCTAGTAAATCTCTTCTGCACTCTTTCTAGTTTAATAATATCCTTTCTATAATAGGGTGATCAGAACTGCACACAGCATTCCACGTGTGGCCTTACCCATGTTTTGTACATCTTTAACAAGACGTCCCAACTCCTGTATTCAATGTTCTGACCAATGAAACCAAGCATGCTGAATGCCTTCTTCACCACTCTGTCCACTTGTGACCCCACTTTCAAGGAGCTATGAACATGTACCCCTAGATCTCTTTGTTCTGTAACTCTCTCCAATGCTCTACCATTAACTGATTAAGTCCTGCCCTGGTTCAGTCTACCAAAATGAATTACATCGCATTTGTCTAAATTAAACTCCATTTGCCATTCACCAGCCCAATGGCCCAACTGATCAAGATCCCGCTGCAATTGGAGATAACCTTCCTCATTGTTCACCATGCCACTAATTTTGGTGTCATTTGCAAACTTACTAATCATGCTCCCTATATTCTTACCCAAATCATTAATATAAATGACAAATAACAGTGGACCCAGCACTGATCCCTCAGGTACACTGCTGGTCACAGGCCTCCAGTTTGGAAAATAACCCTCTACAACCACCCTCTGGCTTCTGTCAAGAAGTCAATTTTGTATCCATTTAGAAACCACACCCTGGATCCCATGAGCTTTAACTTTATGCAACTGTTTAATGAAATATACCCTTCCATTTCACAAACTGACACTTGAATGAGAGCTGAAACGCTCATCAACTTGGCCTGAAATCTTTATCAAACGTCCAGTCAGTGCAAATTGAAGAGCCACCTACACAATACATCTGATGCAGAGAAACTTTTTAAAAGTGCTCTTTAAAAGAGGAGCAAATGAGTCTGGAGAAAAGGGCGTCAAAGTTTGCCATGTTGTGGAGATGCTGGCGTTTTTTTTTATAGAACCCTACAGTGCAGAAACAGGCCCTTCGGCCCATCGAGTCTGCACCGAACACAATCCCACCCAGACCCTATCCCCATATCCCCACACATTTACCTGCTAATCCCTCTAACCTACACATCCCAGGACACTAAGGGGCAATTTTAGCATAGCCAATGAACCTAACCCGCACATCTTTGGACTGTGGGAGGAAACCGGAGCACCCGGAGAAAACCCACGCAGACACGAGGAGAATGTGCAAACTCCACACAGGCAGTGACCCGAGCCGGGAATCGAACCCAGGACCCTGGAGCTGTGAAGCAGCAGTGCTAACCACTGTGCTACCGTGCCGCGTTGGATTGGGATAAGCATAGTAAGAAGTCTCACAACACCAGGTTAAAGTCCAGCAAGTTTATTTGCCAGCATTCCGAAAGCTTGTGGCTTGTGCCACCAAATTAACCTGTTGGACTTGAACCTGGTGTTGAGACACTTCTACTGTCCTCAAGGTTTGGCCAGAGTTGAGTTCTCAGTAGGTTTTAGAAAAGGTAGAAAAAAAGCAAAGTGGTGAAGGTGGCTAGCAAGGAGTGACGGGAGTGCTCCTGCTCTGTTTGGACGGAAGGGGTGGTGAAGAGAAAGAGAAGACAACAGCCGAGGTAAATAGACATTTACAATTTAACATCCTTGCCCTAAATAAAACAAAGGTATCATACCTTGACTGCTACATGCAGCTTGGCAGTTTTTTTAGATGGCCCCGATGCTTCATAGCTCTTCCCATCTACTTCCACAGACATGGTGAATACAGGAGCATGGACAGGGCCCGTCTGGGATATTAACTTGTATTGAAGACCAGGTCGCAGTTGGTTAAGTCTCATTAATGCATTCATTGCTTGGGCAGGTTCGACCTTTTCCTCTGCTGCTGTCAGTCACAAACCAAGTTTAAGGCATAATCCAAAGCTTGTAGACAAATCCAACATCCCTTTTATAAATGGTTCTTACAGGCAATAGTCCTTAGATATACCCTCCTCCGTTAATAATACTAAGCTTGCTCTATGGCAAGTTGTTTGAACAAGGCCAGCATAACCTGGAACAGTTAACTGCAGCAATTCTTTGGCTAGGGAACAAAAAACAGCAAGCTATCTATTCAAAATCACAACCCAATATCAAAACCAGCTACCAGCTAAAGGCATTCTCAGGGCCTGGTTGCAATGACCCCACTCCAACAAAATAGTCTGAAGACACCAATGAAGACTTGAATGGTCACACGAGCAAAGTATACTGGACTGCTGGGTTCAATAGGACCATAGCTCAACAACCAGTAACACTGTAGGTCGGAGAATGTTTAAAAGTGGAAACATATTAAAATTAACTTAATTGCATAAATAAGTATGGAACAAATCTTTTCTCTTGAGTTCCATGTAATGGTTGAAAGGCCTCCAAATTTACAACAGCAATCAGACTCCCAGCAGTGCCAATCAAATGGAATATGAAGCAACAGGCATATAATGTCACTATCATTTTAAGTGGACAGCATCTCAAAATCATTTGTTCCTAAAAGGGTTCAGTAGAGATCAACATGTTTTCGACAGAACATTATTACAGAACTATTAGATTGCAGTAGGAGGCTGTCTGACCCATCATGTCTTCACCAGCTCTCTGAATGACCATTTCACCTAGTATTTTTTTCTGCCTTTTCCCCATAACCTTGCAATATTTCTTTCAGAATAATAATTTAATTTCTGCTTGAATGCCTCGAATGAGCCTGCCACCGCCAGATTGTGAGGCAGTGCATTCCAGACCCAAACCATTTGCTGCGTGAAAGTTTCTTCTCATATTGCTTTTGCTCCTTTGACCAATTACCGTAAAGCAGAACTGCCTGGTTCTCGATCCTTCCTCCAATGGGAATAGCTTCCCCCCATTTGCTCTGTCAAGCCTCTCATGATTTTAAAGCACCAAATCTTTCAGCCTGCTTTTCTCCAACAAAAAAAATCTCCAACTTCTCCAATCTGTCATAACTGAAATGTCTCACTGCTGCAACTACTCTTGTAAATCTCTTCTGCATTCTCTCAATGCCTTCACATCCTTCCCCAAATTTGGCACCCAGAAGGTTGAACTTGTGTCTCATAAAAGCTCAATATAACCTCTTAGTTCTTGTACTTGATGTCCCTATTAATGAAGCTTTATTACCTGCCTTCTCAACCTGTCCTGCCACCTTTTACAACTGATAAGACATGCAGGCCCAGGTCTCTGTCCTGCACTCCCTTCACTTCATACCATTTCCCCATATTCTTCTGACAAAATGTTTCACCTCAATTCTCTGCACTGAACTTCATCTGCCACTCACCTTCAATTTACCAACTTGTCTATTTCCTTTTGAAGTTCTACACTGGCCCCCTCACTGTTTACAATAATTTCAAGTTTGGTATTGTGTGCAAATTTGAAATTGCTTCCTGTACACCAGATTTAGATGATTGACATACATCAGGAAATGCAAGAATCCCAATACCAACCACAGGGAACTCCACTACAGACTTTCCTCTAGCCTCAAAAACATTCACTGACCATTACTATCTGTTTCCTATCACTCAGCTAGTTTTGTATCTATGTTGCCACTGTCCCTTTTAGTGCATGAGCTATAACTTTGCTCACAATGCCTACATACACAGTGCTGTGTCAAATGCCTTTTGGAAATCTACATACACTGCATCAGCAATCCTACCCTTATCAACTGCCTTGGTTACCTCTTCAAAAAAAAACTCCAGCAAGTTAGTTAAACACAATTTTCCCTAAAAGAAAATCAATGCTGGCTCTCCTGTTTGTCCGTATATTAATTCGGTCTTGAATTATAATTTCTAGAACTTTCCCCAACAAAGTTAAACTGACAACTTTGTAATTACTAGGCTTGTTCAGAAAACGGTGCCAGGATAAGGGTGCAATGTTTGCGATTTTATCATTCCCCTCAATATCATTAGATGCATTTTATCCAGTCCTGTTGTCAGCTTACAGCACAGTTAGCCTATCTAATACAATCTCCTTAGCAATTTTAAACCTTTCTCATGACTGAATTCCCTCCTTTCACCATGGACAAATGGTAAGGACAAATGCAAAGTATTGACTATCTGTGTACATTTCATTTTTGGTCCCTAATTGGCCCTACTCCACGTTTTACCATGTGCCTCTAATTCATAAATAGATGGTTTTGGAATTCCCTTGTGTTAGCTGTTGGTCTCTTCATACTTAGTTCTCTTTTTGCTGTTTCACCTTCCTTTTGCATTCAGCGTGGTTCACAATTGCACTGCATTAGGCACATTTTCTCTTTATTATCTTAATTTCTACCTACTTGATATCCAGGGGGCTCTGGAGTTATTTACCCTACCTTTCCCTTTTGAGTGAACATACTCTGACTGTGTCCAAACTTCTTTGAAAGTAGCCCATCATTCTGCTACCTTTTCACATGCCAACTTTTGGCTCCAATTTATTCTGGCAGATGTCTTGCCCCACTGAAGTTGGCTTTCTCCTGGTTAATTATTCACATTGGATAGTTCACTGTTGTCTCCAGTCATTCTAAACATTATGATGTAACGATCACTGTCCCTAAACGTTCTTCTACTGACACTTGGTCCATCTCATTCCCAATAACTATGGCTAGCAGTGCATCCTTTCGCAATGGACTGGAAACACTCCCCTGAACACGCTTTAGGAATTCTTGACCATCTCTTTCTTCCCGTTACACGGCCACTTTCCCACCATGTTTGGATAGCTTCCCGTAATGCAAGTACTCTATAATTTTTGTACCTCTTAGTAATTGCTTACAGATTTGTTCTCTATATCCTTCCCATCAGTTGGTGGCCTATAAACTATATCAGGCACAACTTTTCTGTTTCTTACCTCTAGCTAAATTGATTCCACCCATGATGCCTCTAGACTGTCCTCTTCTCCATTATTACATTGTTATCCTTAAATCAATATCACCACCCCTGCCCTCTTCTTTCTTGCCTATCTTTTCTGAGCACTTTGTACAGAAGAATATTTAGCACCCAGTCTTGCCCTTCCTCGAGATACTCACATTCCAATTCCACATCTTCACCAGGAACACACCAATCTTATTTACCTTATAGTAATATTTCACTTTCTGCTAAAATTTCCTCATTAATTGAGCAAGTATACCTCATTTCTATAAATATTAGACACAACATGCTTTGTCTGATGCTGCAACACTCCACTTTCTATTCAAGTGTAATTTTCATTTATCCCATCTCGCCTTGAGGAAGCAGCATTAGTAAATCAGCAACTTGCCCTTTTTTTGAGTTTTCTTTTTCTTTTTGATGGGAGACTTGTCCTCCCCAGAGTCTTCATCCATGGGTCGTTTCACTGGTGTGCTGAATGCACTGGGAGGAATTTGAACTGAAAAATTCAACAGCATCAAATGTTAACAGGCACGGTAAACAGATCACAACAAATACTAAAAAAGCAGCAACAGATCCACATGCACAGGTGGTTTTCTTATTACAGAATATTCAAAGAGTCCTTTTGCCCTTGGTTTATGATACCTTAGGTAACTAATCCACAGAATTAATCAGGGCCAGAGGGATCTCCTACATTAATTCTCACTGAATACAGGATAGGAGAAAAATTTCCCAGACTCCTCCTGTTGATACACACATAAACAATTAGTCCACTTTGCTATTCCCAGGATAGCAATTTTGGGAAAGATAGTGAGTGTACATACTGTGATAGAATTATGTGGGATGTGTTATAGATGACCCAAAGGATGATTTCCTCACAGTCACTGTTCAAAAGGAAGGAAGTTTTAGTCCTATGCACTCAGATCACTAAAGTGTAATTCAATGCAAGTTGGATAGGGAGGAAAACCAAAGTTGCAGTAGAAGGGAAACGAAAATTTAAAAAGGAGATTGAGATTGCAGCATAAGGGTTTGGTACATACAGAGCCAATGTGGCTCTGAGTACAATACTGCTCAGTGATGTATGAAGGCACATGGCCCAGACCTGAGGTCAGTATGGTGCTGCTCATAGGTACATTAAGAGCTAGAGATGGAGGTAGAGCTATTGTTACAACCCCAGCTGATGTTACCACTGGACAAGTTAGATCTCAGGGTGGAACTTACTTGACAGATCCTAACTTTTATTTTGAGGTTTAGCTACTGAACAGAGGATGCTGATGAACTTCTAACAAAGGAATAAAACATTCATTAAACAAGAACTATAACACACAAATCCTTCACTCCAACTGTACATTTACAGATATATACAGATTTGTAAGGATAAGTCACAAAATTAATTTTAAATTAGTATGCAGGCAACCTGTGATCAGGCACACATTACTTTGAAAAATGCACCACACCCAAGACATCTTCCATGGATTTCTCATCAACTCCCCCAAGAAGCTTGTCACATTGTAAGCCAACTGCTCTCACAGAAACTAATCTCCACTTTTGAAGAACTTGTCCTGGTACATCCTCCCAAATTATGCTTTCATTTGGGCATCTTCAACAAGGATCCACTCCTAGACTCAGTTTCTCGCCTGATGTTTATCTCCCCTGGTTTCCCACGTATATCCAAGCTGTGCCTTTCATACACTCAGGAATTCAGCTGTACCAACGGAGCACTTTTGCTTCACAAACCCATAGTAAGGAGTCACCATCAGTAGGATACCAGATCAGAAACCCCAGCTATGTTAGACCTCAACAACTTTTCTATTTCGGCATTGAGAGAATAGAATTTTTCATTCCAGGCACAATTCTACTGACAAACGAGGGAGCTTTATCAAAACAAACTTTACTTAATACAGCTTAGCTATAACAAATGAATTAGCTTAACTTTTGAACAATATTTAAACATAACAAGATATAATTCTTAACTGCTAACTTATCACTATTTGTTCCAATCAACCAATATTTCTCTTAAGTAATTAAAGCTGGCTTAAAAATTAATTAGCAAAACACAGGCACATAAAGAGTCATAGAGGTTTACAGCATGGAAACGGGCTTTTTGGCCCAATTTGTCCATGCCGTCCTTTTTTAAAGCCCCTAAGCTAATCTCAATTGCCCACACTTGTCCCATATCCATCAATACCCATCATACCCATGTAACTATCTAAATGCTTTTTAAAAGATAAAATTATTTCCGCCTCTACCACCACCTCTGGTAGTTTGTTCCAGACCCTCACCACCTTCTGTGTGAAAAAATTGCCCCTCTGGACACTTTTAGATCTCTCCCCTCACCTTGAACCTATGCTCTCTAGTTTTAGACTCCGCTACCTTTGGAAAAAGATATTGATTATCTACCTTGTTTATGCCCCTCATTATTTTATAGAGCTCTCTAAGGTAACCCTCAGCCTCCGACGCTCCAGAGAAAAACGTCCCAGTCTATTCAGTTTCTCCTTATAACTCAATCCATCAAGTCCCAGTAGCATCCTAGTAAATCTTTTCTGCACTCTTTCTAGTTTAATAATATCCTTTTCTATAATAGGGTGACCAGAATTGCACACAGTATTCCAAGTGTGGCCTTACCAATGTCTTGTACAATTTCAACAAGACATCCCAACTCCTGTATTCAATGTTCTGATCGATGAAACCAAGCATGCCGAATGCCTTCTTCACCACTCTGTCCATCTGTGACTCCATTTTCAAGGAGCTATGAACATGTACCCCTAGATCTCTCTGTTCTGTAACTCTCTCCAATGCCCTACCATTAACTGATTAAGTCCTGCCCTGGTTCAATCTACCAAAATGCATCACCTCACATTTGTCTAAATTAAGCTCCATCTGCCATTCGTCAGCCCACTGGCTCAATTGATCAAGATCCTGCTGCAATTGGAGATAACTTTCTTCACTGTCCACTATGATACCAATCTTGGTGTCATCTGCAAGCTTACTAACCATGCCTCCTGTATTCTCACCCAAATCATTAATATAAATGACAAATAACAGTGGGCTCTGCACTGATCCCCGAGGCATACCACTGGTCACAGGTCTCCAGTTTGAAAAACAACTTTCTACAACCACCCTCTGGCTTCTGTCAAGAAGCCAATTTTGTATCCATTTAGATACCTCACCCCAAATCCCTTGAGATTTAATTTTATACAACAAATTACCATGTGGTACCTTGTCAAAGGCCTTGCTAAAATCCACATAGACAACATCAATTGCACTGCCCTCATTTACCCCTTCAAAAAAACTCAATCAAATTTGTGAGACATGATTTTCCACTCAAAGCTATGCTGTCCCTAATCAGTCCTTGCATCTCTCAATGCCCGTAGATCCTGTCTCTCAAAATATCTTCTGACAATTTACCCACCACAGATGTGAGGCTCACTGGTCTGTAGTTCTCAGGCTTTTCCCTGCAGCCCTTTTTAAACAAAGGCACAACATTTGTCACTCTCCAATCTTCAGGCACCTCACCTGTGACTATCGATGATTCAAATATCTTGGCTAGGGGACCCACAATTTCCTCCCTAGCCTCCCACAACGTCCTGGGATATACCTCATCAGGTCCTGCAGATTTATCAACTTGATGTGCTTTAAGACTTCCAGCACTTCCTTCTCTATAATATGTACACTCCTCAAGACATCAATATTTAATTCCCCAAGTTCCCCAACATCTATGCTTTTCTCAACAGTAAATACTGATGAGAAATATTTATTTAGGATCTCACCCATCCCTTATGGATCCACACACAGATTATTTTATTGATCCTTAAGAGGTCCTAATCTCTCCTTGTTACTCTTTTGCCCTTTATGTATTTGTAAAAGCTCTTTGGATTCTCCTTTGCCTTATCTGCCAAAACAAGTTTGTGTCCTCTTTTTGCCCTCCTGATTTCTCTCTTAACTCTACTCCCACATCCCCTATACCCTTGAAGGGATTCACTTGACCCCAGCTGCCTATGCACATCATGTGCCTCTTTCTTCTTCTTGACCAGGGCCTCAATATCCTGACTCATCTAGGGTTCCTGACTTCTGCCAGCCTTGTCCTTTACTCTAAGGGGAATGCACATATTTGTGCCTCTGGAGAGGGACGCTTTTTTCTTCAACCAGCCCTAGGCAGCAATTGTTGTTTAAAATGAAAATGGAACTGTTTTTCCTGCAAACTTAGCTCCTCCCATTATCCACGAGAGATTCTCATGACTTTGCATGCTTAATCTAAAATCCTGGGAGTACATAAGTAAACTAAAAGCAAATTAACATACCTAGCTAGAATCAGCTCTTAATCCTGCATTCTTAGGATTTACTATATGTTTTCCCAGATAAAGTAACTCTTACAAAACACTGCCTCTCAAAGCAGCCCCACTGTTTACATCAAATATAGCAAAATAGCACTGTATCATCACACAATCCTTTAGTTGTCTTTGTTGATGTATTGTCTACTTGCAATCTCATTTTGTTCCAACTTTGCTTCCAGCAGCTTCCTCTGTCTAAACACCAAGCCTCCCTCTAGTCCTCACGCTTGACTTTATCAAACAGGACCAGTTACAGATTTTCACTCTTTTGCTTTTAACTTAAAAACTCCTCTTGGGATCTGTTCGGTTGCAGCGCAGTATCTTCTCTACTTTGTTCTTTAACTTCAAGGGTCATACAACTTAATTAAAAATATAAGTTATATAAACTGATTCCAAAACGAAACTAGACCCAGGTTCCACCATTCTAAACCCACGCAAAGAATACAAGTTAAAATTTAAGCCATAACCTATTCCTAATACCCACAAATCCAACCTATTTCTTCTGGGAGTCTGTAACACTATGCCTGTACCCTTTACTGCAAGTTTGTATATAGTTAGAAGTAGTTAATAGAACTGTTAACATAAGAAGACCTTCCTTAACAGACATATTCTATAACCAATATCATTATGACAGCGTCAGTTGGGACCAAAAAAACCCTTAACCTCACAAGAATGCCGAAAAACTAAGTAAAATTTCCAATAGATTCTGAACTGAAAGTAGTTCCCAAAGCTACAACTCTGCAAAAATCTGTCAGAAAAAGCTGCGAAGAAAGCAGAGATTCCATCGCAACAGAAAACTCCACTGAATGTGCTTTGAAAATCTAGCTTCAGTGTGCTGAATTTGCAGAGTCTGCAAGAGTGAGCTAAATCTTTCTCAATTTCCGGACTGCAGCCAATCCTACGTAAAATAAAAACTTGCTCAACTCTCGGGAACAACCATCCAATTCCTTAACCAGCAAACCTGCAGTTAATTTAAATGCATTGCTACTTGACACGCTACATCACTGAATAACTCAAGTTGGCACACAGTTGACCTGTGCATCCGGTTAAAAATTCTTCTTCCAGAAGCCTGCCATCATTATTTCACGAAGTCCGCTAAAATTGTTAAGTGCCAGAAAGCCATTGTTTTCAGTGAACGTAAGAGCCAACAAAATATTGGAAAGGGCTAATTTCAATGAGAGTTCAACAGCCTGGGGAACCTCTCAATTCCTTCGGAAATATCTCTGCAGGATGGCAGAGGGGCATGAATATGGAGATTCAGAAACATCATCATGGTGGGCATTGCAGATGATTCACATTCTGATCTCCTACAAGCCAAAGATGAAGATAAACCAGCTTGTTGGTCTTGAGATATATGAGTAACACAGGATAATCTCAAGGGGGAGAATACAACATGGGGCACAAGACAACCATAAGTCCAGCTCATCAGTTACAAAGGCGCAGGGGCAATCCAAGTCAGGGAAAGTAATTCAGGAACCATTCAGTAGGGTGACCTTGCCAGCATTGCAGTGCAAAGCAATCTCATAAGAGAGGTCCATTATCTGTGACTAAAGCCTAATACAACAGAAATGGATACTTTGACAAACTGGGCAAGTCAAAACCCCAGAACTGCACAGATAATCCACAAGGTTGAGACTGAAAAACGCAAACAAAAGATAGTCATGCTTCAAAGATTTTGTTTTTTCATTCTGGAATGCTGTCATTCTGGTAAATGGTCATCTAATAAATTTTAAATTAGATTCAGGTACAATAACAGGCCTGTCAAAGAACAATGGTGCAAAGCTCAATGGCTTCAAATAACAGACGATCGCAATCATTGCCGTGATCTTAGAACCAATGAGGCATGGTAGTGAAAAGATCTTGAGCTAACGTATACCATCCGCAACCAGCCTCTCTCTCTCTGTCTCCCTCCTGAGTGGAGACGCCTATTTCCAATGGCAAAGGATGTCTTCAGCAAGCCAGAATGGCATGGTCCCAAGTACTCAAACATTAAAAAGGGTATTCCCACTTCAATTTCGCATTCAATCTCCTCTTATGGTGTAGAGTTGTCCATTATCATTCCAGATATTGGGAAGTCCTTACTGGTTAGATCAACCTACTGTTCACAAGATACCATGAAATCGCTTTGACAAAGGGTCATCTGGACACAAAACGTCAGTTTTTTTTCTCTCCTTACAGATGCTGCCAGACCTGCTAAGACTTTCCAGCATTTTCTCTTTTGGTTTCAGATTCCAGTATCCGCAGTAATTTGCTTTTTATCATGATACCTCCACTGGAAGTGTAACTAAGAAGAATTGGTCTGAGAATCTTCATCTCCAATTATGATGATGGTACAGTGCATCAAGACAGCAATCCCAGAATGGGTACCTGACAGAACACTAGATCCTGCACAGACGAGCTGGTGGGGGTATTTGCAGACATCTTTAACCGCTCCTTACACCAATCTGAGGTCCCTATTGGCATCAATAAGACGACCATCATCCCTGTCCCTAAGAAAAGCCAGGCAGCGTGCCTTAATGGCCATCGTCCAGTGGCTCTGACATCCATCATTATGAAGTGCTTCAAAAGATTAATCACAACACAACTCAATTCTGCACTCCCAGATTGCCTACAATTAGCCAATCGCTGCAACAGGTCCACAGACAGCATCTTCCCCAGCCCTACACTCAACTCTGGAACACCTAGATAACAAAAACACCAATGTCAGACTCCTATTTATTGACTACAGTTCAGCCTTCAACACCATTATTCCTATGAAACTCATCTCCAAACTCTGCGGCCAAGGGCTCAGTTCCTCCCTCTGCAAGTGGATCCTAGACTTCCTAACTCACAGACCACAATCAGTAAGGATAGGCAACAAATGCTTCTCCACAATCATCCTCAACACCGGTGTCCTAAAAGGCTGTTTTACTCAGCCCCTTACCATACTCTTTATACACCTATGACTGTGTGGCCAAATTCCCCTCCAACTTGATTTTCAAGTTTGCTGCTGACACCATACCACCATAATAGGTTGAAACTCAAACAATGAGAAAGAGAATCTGGTGAACTGGTGTGATGACAATAATCTCTCCCTCAATGTCAACAAAAGACTCAGGCACCGATTTTAGGAAACGTAGTGGAGGACATGCCCCTGCGTACGTCGACAGGTCGTACATTGAAGTGGAAGTGGTCAAGCGCTTCAACTTTCTAGGTGTCCAGGCCACTAAAGACCTGTCCTGGTCCCTCCATGCCTGCACTATGGTTAAGAAAACCCACCAATGCCTCAACTTTCTCAGAAGACGAAGGAAATTTGATGTGTCCACTATGACTCTCACCAACACTTATAGATAGACCATTTTTCTGGTTGTATTACAGTTTGATTGTTTCATACTGCTCTGTCCAAGACCGCAAGAAACTACAAAAGGGTCGTGAACAAAGCCTAGCCTATCACTCAAACCAGCCTCCCATCCACTGACACTGTCTACAATTCCCATTGCTTCAGAAAAGCAGCTACCCACGCACCCCGGACATTCTCTCTTCCACCTTCTTATTTCCAGAAAAACATGCAAAAGCCTGAGGTCATGTATCAACCAACTCAAGAACAGCTTCTTCCCTCCTGCTGCCAGACTTTTGAGCGGGCCTACATTATATTAAGTTGATCTTTCTCTACTGCCTAGCTATAACTGTGGCACAACATTCTGCAACCTCTCCTTTCCTTCTCTGTGTACAATGTTTTGTCAGTATCGTGCACAAGAAACAATACTTTTCTCTGTATACTAATAAATGACAAAAATAAATCAAATCAATTAGCTTCCAGTCAGTATACCATGACTCCAAGGAATACTGGTAGCAGTCTCCCATTATCAACAAAACACAGTTGAGCATAGCACTAAACCACCTTCGCACCATAGGAATACTCTGCCTCGGAGTATCAAGGCAGCCCACACAGAGAAAGAAAAGCAGCAGCACCAAGGAAACAAATAGTTATATTCATCCATCGCATACGAAACAAGTGCGAGCAAGAGCCATCATGGATCAACGCAACATGGCCACGTGATTCAACGTAAAACAAAAAGAAAATAATGAATGCATATCCAAATGTTTGTCAAACTTCAAAGCCAAGAAGAACCAGAAGCAACAATGCCTGCAACTCTTCCAACAGAACAGAGACAAAATTTGGAAGAGTTATAAAACACCCAGGCCGCCTGAATCTCTTAATTTGGAAGGCAGTGGTATAATCAGACAAGAAGTCAGCATGGATTTACAAAAGTGAAATCATGCTTGACGAATGTGTTGGAATTTTTTTGAGGGCGTAACTAGTAGAGTTGACCAAGGAGAACCAGTGGATGTGGTTTATTTAGACTTTCAGAAGGCTTTCAACAAGGTCTCACACAACAGTCTCCTATGTAAAGCTAAAGCACATGGGATTACTAGTAATGTCTTCATAGGTAGAAAGCTAGTTAGCAGATAGGAAGCAAAGAGTTGGCATGAATGGGTCTTTTTCTGATTGGCCGGCAGTGGCAAGTGGAGTTCAACAGGGATCTGTGCTTGGACCCCAACTGTTCACACTGTATATTAATGATTTGGAAGGGGGAACTGAATGTATTATCTCCAAATTTGCAGCTGATACAAAGTTGGTGGGAAAGTGAGCTGTGAGGAGGATGCAGAGATGCTTCAGCATGATTAGGACAGACTCAGTGTGTGGACATCTACATAGCTGATGCAGTATAATGTAGATAAATGCAGATATAATGTAGATAAATGTGTAGTCGTCCATTTCAGCAGAACCAACGGGATGAACGAGTACACTATCAAGGGCAGGAGTCTTAGTAGCGTTGAAGAGCAGAAGGATCTCGGGGTCCGGGTCCACAGGACTCTTAAATCGGCCTCGCAGGTGGAGGAGGTGGTCAAGAAGGCAATTGGTGTACTGGCCTTCATTAATTGAGGGATTGAGTTTAGGAGTCGGGAGGTAATGATGCAACTTTACAGGACCCTTGTCAGGCCTCATTTGGAGTACTGTGCGCAGTTCTGGTCGCCTCATTATAGGAAAGACGTAGAAGCTATTGAAAGGGTACAGAGGAGATTTACAAGGATGTTGCCTGGACTGGGAGGCATGTCTTATGAAGATAGGTTGAGGAAGCTGGGACTCTTTTCCCTAGAGAGGCGAAGGTTGAGAGGCGACCTGATAGAAGTTTATAAAATGTTGAGAGGAATAGATAGAGTGGACTCTCAGAGGCTATTTCCCCGGGTTGAAATGGTCGCTACGAGAGGACACAGATTTAAGGTGCGGGGAGGGAAGTACAGAGGTGATGTTAGGGGTAAGTTTTTCACTCAGAGGGTGGTGAGTGAATGGAATCGGCTGCCGTCATCGGTGGTGGAGGCGAACTCGCTGGGGTCTTTTAAAAGACTTCTGGATGAGTATATGGGGTTTAATGGGATTGGGGATTATAGATAGGTCTAGAGATTGGTGGGGTTGATGTGATCGGCGCAACTCGAGGGCCGAAGGGCCTGTTTGTGTTGTAATGTTCTATGTTCTAAAGTTATCCATTTTAGTAGCAATAATAGGAAAACAGATTATTACTTGAATGGTTGCAAATCGAGGGGTGGATATTCAACAAGACCTTGGAGTCCTCGTGCATCAGTCACTGAAAGTACAGGTACAACAGGCAGAAAAGGTGGCAAATGGTATGTTGGCCTTCACAGCGAGAGGATTTGAAGATAGGGATAGGGATGTTTTGCTGCAATTGTATAGGGTGCTGGAAAGGCCACACCTGGAGTATTGTGTGCAGTTTTGGTGTCCTTATCTGAGGAAGGATGTCCTTACTGTAGAGGGAGTGCAGCAAAAGATTTACCAGGCTGATTCCTGGGATGGGAGTTCTGTCATATGAGGAGAGACTAAGTCTGTTAGGATTGCATTCACTGGCGTTAGAAGGGAGAGGGGATCTCATAGAAACTTACAAAATCCGAACAGGGTTTTATACCCTGTTCGGATTTATACCCTATCTACCCAGATAGGTAGATTCAGAAACAACGTTCCCAATGGTGGAAGAGTCCAGAACGAAGGTGAGGAGCGATTTCTTCACCCAGAGGGTGGTGAATATGTGGAATTCAAGACCAGTTGGTAGTCAAACTTGATGTTTGAGGCCAAACTGTTGTCTGATTTCTCGAAAAAAAAAATTAGATTTTGCTCCTGCAGCTAACGGGATCAAGGAAAATGGGAGGAAGGGGGATCAGGATACTGAATTCAGTGATCAGCCATGATCAAGAAGAATGGTACAGCAGCTTGAAGGACCGAATGGCCTACTCCTGCTTCTAGTTTCTGTGTTAAGGACTGGATGAGGAGAATAGAGATGGAGCAGTGAGAATGTTGTAATGATGTAATAGCATGAAAGCTGTAACAATAAGGTAAATGTGTAAGACTTATAACAATGAAGTAAATAACCTGAAGTAAATGAACATAACTCCATATCCACGAGATAAAGACTTGGCGGAGATGTAGTATAAAGGTCTGGTATATACAGGATTAAAAAAAGACTAAGTACAGTATCATCCACACAGTGATGTACAAAGCCACATGACTAAGACTTTAGGATTGGTGAGATGTTGGCCAGAGATGTGTCAAGACCTACAGATGGAGATAGTTGCTTGCTTGTACCCTTAGCTACCTGCAACTATATACATACATCAGCAAACAAACACATGCTATTAACAAATGAAGATTACAAAGACTTCCTTAACAGACACTTTCTGTAACCAACATCATTACAACTGAGATCACCTAGTATTTGATTATTACTTAATTAGCACCAATCAGAAAAAAGTTGGAAACTAAATTTGATCTGTAAATATTTAGATAGATAGGTGTGATGCAAATAGTGGAAACACAAAGCTATTTACAATTGAAATGAAACGGCTTCATTTCCTACCTGTATAATCCACTGGATTTTCATTTTTAGGTTTTCTAGGAAGTTTAGAAGGTAGTGGATCCATTCCCAATACTTTATGCAACTGTCCAAAAGCAGCCAGGCGCAGTGCATGCTAAACATACATGAACATTTGAACATAGTTAATGTAATACAATTTAGAACATAGAACATTACAGCGTAGAACAGGCCCTTCGGCCCACGATGTTGCGCCGACCAGTTACAAAACAATGACCCACTAGCCTAAACCAATCCCTTTTCATCCATAAACCTATCCACAGATCTCTTAAACGCCCCCAAACTAGGTGCATTTACAACTGCAGCTGGCAGGGCATTCCAGTCCCTCACCACCCTCTGGGTAAAGAACCTACCCCTGACATTTGTCCTATAACTACCCCCCCTTAATTTAAAATTGTGCCCCCTCGTGCTAGCTTTCTCCATCCTAAGAAAAAGGCTATCACTATCTACCCTGTCTAAACATCTTATATGTTTCAATAAGATCCCCTCTTAGCCGCCTTCTTTCCAGTGAAAACAACCCCAAATCTCTCAGTCTCTCCTCATAGGATCTCCCCTCCATACCAGGCAACATCCTGGTAAACCTCCTCTGCACCCTCTCCAAAGCCTCTACATCCTTCCTGTAATGTGGGGACCAGAACTGCACACAAAACTCCAAGTGTGGCCGCACCAGAGTTGTGTACAGTTGCATCATGACGCTGCGACTCCTAAATTCAATCCCCCTACCAATAAACGCCAAGACTCCGTATGCCTTCTTAACAACCTTATCTACTTGATTCCCAACTTTCAGGGATCTATGTACACATACACCTAGATCCCTCTGCTCCTCCACATTATTCAAAGTCCTCCCGTTAGCCCTATACTCAACACATCTGTTATTCCTACCGAAATGAATTACCTCACACTTCTCCACATTAAACTCCATCCGCCACCTCTCAGCCCAGCTCTGCAACCTTTCTAAGTCATCCTGCAAACTATGACACCCTTCCTCACAATCTACCACACCTCCGACTTTGGTGTCATCAGCAAACTTACTAATCCACCCAACTATACCCTCATCCAGATCATTAATAAAAATTACAAACAGCAGTGGCCCCAAAACAGATCCCTGAGGCACACCACTTGTAACCGAACTCCATGACAAATATTTCCCTTCAACTACCACTCTCTGTCTCCTATCTGCTAGCCAATTCCTGATCCAATTACCTAGATCACCCCCAATCCCATACATCTGCATTTTCTGCAGAAGCCTACCATGGTGAACCTTATCAAACGCCTTGCTAAAATCCATATACACCACATCAACTGCCTTACCCCTATCCACCTCTTTGGTCACTTTCTCAAAGAACTCGATAAGGTTAGTAAGGCATGACCTACCCGCTACAAAACCATGCTGACTGTCTCTAATCAACTCATTACTTTCCAAATAACTATAAATCCTGTCTCTAATAATCCTTTCCAAAACCTTACCCACCACAGAAGTAAGACTCACCGGTCTATAATTCCCAGGGAAGTCCCTTCTCCCCTTCTTAAACAATGGGACAACATTTGCTGTCCTCCAATCTTCTGGTACTATACCAGAGACTAACAACGACCTGAAGATCAGAGCCAGAGGCTCCGCAATCACCAATTTAGAAGCACAGAAACAAGCTCATTAAATGCAGGTTAGTTTTACCTGACTGCTTTGGGTTATGTCCTCTCTTTGCTGTCTGGTAAGACTGCCAATAGCATCTGTAGCTTCTTTTTCACATGGATCGTAGATACCAGGTCCATCTATAGCCAGTTCAAAGGAGTGTGTCAGAGGAGGAAAATAGAGATCAGAGCAGAAACAATTTCTTCCCATAAGCTGAAAATACAGACCAATAGAAGCAGCTGACTAACGTCACAACTTAGGACCATGGCATCTTGGGACAATTGAAACAGAAACTGGAAAGCAGTCTATAGACTTGTGCACCGACTGAAACTCCAACTGAAAAGGCCTCTCAGTGGTGCTATTTCCTCATGTCCTTGCTTCATATGATCTGACATAGAATGGGGAAAAAAGTGACTTCCCCGTTGTTCCAGTGACCTTAACAGTAGCAAGTTGACATCACCATCATGTGCTTCCTTCACCTCAACAAAGAGGTGACCTTGTGGTAAAGTTACGTAGGCCAGGCAGGGCCTAGCTTTGGGACTTCCAGTAGCGCCAGCTTGTTGGAACTCCAAACAGCTGCACATCATCAATTTTTTTAACTGATGACTTATAGTTGTACCAAAGAGTCAGAGAGGCAGAAAATAAAATTAAAAGTAGAAATGATAAATATATCTAACAATTTCAATTATTTGTTTGCATTTGGCCAAGCACATACCTAACATTAGAATTCCAGAAGCCAGACACTCCAAGACTCTTCGCATTGCCTCTCCTGCACCCAGAGGTCTGTTAGCAGTTCCAATTGCTTTTTCACAGATCAATTCTAACGGCTGAAAACAAAAGATCAAATGTAATACTTTGCTATGATGTTTATGTGGCATACTCAAATCAGTCTCTACATAAGTAACATGATACCGGCTAGAAGTATTCAAAAACTACAGCACATATAGACTGGATGCTAATAATAGTCAGTGAAGATAATATCTGATGTCCTACCAAGATAATATTTAAAGTTTCAATACCCAGGCAAACTGGTATTATTCAAGACAGCAATTAAACTTGTTAGAGGTTTGTATGGTGAGGGGGGAAGAATGGAGGAAATAAATAGAAGGTGGAAGGGAAGGAATCAGTCGCTGAAGAAAACAGCTTCAGCTGTTTCAGCAACATTCCTGTCATCGTAAGCTTACGAGTGGGAACATTCACGGATGACTGCTCAAACATTCAGTTCTGTTGGCACCACCTTAGATACTGTACTAAAGCAGGCTCTGTCCACAGCAGGACCTGGGCAATATTCAGGCTTGGGCTGTTAACGTGGCAAGAATCTTACTTGGTATGTAAATGCCAGGCATTTCCCATTGGCAACAAGTAAAAATCCAACCATTTTCTCAAGCCATTTAATGACATTACAATCACCAAATCCCACATCAACATTCTGGGGTTCACCATGGACCAGAAATTGAACTGAATCAACCAAATACCATGGCTCCAAAAGGAAGCCAGAGGCTGGGAATTCTACAGCAAGTAATGCACCTTCTGACTATCCAAGATCTATCCACCATCTACAAAGCACCAGATGAGTTTGGTGGGAGATTCTCCAATTGCCCGGATTAGTGCAATTCCAGCAACACAGGAAACAATGTCATCTGGGGCAAAACTGCCGTTTGATTACAATTTCACCCAACATCTTAAACATTCACTCCCTCTATCACTGCAGTAGCAGGAGTATGCACCAGACATGATGCACTGCAACAGCTTGGCAACCAACTTTTAAACCAGTGACGTTTATCAGCCAGAAATAAATGTCTGGCTGATTAGAACCATGGAAACACCACTGTCTGCAAATTCCATTCCAAGTCATTTATTCTGAGCTGCAAACACATCTCCATGCCTTCTTTGTCACCGGATCGGACCCCTGTATCTTGACAGCAACGTGGGTGTACTACACTAGATGGAAAGTAATGGTGAACAATTAATACTAAAAAAAATTGGAAATTGAATCACATGCAGCTTCAGGCACAGGTCAAGAACCCTGGCTATGTTAAGGAGACTGAGCAATTTCTTAAGGGAAACTAGGACTGGGCAATAAATTCTGCCTTTTCCACTGAGTCCCACAATCCATGAACAAATAAAAAATACAACTACAAGAACAAACTCCAGTTAAAGAGTCCAACTGAAAAGATAATTTCCCATGCACACAAGCCAACTAGCAGAAAACTTCTAATTAAAGTTTATTTATTAGTCACATGTAAAGCTTACATTAATATTGCAATGAAGTTACTGTGAAATTCCCTTAGCCATTATATTCCGGCATTCAAATGTACCTAACTAGCCCGTCTTTCAGACCGTGGGAGGAAACCAGTGCACTTGGAGGAAACCCACTCAGATACAGGGAGAATGTGCAAACTCCACAGACAGCAACCCAAGGCAGGAATCGAACCTGAATCCCTGGTGCTGTGAGGCAGCAGCGCTAACCAAATGATAACTCTGACAACAGGAGTAATAAGCTAGAAAAAATGTTCACATACCCATCCTTTAAGCGGCGCCCAGGTGGGAACTCTTGAACATAAATCCCGGAGAACACGGATGACAATGACACATGACTTCAGCCCGTTTGCCCTGGCCTATAAAATCGGTGAGCAGAAAGTTAGTGTCTCAGTTATTGACCTACAAATAAATTCAGTATAAAATGCCAACTTTCAAATCTGCAGTGCTACTTTGTCAAGGGTAAAAAAGTCTTTACATTTATAAATGAGAGCTACATATCAATCTAGCATTTTAAAAGTGAGCAAAATTACTCTTAAAACAAAGCAGCAACAATGCAATAATACACAATTAACAGATTAATCCCTGAAACCCCCTCCCCAAACAAAGAGCTGTCATCTTATTAAGATTACACTCGTTTACTTAAGTGCTTATTAGCAGCTGTGCAGCGACAGAAGCTAAGTGTTGCACAGAAATTTAAAATTCCAATATCAATTCAACATATAATTAATAACTGAACAGAATCAATAATTTTAATAAAAAACTTTCTACTTTAGACAATAATGTAAGAACAAGATCCAAACCTGGAACCATTTGGCGTGTCGCAGGGACGCCAAGGCGGTTAGGCATTTCTGCCTGTCCAATACATCCGCAGGCTCACTCATCGTTACTGTTTCTATTGATGGAGTGGAATAAGAAGACAGGCAGTTTGACCAAGGGGTTTCTGTCATGCGGCGGGGAGCGGCAGCATCCTATTGGGCAAACAGGGCTCCCCACCAAAGTCAAGTTATAGTGAACACTCTCTCATCATTTCTATTGAATCTACTTTAGTTTGTAGCTAATCTTGGAGAACACTAGTCTACACCTTAACACCAAATGAGCAGACTGAGCTTGAAGGGGTGTACACTATCACCTGTAATATTAAATCTGCATTATTCATTACTTTAAAATGCTGTCCTACATAGTTGCTATGGGCCTAAATGCATTGTACTGCCAGTGGTGCAGGGAACACTATTCTATCTGTTATGAGGTATTACCTAATATAACAATGTGTTTAATGAGCTAAGCTAGAAACTATAAAAAGGCAACTATCAAGTAGGCTTAGGCCTCTGTCCGGGGGAAACCCCCTCTGCCCACGAGGGTCGACTGCCCAGGCCCCCATGACAGAGAGCGTCCAGTTGGTCAAAGGTCCAGCGTCCCTAAAAGAATTGACAAACTAGAAGGCTTGGTAGACGTGATGAAATAGTAAATCCACAGGCAATATCAAAAAGATCAAAAACACCATAAAAATGTTTATATACAGTGGGAAACTGTTACGAGAGTCTGCACAAAGCAGTTGTGCGCGCTTAAACTGTGGCTGTTCAGATTAAGACCATTATCTCAAGTCTAACAAGTTGATGCATAGGCTTTCGACATCAAATGAGAGATTAGCTCCAACTTTACACTGCTCAGTTTCCCACTGCATATTCAAAACTTGGTGATGTCTGCACTGCAGCAAAACTGAATGGTCTGGTAGTTCCATTACTGACCAGAGTTTCAAATAAGCTCAGTTTGTCATGGGTGTTTGTGAGTAATGAGCCCAAAGCCATCAAGAAACTTACATAACTGTCCTGACCCACCGAGCAACAGAAACCAGGCAGTTCCAGTAGCAAACTCAAACCTCTGCTGAGTTATCTATCCTGTAGCAGCTGCTTTCAAATATGAAACCAAGGGCAAATGAGCTAAGAGTATATCATATTAACTTTATTGGCTGATAAAATTTGGAATAAACACCTACTGCGTAGAACTTAAACAATGTAAAAATAAGGGTAGCAGAGGACAACACAGCAGCTTGCTAATATAAAAACAGGAAATGCTGTGTTGAGTGTAGATCACCCAGAGCTCTAACGAAGGGTGATTTAGACTCGAAACTTTGGCTCTATTCTTTCCCTAGATGCTGTCAGACCTGTTGAAATTTTCTAGCATTTTGTGTTTTTGCTTCAGTTTCCAACATCTGCAGTATTTTGTTTTTAGCTTGTCAAATATATATATGTCTTTTGCATGAAATAACTATACTCAAGGGAAAGCTTAGTTAATAAAGCTAGAACAACATGACCAGTTTTACGCATGGAATCCTGAACTATCATCCAAAAAAATGAGTTCTGTGGTAACAAGATGACTGGAAGCATGCCACCTGGCTTATAACCTATGCACCCCATGATGTTGAAAGCTCAGCAACCAGAGACTTGCACTGGCTTCCTGAACTCCTCCGAACAGAAACTTTCCAACCACTTACATTTGCCAAATAAGTAACTTCCACTGCTTGCTCTGAAATCTGTCAAGTTAAACCAAAGGTTTGATTGCAAAGCAATCAAAGTTTATTCATAAAAGAAGAGTAGTCACTTTGGAGGAGATATATATACTCTGGTACCAAACTGGGGATATTGAATGCTTCTGGCACTGCCCCACAGCACTACTGCTGTGACTGCCTAGACCACTTCACATGGGGCTGAAAAGCTAAACAAGGGAATTTCATCCCAAATTTGTTATATGTAGATGAGTCAAAGATAAAAGCCCAGAGTCCAATTTACAAAGCCGCCCAGTTCCCAAAATATTCTGGAAAGCAACATTTTCTCAGTAGACAGTATTATTCTCCAGTCAATTTGATCATATTACATTGATAATAATAACAGAATCCTGTCATAATTCACAATAACGTTCTAGTCTAATGATAATTGCCAGCCAGGGACAGGTGAGCATTTAAGCTCTTAAACTCATTTAGTTACCATCAAGCCGCTTAATCTTTGCCCTCACTTTCACTTCTACCACAAAATAATCCATGTTTCTGAGTATACCTAATCAACAGCCTCCTGGAAGAAAACTGTCAGCCTTTAATGGAAAAACCTGTAACTAAAACCTCAAATGAGTGTGACTGCTGATTTGACACTCCACACATGGTTACTTCAACAGCTCAAAATGGATAAAAATGTTGGATTCAAATCAGGCTATGAAGAGGCAAACTTTACCTAAAACTCTGCCAGCCATGTATCAGGTCGTCTTTTTCAGAAGTTAAGCAACAGTTGAAAAAGACCCAACAGTCATTTTTGCTGCAATGCAAACTTAACTCGCGTATAAACCAGTAGTTTTTGAACAACTTGAATACATGCACAGTCAAGGACAATTCTCAACTTAGTTTGAAGGCTTCTGAACATTTGTTCCGAAGTCTGAAGTCATTTTATTACAAAGAGATTTAAAGTAGCGAGAACACGTAACTGTGTATTGGGCCACCAAAAGGCTACAATTGCAAAGATAACATGTCAAGCAGTTATAGGATGTAAAGCTGCAGTATACTACACACCATGGATGCCTCAGCTGCCATAGGAAGGTACACAGTAAGGCAAGACAATTTTAAAGGGATAGACATAAAAGGTGACCTCTGATGACAACAATCTCAACGTCAATGGATCGTAATAGATGGGATTTTCAGGCCACAACAAAATGATTGGTACATACTCTAATATGGCAGAACTAGACTAGTCACTTTTGGAAGACTTAACACTCAAAAGTGAGAGTGCTATTCATCCAAGACTATGCTCCTCGAAGTGTTGTGCCCATACAATATAAAAGAGCTTAAAAAAATTCACCAGTACAGTAATCCCCCATTTAGTATGTCTAATATGTTTCAGGCAAATAGCGCGCTAAATGAAAATGCATTAATCGGAAAATAAAGTGGGTTACATTCCTGAGTTGGCTGCTCCTCCTCTTGACACAGGAAACACGCCATGGTGGAAAGCAGGAAATGGCAGAATAGTTTCAGCCTTCTCAACCCCACAACACAGGGAGGGTTGAGAGCCAAGCCCAGAGACCAGGATCACTATTGGGCCTGGAGTTCTGGTGCTTTGACTGGCTGTTCAATGTGGACCCACAAAAGGTTACAGATCCAGCCTTGCAAATAGCTCAAGGTGGCTGACAGGAGAGGCTGGGAATCAGCTCCTGTTCCATCAGGATAGTCCAGCAATCATTCAGGAACAATGACAGGAGCAATCCCTTGAGATTAATTAATTGTGTTAAACAAAGTACTAATGTTGAGGCTGACAGCACCATTAGAAAATGTTCTCCAACAGGGAACTTACTCTAAAATGAAAACAAGATATCGGAAAGCGCTCTAAATGCAGGATTACTGTATAACCCAGCTCCATATTTGGGTCTGCACTTACAGGTGTAAGTCACCCCCCCAGCCATCCCCAAAGCCTACTTGAAGGAAGTCCAATTAATCAAAATATTAACCAGCTGCACATAACTTTATACAATCGGACAAATCCCAAGATAAACATTTGTTTAGGTCCCACGCCACCTTGAATCACAAGCTATTTCCCAAATTTCTTCTGACAAGCCTGAATCTAAGATAACTTCCGTCTGCAGACCCAATGAAGGAATGAAGTCGGGAGCAAGTGAATTTTCCAAGAGGTAGAGAAGTTTTACATACCAAAGGAATCACATTTTTGAAGAGGATTGTCAGAAAAAACATCTCAGTAAAAGAGCAAAAAATGCACATATCCTTCATGCAATTCTACTGACTGCCAACAGCACAAAAACAGGGAAAATGCATCTCACTGCAAGAAGAATGATCAGTCACTAACATACTCAACTCCAGTTGGCCAAGTGAGGGCTCTTGCCACCAGAGTGAGGATAAATTGAAAATGCCATTGAAAAACTTTGATTATGGCACCCTTAAAGCTAGTGCTCCAATTTCAGTTTCCCAGTATATCAATCTGTGATCTTATTAGTCTCAGTTTATCTGGCAATTCAACACAAGAAAAGTTAGTTAGATTAAATTTACTCAGTCTGGTCTCATATTTTAATAGAAAAACTGCAAGGTAAAAACAAATTTGACAGCACTAATACTGTCAATTCACTGTTGCGTGGAACATAGTTGTGTTCTCGTATTCATGCCTTAATAAACTGTGAACATGGACAATCAGACCCCAGAGAAAAGAGACCTTCATTTCCCCTTCTAACTAGATTTGAAACCAGATTGTTTTCAAACAGTCTTCCACTAATAAAAGACCTTACTGTCCACATTGCACTCAACATTGGGCCCCAGAGAAGGATTTGGCAATAGAAGGGTCATGTAATCAATTGTACCTTAATATATTGCAGCTTTAACCTCAAAGACATGACCCAAGAACAAGCTATATTGACAGCCCAATAAACATCCTATGCTGCGGGTTGGAGTTTGCCACCTACAACCCATCCTACCTCCAGCAGTCTGCTTCTCAAGCTCTTCTCGAACCAGAGGGGAGGTCAACTTGATCTTCAAGGTTAGTGGCTCCTCTTTGTCATTCTTTATAATGATGGCTGCATCTTTAATTGAAGGATTTATTTCATACTTTTCCTCAGTAATGGTCTAGATAAATAAAACAAAAATTAAATGCACAAATTCTCACTATTTTTTCTCTTCACAATCTCAAATTTTTAAAGCAGGTTCAGACCAGCCAGATATTACCTTTTTTTATACTCTAATAATCATAGAAACCCTACAGTACAGAAAGAGGTCATTTGGCCCATCGAGTCTGCACCGGCCACAATCCCACTCAGGCCGTACCCCCATATCCCAACACATTTACTCGCTAATCTCTCTAATCTACGCATCTCAGGACACTAAGGGGCAATTTTTAGCATGGCCAATCAACCTAACCCACACATCTTTGGACCAAGGGGGGAAACTGGAGCACCCGGAGGAAACCCATACCAACACGAGGAGAATATACAAACTCCACACAGACAATGACCCAAGCTGGGAATCGAACCCAGGTCCCTGGTGCTGTGAAGCAGCAGTGCTAACTACTGTGCAACTGTGCCACCCCCTGGCCGCACTATCAAGGTCAACTGATTCTTTCAGCCCCTGCCTGATAGAACCATTCTCAATTATCTTTTAAGCTTCAGAACATACGGTCAGGTTTATTTTGTCCAGCATTTTTAAGTTGGGACACCTAAAATTAAAAACGTGATCCAGAGGAAAGTGCTTCTTACCGCAAATTGTACAGCCAGATTATCTTTGACCTTTGTCAACAGGGACCGGGTAGGTTTGTCCCGGCAAAGCAGCACAAGTTCAAGGTCAAGATCTCCCTTCAAAAGGAGGCCCTTGGCTACCAACCCAACTCGCATCACCCCACGTAAGGTCCGGCTGGCATTCTGTTCTGTAGACTTCTGTTCCCTAATTTGGGAAGGAAATTAAACATTTCACCTCTAGTCTATTACTGAAACACACATCATACTCGCACCCAAAAATTTTCCAACATCATTTTCTTGCATCCAAAATTACGTAGCACATTCAACAGCCAACATTGCAAAAAAAAAGAAATAAATGGGAGGCTAATATCTAACTTGCCAGTGCTGTCTTCACCCAAGAACAGTTAATCTGGTTCTGACATTCACACTTTAAGATGTCTTTAATAGGAATCTTGCCATATTGGCAAACAGGTACCAGCAAGTGACAGAATCAATGGTTTTGATGCATGTTCAAAGGCAGGACCATCCAAATTCCTAATAAAAAAACTCTCAATGAAATTGTTTTTCAAAATAATATTTGCAGCACTTTAAAAAGGCATCCAATCCAACAGCTTGAGTAGTATGCAAGTACTCAATTGCTCCAAGCTTTACATTTCAGAATTTGTGTTTACAGTAGTAGTGTTGACCGAGAGATAAATATTGGGCACGACACCAGAGCCTCTACTCTTCTTCAAAACAGTGCTGTGAGATCTTATATACAGCTGAGAGAGGGACACGTATGACTTGATTAATGTCTCAGCTGAAAGGCAAATCTACATCAAGCTGCTGAGGGATAGTCACTTGGAGAAACAAGACTTTTAAGAAGTTTCAAGATAAGAAGTTTGTTTATTAGTGTCACAAGAACGAACATAAGAAATAGGAGCAGGAGTAGGCCATCTAGCCCTTCGAGCCTGCCCCGCCATTCAAAAAGATCATGGCTGATCTGAAAGTGGTTCAGTTCCACTTTCCCGCTTTCTCCCCATAACCCTTAATTCCCTTAAGTAGGCTTACGTTACACAGCAATGAAGTCACTGTGAAAATCCCCTTGTTGCCAAACTCTGGCACTTGTTCAGGTACACTGAAGATAGAATTTAGTACGGCCAATGCACTTAACTAGCATGTTTTTCGGACTGTGTGAGAAACCCACGCAGACACAGGGAGAATGTGCAGAGTCTGCGCAGAGCGACCCAAGCAGGGAATCGAACCAGAGTCCCTGGCACTGTGAGACAACAGTGCTAACCACATTGAGAGGTTAATGCAAGTCGTTTAAAAATACACCAAAATTGGACTGTAGATTCCATTAGTTAATATTTTTTCTGAAAAAAATACTCTGTACAGAAAATAATTCACCAGGTTTTCCTTTAAATATTGAGACACCCCCACCAGGTTAGAACAGTGAATCAAATTGTAGTGTAAATAATTTCTACATGTGATGTAGCTGCAGCATGATTATAGGTTTAGTGCAAGGTATCAGAGAGCCAATGTTTTCTCATGATTTTTGCTTCTGTACACAATCTATCAGTTCAATGATTTTTAAAAAAAATGGCATACATGGTAAAGTTGTCATGGTCTTCCGTTCTGTGAAAGAAAAAGAAAAATAACAGGTCACCATAGAAATGTATGCAAGTGGTGGTGCTACAGCTAATAGGCTCAACTATCACACCAAGATAAAGGTAAACAAACCATATTGGAGCAATTTCAATTTATTCATAGCTGCAAAGTTATCTTTTCAGCAATGAGTGTAGCACTGAAGCCCAGAATTAAAGGACAAACCACAAGCACCCCCTCAAGGCAAATATATTTGAGACATTAAACTTTTCTTTCCTCTTTCCAAATAACATTTCACAAGGTTAATGTGCTATATATGCACCAAGCTGCAGAGGATAGCAATGTTACCAATACACTGGGATTTATTCAAAGTCATAATTTTAAAAACCTGACACTCAAATTTGTGACTAAACTAAATTTTCCACCTTTATTAATCTAAATTTACTTAATTTAGGGCAGCTTGAGTGAATTATTGCAGTTTACCAATTCAGATTAATTACATACTGCTGTACCAGCTTCCAATTCCAGCGTTTTGGAGATATTAGTATTTTTGGGAGTGGGCAACAACAGGAGGTCATACTGATAGATGGTCAACATTCATATGAACAGTAAAAGGAAAGGTGGGACTAATTAGAGACCAAAATCAAGAGCTTCTTGTGGAACCAGTCAATGGGCACACTTTACACACCTACTGGCACCAGGAAAAAAATGGTTACAATGTCGCAGTTTTAAAAGGAGTACTGATATTGGACAAGATTAAAAATGGATAAAAGGTACTTAAAAAGAATGGCAGTACTCAGCTGAGAAATTACTAAGTCCTGATGGGATGTATTACTGTAAGAAGCTAGGCAAAGGCTCTGACCACAATCTTCCAGGCCAGGACCGAAAGATCGTAAATCTTACACCCATTCAAAAAAGGGAAAGTCATTACAAGACAGGATAATTCTACCGAAAATCAGCAAAGTATAATGAATCAAATGGCTTCCCCCAACATGGTATCATTTGAAAATTTGAACACACTGATTATCATCACCTACTGTAGAATGTGACAATAGCCCCGAGAATAACTACACTCTGTAGGACCCAGTATAAAGCAAGAAATAACATGGACTTGTAAAGAGGGAACTGCAAAAACCAGGGGCAATTTTGACCTCCATTTATAGGATGTTACTTTGGGGCTAGTAATTTGGAATAAGACAGGATTAGTAAAGGATCCTTAAGGCAAAAGTAATCATTAGATGAATTTTATGTTCCGTTCAAGTGAGAAATGTGGTTCTGAAACTAGAGTCTTAAGCTCAAATAAAGGCAATTACGACAATATGACGACAAATCTGGCCAAAGGGCACTGGAAAAAGAACAAAGAACAACACAGCATGGGAAATAGGTCCTTCAGCCCAACGAACCCACGCCGCCATTTTAACATTATGAGTCCCCTCTCCACCCATGACTCTTGTCTATGCTTATGATTAAAAATAGGTTACAAATGTAAGACAGTCAAGAAGCACTGGCAGATATTTAAGGAGATTTATGATATTCAAAAGATAGATTTCATTGAGAAAAAAAATAGCCTATAAGAAGGATTCACCATCCATGACTAACTAAAGGAGTTAAGGATGACAGCAAATTGAAAATATAATATTACAAACATTAGTGATAGGCCAGAAGATCGCAAATGTTTTAGAAACCAGAGTAGGATGCATAAGGAGCAAAGAGGAAGAATTTAAGTATGAGACAAAATTACTAAGAAATATAAAAATAAAATCTTCTACAAGTATACAGAAAAGAAACGAGTGATTAATATGAGCATTGGCCCTTAATGCCTTGGGGATTAATAATGGGAAACAAGGGGATTGTAAGCATTTTGTATCTGTCTTCAGGGTGAAAAATGCCAGAAGCATTCAAAGAATAGAAGAAAACCAAGAGGCAAAAGGGAGGAACCTAAAACCAACACAATGAAAAATTAACAGGATGAAAAGCTGACAAATTCCCTGGACCCTATAGCATGCATCCTAGAGTGATAAAGGAAATGGCTGCAGAAATAGTAGATACATAGGTTGTAATTGCCAAAATTTTAAGCAGAGTGATGTAGTGTATTTTGACTTCCCAAAGACATTTGATAAGGTGGGCACATGCAAGTCTATTGCACAAGAGTTCAAAACATTGGGGTGATATTAACATGGAAGTTGGGATAAGTCAGTCATTTTGAGGTTAGTAGAGCTCGAGTATCAGAAGGATCAATGCTAAAGCCTCAGCTATTTAGGAACCAGATCAATGAATTGTATGAAGAAGGTAACCGCATTCAAGCCAAATTTCTATACAAAAATAGGCAGGAATGTAAGTTGCAAGGGGACACAAACAGTTCACAAAGGGATATAGACACGTTAAATAAGCGGGCAGAAATTTAGGATAGAATATAAAGCAGGAAAATGAGGAGGACAGAAATTAAAATCATTCAAATGGAGAGAGCCTACAATATGCTGTGGTACTGGAGGGCCGGGTGCCCCTGGGCACGAATCACAACAGTTAACATACAGGTACAATAAGTGGAACTTGTAAAGAGGGAACTGCAAAAACCAGGGGCAATTTTGACAAACAGGAAGGCAAACAGAATGTTGGTTTTCACTGCAAGGGGGGTGGAAGTATAAAGTAGGGAAGTCTTGCTACTGTACTGAGTGAGACCACACCCAGGAACTGCATAGTTTTGGTCTCCTTAAGGATATATTTGCATTGGAAGCAGTTAAGAGAAGATTGATTCCTGGGATAATAGAGTTGTCTTATGGTTGAGCAGGTTGAGGGTTTAGAAGAATGAGAGGTGACCTTATTGAGATATAGAAGAATTTGATGGGGCTTCACAGGGTGGATGCTGAGAGGATGTTCCCTTCATGGGGAATCAAGGGTGAGGGTACAGTTTATACAAACGAGTCTCCCATTTAAGATGTAGACAAGGAGAAACTGATCACTGTTTGTCTCTGGAATTTACCTCGAGAGAGCACAGCGGAGGGGTAGGTAGTCAAGAGTATAACAGACAGACAGGAAAATGGAGTTACAGCCACTTTCAAATCAGCCGTGATCTTATTGAGAACAGGTTCAATGGGTTAGATCGCCTATTCTTGCTACTCTTTAAGATTTTATAGTACACACTATTCCATCCTCCAACTTACAAATCTACAGTCCCCAAAGTTTTCCACAATACGTGTTACTAACTTCCATTCTACTGTAACATTAATTCTACTTACGCCTCCTTATTCTCTCCTTCTGTTGTTGGTGCCTCAGTCACTTCAGTAGCTTCCGCTTTAAAACTGGCTTTCTCTTGTTCATCCAACCAGTCAGAAACTGCCTTCAGTGCCCTCTCTGTGTGTGACACCATATTCTGTACTGCTTCCAGTTCTTCTTGAGTTGGGTAGATGGCAGCATGTTTTGCCATAACATGCCGGTCATCATTCACAAATATACGCATGGGACGCTGGAAGGAACATAAGTGAATAGCTATAAAACGTATTTATTTAGGGCAGACAAACTATAGACAATTTCCGATAAAATGTTAATGTTTTATTAAGTTCAAATTTTTCTTTCCAATTTAGTTATTAAGAAAATAAACTCGTTTCAAAAGAAGCCAAATGGATGTAGCTCACTTTATGCCTCCTCCTGAATAGAAACCCTTGCATAATGATGTAACTATCAGTAATGTTCATGAAATCTTGTGAGGGATACAATCCTGCTGGGTATGACTTGGTATTCACAAGTCACATCCAACTAAGGATGCATCTTTTATGAATCAAGACAGAGCACCAACAAATTACTTGACCACAGATTACTGTTAATCTGGATCTTATCCTCAAGCATACATATATCAATTCTGACAGATAAGGCTATATCAGTGGAAAAGTTTAGCCACAGATTGTTGAAGCATTCCGAGCTCAACTGAAACTATTTCAGTATTATAAAGATCGTTGAAGTTTTCCTGAATAAATTGAGCATTAGGAAAGCTAATTACTCAGTAAATTACAATCCAAAACAGTGTAAATTTCAAAATCTTGGTGTCCAATATATTAATATTCCAGGTAGAAATCACCACCTGCACTGAGGCTATAAAAAGCAATTTCCATTGCTGTATCCCCCACCACCTATATTCCCACCCTCCCATAGCATTTGATGTCCACACTTTCACTCCCTTTATTTTTCTAACTTATGGATCAGCAGCAGTGATTACTAGCCTTCCTACATGTTTCACTGTAATATGCTACACTTGCACATTGTTAAGTAGCTATTCATATTGTTTTAAAACATGACAGAAAATTTCTTATTCCTTCAGCAATCATTCGTGGAAAACTTGTTCAGTGCAAAAAATGAAGAATGGATTGCCTCAAACTCACAGGATCTGTTGCAAAGGAGAGAGCAGGATACAAGGCAGGTATCAAACAGGTCAGACAGAATAGTCAGTTTAAGACATCATCATATTTCCTTAAGTTCAAAGGATCAAAATGGGAGGCTAACCCTGTTTAATGCAAGAAAATGGATTTGAGGATTATCATTTCGCCACGATCTCATTGAATGGCACAGAAGAGTCAATGGGCTGAATGGCCTGTTTCTGCTCCTCCCGTCTTATGGTTACATCCTATGCAATCCATCAGATGCACTTCTGTAACAGCTACCAAGACTGATCTACTTCCAAAAGAATTAGAGAAGTGCTCCTAGAAAATGACCCTCTCAAAACAAAAAGTGACCCACAACCAGAAGATTCCAATCAAGGTTGAAACACAAGAGTTCTTCCCAATGGGTGACAGTACGTGGAGGGAAATATTTATGTATCTGCTGAGTAACCAGGCAACAGTTTACAGCTGAGTATGACAGCAGGTTTTGCCAACTGAAATGAATATGTGGCTAAGGAGCTGGTGCAGAGGGCAGTGATTCAGATTTTTTGGAGCACTGGGAACTCTTCTGGGGCAGAAGTGAACTGTACAAGAGAGACGGGTATCACTCAAACTGGAGGGGGAACAAATATACTGGTGGAGAGATTAGCTAAAGCTACTCTGAAGGGTTTAGTCTGGTGGGGAGTGAGACCCTGAAGAGTAGTGAGGCAAAAGGGGATGTTGAGGCTTATGCAGAATTTAAAGGCAGGCATCAGCATGGCAGGTCACAAGGGAAGACTGATTAATTAAACTACATTTATTTCAGTGCAAAGGGGCCTGACAGTTAAGACAGATGAACTCAGGACATGGATGGGTACATGTGACTAGGATATCTTGGTTATTACAGATACCTGGCTGAAGGAGGACCAGTACTGGGAGCTCAATGTTTTGGGGTACAGACACTGTAGGAAGGATAGAAGAGGCAGCAAGGGAGGAGGAAGGAGGGTGGGTGTGGCATTTTTGATTAGGGAAATCACAGCAGTGCTTAGAGAAGATAGTCCCGAGGGATCATCCAATGAGGCTATATGCGTAAAACTGAGGAATAAGGAGGGGATGAGCTCTTGAACGGGACCTTACTACAGGCCCCAATAAATCAGCGGGAAAACGAAGAGCTAATATGGAGGGAGATCACAGATAGTTGCAAAAACAATAGGGATGTAATCATGGGGGATTTTAACTTTCCAAATATAGACTGGGATTGCCATAGTGTTAAGGGCTTGGATGTGTGTGTTCAAGAAACAATTTTCAATCAATATGGACATGGAAGAGGGAGTAAGTGGTGTGATCAGCGAATTTGCAGATGATACTAAGATGGCTGGATTGGCAGGCAGCGAGGAGTAATGTCTGGCAATACAACGGGATATAGATAGGCTGGTATATTGGGCAGATACATGGCAAATTGAGTTTAACCCTGATAAGTGTCAGGTGATGCATTTTGGCTGAAATAATGTAGGGGGGAGTTATATAATAAAGGGTAAACCTATAAACAGTATAGAAATGCAGTGGGACCTGGGGCTGCAAGTGCACAAGTCTTTGAAGGTAGCAGTACAAGTGGAGAAGGTTGTGAAAAAAGCTTATGGTATGTTAGCCTTTACAGGAAGGGGTATAGAGTACAAGAGCTGGAGTCTAAAGTTGCAGTTGCATAGAACATTGGTTAGGCTGCTTTTGGAGTCACCTTATTACCAGAAAGACGTGGAGACCCTGGAGAGACTGCAGAGGAGGTTTACCAGGATGCTGCCTGGTAAGGAAGGGCTGGGTTATGAGGAAAGATTGAACAAATTGGAGCTATTTTCCCTTGAAAGAAGGTGACTGAGGGGAGATCTAATAGAGGTATATAAGCTTATGAAGGGTATAGATAGAGTAAACAGTGATAAGCTTTTTCCTATGTTAGAAACGCACATAACGAGGGGCCACGGGCTTAGGGTGAGAGGGGAGAGGTATAACACAGATGTTAGAGGGAGTTTTTCCACACAGAGGGTAGTGGGGGTATGGAATGCTCTGCCAAGCAAGGTAGTGGAGGCAGACACGCTGGAGTTGTTTAAGAGTTACTTAGACAGGCACGAGTGGGTTGGAGATGGAGGGATATAGGAGATTGTTTTTAAATAAGGTTCAGCAGCCTTGGGACGTCCCTGGTAACATATAAGGATGTGGATGATACTAATGTTTTTCTCTTTAATTCACCGGTGCCGGTCCGCCTTGTTGTCCAATGAGGGGCATACACGCAATGGGTTGTACAAGGGCTGCTCTTGGTTGTTTCCAGAGTAGCCTAGTACTTCATGTCGTTAGTGTACACGTAAACTGGACCAGATGTTGGGCAACACGACAGCTCAGTGACTATCACTATTTGCTGTGCAGGCAAATGGATTTGGGCCAGTGTTTGTCGGACTTTGCGCATTCTCCCTGTGCTTGTGTGGGTTTTCTCCGGGTGCTCCGGTTTCCTCCCACACCCCAAAGATGTGCTATTAGGCTGACTGGTGTAATAAATTGTCCCTAAATTAGTTTTCCCTCAATGTGGAATGCCATAAGCATAAAGGTCACGGGGGGGGAGATACGACTCAATGTTAAAATGGCGGCGCGGGCTTGTTGGGCTGAAGGGCCTGTTTCCCGGGCTGTTTTGTTCTTTGATCTATTGATTTTAAAAGATATGGAAAAAGATTGGACTCAACGACAGGACTGGATATTTCAAGTGCCGGATTTCAGATGTTTCAGAAGGGAGAGGCAGGGAGGCAAAAGAGGTGGGGGAGCAGCACTATTGATCAGAGATAGTGTCATGGCTGCTGAAAAGATGGACGCCACGGAGGGGTTGTCTACAAAGTCTCTGCGGGTGGAGGTTCGGAACAGGAAGAAGTCATTAACTTTACTGGGTATTTTCTATAGGCCGCCCAATAACAGGAATGTTGAGGAGCAAATAGGGAAACAGATCTGGAAAGATGTAATAATAAGAGTTGTTGTGATGGGAGATTTTAATATTCCAAATATTGGGGGGGAGGGGGTAAGGTTTGTAGACGTGTTCAGGAGAGTTTCCTGACACAATATGTGGATAAGCCTATAAGAGGAGAGGCTGTACTTGATTTGGTATTGGGAAATAAACCTGGACAGGTGCCAGATCTCTCAGTGGGAGAGCATTTTGGGGATAGTGATCATAATTCTATCTATCTCCTTTACATTAGCATTGGAAAGAGATAGGATCAAACAAGTCGAAAAACTGTTTATTTGGAGTAAGGGGAATTATGAGGCTATCATACAGAAAATCGGAGGCTTAAATTGGAAAGAGGTTTTCTCAGGGAAATGTATGGAAAAAATGTGGCAAATTTTCAGGGAATATTTGTCTGGAATTCTGCATAGCAACGTCCCAAAGAGACAGGGAAGTTATGGTAGGTTGCAGGAACCGTGGTGCACGAAAGCTGTAATGAATTTAGTCAAGAAGAAAAGCTTACGAAACATTGAGAGCTAGGTAATGTTAGAGATCTAAAAGAGTATACGGCTAATAAGAAGAATCTTAAGAAGGAAATTAGGAGAGCCAAAAGCGATCATGAGAAGGCCTTGGCAGGCAGGATTAAGGAAAACCCCAAGGCATTCTATAAGTATGTGAAGAGCAAGAGGATAAGACGTGAAGGAATAGGATCCATCAAGTGTGACGGTGGGAAAGTTTGTATAGAACCAATAGAAATAACAGAGGTACTCAATGAATACTTTACTTCAGTATTCACAGTGGAAAAGGATCTTGGTGGTTATAGTGCAAGCTTGCAGCAAACTGAAAAGCTTGAGCATGTAGATGTTCAGAAAGAGGATGTGTTAAGAGCATTTGAAAAGCATCAAGTTAGATAAGTCGCCGGGACCAGATGGGATGTATCACAGGCTACTGTGGGAAGCGAGGGAGGAGACTGCTGAGCCTCTGGTGGTGATCTTTACAATGGAGACAAGAGGGATTCGGAGGATTGCGAATGTGGTTCCTTTATTCAAGAAAGGGAGTTGAGATAGCCCTGGAAATTATAGACCAGGGAGTCTAACCTCAGTGGTTGGTAATTTGATGGAGAAGATCCTGAGAGGCAGGATTTATGAACATTTGGAGAGGTATAGTATGATCAAGAATAATCAGCACGGCTTTGTCAAAGGCAGATCACTCCTTAGTCAAAGGCAGATCACTCCTTATGAGCCTGATTAAATTTTTTGAGGATGTGTCCAAACACATTGATGAAGGAAGAGCAGTAGATGTAGTATATATGGTCTTCAGCAAGGCATTTGATAAGGTGCCCCATGCAAGGCTTATTGAGAAAGTGAGGGGGCCTGGGATCCAAAGGGACATTGCTTTGTGGATCCAGAACTGGCTTGCCCACAGAAGGCAAAGAGTGGTTGTTGATGGGTCATATTCTGTATGGAGATCGGTCACCAGTGGAGTGACCCAGGGATCTGTTTTGGGACCCTTGCTCTTTGTGATTTTTATAAATGACCTGGATGAGGAAGTGGAGGGATGGGTTGGTAAGTTTGCTGATGACATAAAGGTTGGAGGTGTTGTGGATAGTGTGGAGGGATGTCAGAAATTGCAGCGAGACACTGATAGGATGCAAGACCGGACGGAGAAGTGGCAGATGGAGTTCAACCCAGATAAGTGTGTGGTGATTCATTTTGACAGGTCAAGTAAGATGACACGCTTGGCAGTGTGGAAGGTCAGAAGCATCTTGGGGTCCGGGTTCATAGGACACTCAAAGCAGCTTTGCAGGTTGAGGCTGTGGTTAAGTATGGTGTACTGGCATTCATCAATCGAGGAATTGAGTTTAGGAGTTGGGAGATAATATTGCAGCTGTATAAGACCCTGGTCAGACCCTACTTGGAGTACTGTGCTCAGTTCTGGTCACCTTATTACAGAAAGGACGTCGAAGCCATAGAAAGGGTGCAGGGGAGATTTACAAGGATATTGCCTAGATCGGGTGGCACGCCTTACGAGGCTAGATTGATTGAGCTAGGTCTTTTCTCCCTGGAGAGACGAAGGATGAGGGGGTGACCTGATAGAGGTGTATAAGATGTTGAGAGGTATAGATCGAGTGGATTCTCAGAAGTTTTTTTCCCAGGGCTGAAATGGTTACAAGAGTACACAGGTTTAAGGTGATGGGGAGTAGGTACAGAGGAGATATCGGGGTAAGGTTTTCACTCAGAGGGTGGTGGGTGCATGGAATCAGCTGCCAGTAGTGGTGGTAGAAGCAGATTCGATAGGGTCTTTTAAGAGACGTTTGGATAAGATAGAGGGTTATAAGTAAGCCTAGTAAGTAGGGAATGTTCGGTGCAACTTGTGGGCCAAAAAGCCTGTTTTGTGCTATAGCTTTTCTATAATATATTCTATAATTCTATGTAGTCCACAAGTTAAAATTTCTAAATTGTGGCAAGACCAATTTTGATGGGAATGGACAGGAACTTTCAAAAGTTGATTGGAGGAGGTTGTTCACAGGTAAAGTGGCGTCTGGCAAGGGAAATCAGGAAGGCAAAAAAGGAACATGAGATAGCTTAACAGATAAGGTAAGAGAGAATCTAAAGAGGTTCTACAAGTACATTAGGGCAAAAAAGTAACTCGGGAGGGAATTGAGTCCCTTAAAGATCAATGAAGTTGCCGATGTGTAAAGCCACAGGTGATGGGCAAGTATAAACAAATATTTCTCGTCTGTATTTACCATGGAGGAAGAGGGGGAAGCCAGGGAAATGGGGAATTTTATAGTGATGTCTTGAAAAGCGTTCACGTTATAGGTAGTGTTCGAGGTCTTAAAATGTGTAAAGGTAAATTAATCCCCTGTGAAGGCTCAGGAAGTAATTCCAGGGCCCCTAGCAGAGATATTTGTATCATTGACAGCCACTGGTGAGATGCCAGAAGACTGGAGGGAGGAAATTTGGGCTGTTATTTTAAGATAGAACATTACAGCGCAGAACAGGCCCTTCGGCCCACGATGTTGCGCTGACCAACTAAAAAGCAATGACCCTCTAACCTAAACCAACCCCTTTCCATCCATAAACCTATCCACGGATCTCTTAAACGCCCCCAAACTAGGCGCATTTACAACTGCAGCAGGCAGGGCATTCCAATCCCTCACCACCCTCTGGGTAAAGAACCTACCTCTGACATCCGTCCTGTAACTACCACCCCTTAATTTAAAGCTATGCCCCCTTATGCTAGCTTTCTCCATCCAAGGAAAAAGGCTATCACTGTCCACCCTATCTAAACCTCTAATCATCTTATATGGAAAGGAAAAGCCAGGGAACTACAGACCAGTGAGCCTAATGTCGGTGGTGGGCAAGTTGTTGGAGGGGATTCTCAGAAACCGGATCTACATGCATTTGGAAATGCTAGAGATAGTCAGCATAGCTTTGTGCGTGGAAATCATGTCTTATAATCTTTTGAAAGGGTGGCCAAAAAAATAGATGTGGGTAGTGTGGTAGACATTGTCTACATGAACTTTAGCAAGGCATTCAATAAGGTACTGCATGGTAGACTGGTCAGTAAGGTTAGATCATATGGGATCTGGAGTGAATTAGCCAATTGGATACAAAATTGGCTTGTCAGAAGTAGACAGAGGGTGGCAGCAGCGGGTTGGTAGCCTGTGATCAGCAGCATGCTGCAGGGATCAGTGCTGGGTCCACTGTTGTTTGTCAATTACATAAACGATTTGGATGAGAATATAGGAGGCATGGTTAGTAAGTTTGCAGATGACACCAAAATTGGTGGTGTAGTGGACAGTAAAGAAGGTTATCTAGGACTACAGCAGGATCTTGATCAACTGGGCCAGTGGATCGAAGAATGGAAGATGGATTTTCATTTAGATAAATGCGAGGTACTGCTTTTTGGTAAGAAAAATCAGGGTAGGACTTGCATAGTTAATTGTAGGACCCTGGGAAGTGTTGTTGAACAGAGGGACCCAGAGGCTTAGTTATAAAGTTTCTTGAAAGTGATGTCACAGGTAGACAGGATGGTGAAGGTGTTTGGCACACTTGCCTTCATTAATCAGTGCAGGAATTGGGATGTTGTGTTACAACTGTACAAGATATTGGTGCGGCCACATTTGGAGTACAGTGTACAATCTGGTTGCCCTGCTATAGGAAGGATATTATTAAACTGGAAAGGGTGGAAAAAAGATTTACAAGGATGTTAGCGGAACAGGAAGGTTTGAATTATAAGGAGAGGCTGGATAGGCTGGGACTGTTTTTCCCTGGCACATAGGAAAATGAAGGGTGACCTTACAGGCATTTATAAAATCACAGGGACATAGATAAGTTGAATATTCAAGGTATTTTTAACCAGGGGAGTCTAAAACTAGAGGGCATAAGGTGAGAGAGGAAAGATTTAAAAGGGACCGGAGAGGCAATCTTTTCCACACAGAGGGTGGTGCGTATATGGAAAGAGCCAGAGACGGGTACAATTACAACACTTAAAAAAATATTTGGACAGGTACATGGATAGGAAAGATTTTTTTCTGGATATGGGCCAATCACAGGCAAATGGGACTACTTTAGATTCGGAAACCCAGTTGGCAAGAGCGGGTTGGGCCGAGGGGTCTGTTTCCATACTGTATATCTCTATGACTCTAAACATGAATTAATCAGTTTTTCTCAAATGAAATGGAGACAGGTAGCTAAATCCCTGGGATCTGATGAAGCATATCCCAGGACATTGTAGGAGGTTAGGAAGGAAATTGCAGATCCCCTAGCCAAGATATCTGAATCATCAAGTGTCACAGGTGAGGTGCCTATAGATTGGAGAGGAGCAAGTGTTGTGCCTTTGTTTAAAAAGGGCTGCAAGGAAAAGCCCGAGAACTACAGGCCAGTGAGCCTCACATCTGTGGTGGGTAAATTGTTGGAAGGTATTTTCAGAGACAGATCTACAGGCATTTAGAGATACAAGGACTGATTAGGAACAGTCAGCATGGCTTTGTGAGTGGAAAACCGTGCCCTACAAATTGATTGAGTTTTTTTGAAGGGGTAACCAAGAAGGTAGATGAGGGCAGTGCAGTTGATGTTGTCTACATGGACTTTAGCAAGGCCTTTGACAAGGTACCGCATGGTAGGTTGTTGCACAAGGTTAAATCTCACAGGATCCATGATGAGGTATCTAAATGGATACAAAATTGGTAGAAGATGGTTGTAGAGAATTGTTTTTCAAACTGGAGGCCTGTGACCAGCAGTATGCCTCACGGATCAGTACTGGGTCTGCTGTCATTTGTCATTTATATTAATGATTTGGATGAAAATATAGGAGGCATGGTTAGTAAGTTTGCAGATGACACTAAGATTGGTGGCATAGTGGACAGTGAAGAAAGTTATCTCCAATTGCAATGGGATCTTGATCAATTGGCCAGTGGGCTGACGAATGCAGATGGAATTTAATTTAGGCAAATGTGAGGTGATGCATTTTGGTAGATTGAACTAAGGCAGGACTTACTCAGTTAATGGTAGGGCGGTGGGGAGAATTACAGAACAGAGATCTAGGGGCACATGTTCATAGCTCCTTGAAAGTGGAGTCACAGGTGGACAGAATGGTGAAGGCGGCATTCGGCATGCTTAGTTTCATTGGACAGAACATTGAATACAAGAGTTGGAATGTCTTTTTGAAGTTATACAAGACATTGGTAAGGCCACACTTGGAATACTGTGTGCAATTCCGGTCCCCCTATTATATAAAGGATATTATTAAACTAGAAAGAGTGCAGAAAAGATTAATTAGGATGCTACTGGGATTGAGTTTAAGGAGAGGCTGGATAGATTGGAACTTTTTTCTCTGCAGCATAGGAGACCGAGGGATGATCTTATAGAAATCTATATAATGAAAAACACAGATCAGCTGGATATCTTTTCCCAAAGGCAGGGAAGTCTAAAACTAGAGGGCATAGGTTTAAGGGGAGAGATCTAAAAGTGTCCAGAGGGGCAATTGCTTCACACAGAGGGTGGTGAGTGTCTGGAACAAGCTGCCAGAGGTAGTAGAGGTGAATACAATTTTGTCTTTTAAAAAGCGTTTAGATAGTCACATGGTTTCAGTGGGTATACAGGGATATGGGTCAAATGCAGGCAGTTGGGATTAGCTTAACAGTTTCTAAAAAAAAGGGCAGCATGGACAAATTGGGCTGAAGGGCTTGTTTCCATGCTGTAAACCTCTATGGCTGCATGACAGCAACATCCTCAGACAACTACAAATTACTCTTTTAATCAGAAAAAACACACTTAAGATAGCCACAGGCCAACAGAGACAAAGAAAAAATCCTTTTCCCATATTGCTACACTTACCATTTTGGTTTCAGCCTCCACCCGCTCTACCTTGGTGGGTTTCTTTGGCTTCTTGTGTGATTTCTTTGGCGCTTTGGGAAGTTTTTCCAATGCCCTCAGATGATAAGATTTCAGTCTTTCCTCAAAGCACAGACAGTCGTACCACAGACGCAGCTCCTCGTACCTATAATTGAATCGATTAATAAGAACCTGTATGTCTTCTGATTCAGCACCTTCTAAGAGCGTTTAAATATTCAGTTAACATGAGCTCAACTGCAACTCTAATATAAATCTTACGATCCGCCTTAGTGTAGAACAGCAGGGTTAAACCTATACTTGTCTTCTAGTCTGAATGAATTCACTTGTTCCATCAGTCCAATCAAGAGGGTTGAGGAAAACGTTACTGATCAGTTTCTATCCATTACCATATTTAGATACAATTTTTTACTCTTACCACCCACATGACACAAATCTACATCGTTCCCAGGCAGCTGCATTATGTGTAACAGCTACTCAGACAACAGTCAATACAAGCCACAGTACTTCCAAGCCTAAGAATTTAGCAAATGGGAAACAAAGCACATGCAAGACCCATTTCAACTATGGAAATCCTAGGATTATTTTGTGCAATCAAAATTAAGTTGCCCAAAAACATATATAACCACCAAAATACAGTTCATTCATTACAAAAGCATAGGCTGCAGCCTAGCCAAATAAAGCTGACATAGCTCCTTCTAATGTACATCACTGGCATTTCCTCTGACTTGGAGCAACTCAACAATATGTTTTAAGAAATCTCAGTATTAAAATTTAACAACAAAAACAGCCCCAAACTTTATCCCACTAACTCATCACTGCATGTCCCACCTCATTCTCCTTATTCAGGTTTCAACTATAGTGGCGCAAATTGCAGTTTTACCAAATAAGGACACCTGGATAACCAGATAATAAATATCAGACTCCAATTCAAGCATTGCAATAACTATTTATACCTATAATAAAAAGTAGAAGTGATGATCATCCATTAAAGCATGCTTTAATTTTCATCCACTGCGTTTTATGAATACATCATTCCAGAGTCCGTACAGTTTTAATAGTAACACAGGCAATACCAGACATCAACAGTTTGCCCAATTGCCTGTGTAGCCTTGTGAGAAACTGAAAATATTTGACTGGGCATGCTACAATGCAGCTTTAAACAAAACACATCATTATATTTACATCTGTTTGGCGATGAACATATTAAACAAATGCTTGCAATGCTGAGCTAACTTATGAATTTGGAATATCACCTTGGGAGTCACAAAGAAGCTCTGCAAATTAAGAATTTAAAGGAAAACACGCAACATAATTAACTAGAGCTGGATTCATTATGGAAAACAACTAAAATAAAGTGAGATTGATGTGGAAGTGTATGTTATCATCAAGGCCGGTGAACATTTGATATGGGCATGGGAGACTTTAGAGAGCTATGTGCCTCAAGGACAAGAGGCCAAAGCAGTTCCTGTCAGGTCCTAAAAGGAGTTTCATGACCAATCATGATCTCAGTTAATAGCAGATTTAATAGATTTGGGATTATACAGTTGATGGAAATGATTCAATGTACACTGCACATGCAGACTCTCCAATTCTTAACACAAGGGGCGTAAGTATCAATGTAATCATCACATCTCCTACAACATGCAGACAATGTCCCAAGGGCGCAATACAAGTAGCAAGGATTCCTTAAAAGGCCACACTTTTAATTAAGACTCACCTTGGGGACAGGAGACTGAGAACAATGTATCACCCATGACCCCTCCCTCCAAGTTACAATATGCTTTAAACAGCTAGATATGAAACTCTGAATCGGCAACCTATGGAGCCTAACATTTACCTATCGTAGTCCTGAGGGTACAGGCGCCTGCCACTGCGAATCAGTTCGTCCCAGTACAGGAGCTCCATGTAAGCCTGCCTCTTGTCCCACACTGGCAGTGGTGGTGCCATCAACTTTAGTTTTCTCTTACCACCTTGAGATTTCTTTGAGCCACCACGAACCATAGCCTGCAAGTAAATGTTTATCCTTTCAAACAAGGAAAGCATTCCACCATCTGTAGAGTTATTACTGCACTGCAGCGTAGGTTCATTTTAATACCTACGGCTACCTAGCACCTGGACACAATAGATGAGCAGGATTTAGGACAAACATGGGCAACACTAATGTTCTTTCATCAAATGGACAACAAAACTACGTTAACTATGAACCAGCCAAACAATCTAAAACAAAACATCCAATGCTTTACTAGTGAACCAGTCCGTATTGAATCTTCAGGACCAGAAGGTGGCAATTCGGCAGAAAAGGAAAAGTTCAATCAGTCCAGACCAATACCTGTGATGAGTTGGAAAAGTGCACAGGGACAAAGTTAGGCCATGGTTCCTTACTGTTTTCCTGTTAACCAATGAGCATTTTCTCATAAGTTAGTAATTAATGTACAGACTGTTAACATCTCAGGATAGGTTATGTGCTTGATAGAGGATAAAGGGAAATCGGATCTAGACACAGGCATTGTTCGTCAGGAGGATAAATAGGGTCAAATTGGGCCAACTGCCTGTTTTGTTTACAATTTTGTAAGCCGTTATTCTGTAACTGATGGATATAAATGCAAGATGCATTATTAAAAGAATAAAGTTTAACAAAAAATTGCAGATTAGAACATTGAATGCTCTTTGTGGAACAGTACTGGAAGCAAAATAACTATTAGATGTTCGAGAGAGAGTTAATAAATATTGGCAGAGACAAGAGAAAGGGACTAAGTAGATAACTCAAATAACTGATGCAGCTACAATTACTGAATATTCTCACTGCTCTGTAAAATTTTACATTTATAAATATACTTCAAGAATGGTAACACAAGGGATGAAGAAAGATAATGGGGAAATCTTCTTCCCCAAGTCAAACTCCCATATTCCAAAAAGTGGATCCACAAAGACGTACTTCCACTTCCAGAAGACAGTCCTGAATTGCTATTAGTATCAAAAAACAAAAGCCAATTGAACAGCCCAGCATTGCCACTTTTCAAAACTTACTAACTCAGAACAATCAACAGAATTAAATCACGGTCTCTGGGCCTGCAGCACTAGTGCCGCATCACATGTAGGAATTCCTACATACCCTAACAAACCCAATGAGGGGAGATGCAATTCTAGACATAGTCTTGGAGAATGAAGATCAAGTGAGTGAAGTGACAGTTAGTGACCATATTGGGGACAGTGATGACAATTCAGTTAGATTTAGCATCACCATAGAAAAGAACAGAGAAAAAGTGGAAGTTATGAATGGGGAAGGCAGATTTTGCAGGAATGTGAAGGGATAATCAGAGAGAAGAATTTGAAGGGTTGGAATTCTCGAAAGTTGATAAGTTGACAGGGCCAGATAGACTGTTTTCGAGGCTGCTGAAGGAGGTCAGGGAGGAGATAGCAGATGCTGAGGATGATTTTCCGATCTTCACTAGGTACAGGGGAAGTACTGGAGGCAGGAGAAATGCAAACTTAATTCCATTGTTAAAAAAGGATAAAAAAAAGCCAAAAAATTATAGGCCAGTTAGTCTTACATCAGTGGTGGGCAAATTAGAACAATCAATCCTGCAAGATCACCCACGGAATACAGGGTAATGTAGCAAACTGGATAAAATGTTGGCTTAGTAACAGGAAACAAAGGGTAATGGTCAACAGATGCCCTTGCTAATGGCAAGTTCTTTCAAGTAGTGTTCCACAGGCCTCACTGTTGGAACCCTGACAGCGTTATGTACTAACGATTTGGAGGTTATGCAAGGCACAGCATAACATTTTGCTGAGATCTAAACAATAAACCCCACTGCAGAGTTCCAGATACCCATCGACTTCTCTTACCAAGCTCCATAATCTTTAGATAGCTTTATTCTGGGTTTCTATCTTGGCATCCAGTGTTAACTTCGTGTGATGACACCCCACCCCACCTCCCACCCAACCACAATCCCTTGGCTGTTTGTTTACATGCTTCAATTAAAACCAATACCTGCTATAGAAAGCACCATATATCACCAACAGAGCATTGATAATTTGAAGTGCTCCATGGGAGGGGAAAGACTCCCAACAAGAACAGAGCATAAAAGTATCAATTCAAACAGCAGGAGGTGAATTGCTTCTGCTTTAACCATAATCATAAAGATGTTGAATGCATTTCCCTCGTGGGAGGTTAGCCAGGGGACTTTCAGGGGCATGGTAAACAAACATGAAAACCATATATGAATTTTAAAATCCCACAATAATTCTGTGTCCAAATCAAACCCTGTTGTTTGAAGGAAAGGAGCTTTTAACAGGAGCTTGCACCATCACAGAACTGTTTTTGCAACCTCGAGTATGACGTTTTCGCAGCAATGGTTGAGTTATTTTATAGTCAATTCAAGTTCAGCTTTACTGCACCTTCAAGTACCGTATTTTTACTCCATGCTCAAAAAGCAGATCTTTTATTCACTGACAGGAATAGATAATGAAGATGGTTTGCTCTCTGTTAAAGCGGTGTTTCTACCACCCACATACCATGCAAGAATCGCAGGCTAACTTAAACGATACACATGTTCAAAACTCAGCAAGACTTTAAGATGAAAGACACAAACTAAAGAACAAAGACTAGATGTCAAGGAATATAAGTAAGTTTATATGTAGAAAGTTTTGATACCAGATTAAATCAGCATCCATTCATTAATTATATAAGCAGAAGTTTCCTAAATCTAGGACCTCTAACCATCTACAGCTATAACATTCCAGCCCTCCATTATGACTCAACTGTCATGTACTTAACTGTCATGTAGCTCAAAAAATGAACATGGTCCCAGCATTCAATCAAAGTCCCTCAGAGTATTTGAAGATGTAGATCTAGCTGCGATGGGCACTTTTTCCATTAAAGCCATAGCTCCTCATAATTGTCAAGATTTGTGTCTCATCTGCCAGTGAGAATTATCAGACTTTAAAGAGGTTTGTAGTAAAAGCAAAGATTTTTAACTGGAGACCTCTGAAAGTCTCTCAATTAGGGAACCATTCCTTTAGATGGAAAAATTATACACGAGTCCCCACAATTCATGGAATTATCGGCCAGTTCACCTAACATCTTTTGCTGGGAAATTACACGAATTAAGTTTATAGTTAAAGGCTGCCTAAACACCTTTAAAATGTTCAGCTAATCAGAATACCAGGATGGGTTTGTGAAGAGGTCATGTTGGAGAAAGCTGATTAAAACAGTGGACAGAAGAATGTCTATGATGTTAGTGTGGACTTCCAGAAGACATTTATAAACTGCTGATAAAGCTGAAGCTTACGAAATTGAAGACAAATTATAGAAGAGGTCACTCATTTTGGACTGAATGGGGACAGGAAATTTTCTAAACAACAGGGAGTTAGAAGTACTTTTTTAAAGGAATGGAAATGGAAACCATATCAGTGTAGCAGGAGGCCATTCAGCCTATCCAGTCTGCAGCCACTCTCCAAAACAGCAGCTTATCCAGGCTCACCCACCTTCTCTATGCCGGAACCCTGTCATTTACCATGGCTAATCCACTAACCTACATACACCTCTGGAAACTAAATTTAGCTTGTCCAACCCAACCAGCCATCGATCTCTTCATGACTGTTATTTTGCTAATGTTAATTTTTCTGAGTCCTTGGTGCAATATTAAACCCGTGCGGGGTTTCCAGCATGACAACTCTTTCCTCTATTGTAAATACTAACCTAAAATATTCAATGTCAACTATTTTCTTTTTATTGGTATTAAGTGTTCAGGGTACACATTACTCCTGATCGTCCTCTCTTTTTCCTGCTACAATTTTAAAATCATTGTCTTAATGTTGACATCTCTTACAAGTTTCTCTTACAAGGTGACAAAAACGGTTGACGAAGGGCCGTGGATGTCATCTATATGGACTTCAGTAAGGCATTTGACAAAGTCCCTCATGGCAGGTTGGTTAAGAAAGTTAAGACTCATAAGATACAAGAAGAGGTGGCTAGATGGGTAGAAAACTGGCTTGGCCACAGAGGGTAGCAGTCGAAGGGTCTTTTTCCGGTTGGAGGTCTGTGACCAGTGGTGTTCCACGGGGCTCTGTACTGGGACCTCTGCTATTTGTGATATATATAAATGATCTGGAAGAAGGTGTAACTGGTGCTATCAGCAAGTTTGCGGATGACATGAAGACGGCTGGACTTGCGGATAGCTATGAACATTGTCGGACAATACAGCAGGATATTGATAGGCTGGAAAATCGGGCAGAGAAGTGGCAGATGGAATTTAATCCAGATAAATGCGAGGTGATGCATTTTGGAAGAACTAATGTAGCAGGGAGCTATACAATAAATGACAGGGACATCAAGAGTATAGAAACACAGAGGGACCTAGGTGTGCAAGTCCACAAATCCCTGAAGGTGGCAGCACAGGTGGAGAAGGTGAAGAAGGCGTATGGTATGCTTGCCTTTATAGGACGGGATATAGAGTACAAAGTCTGATGTTGCAACTGTATAGAATGCTGATTAGGCCACATTTGGAGGACTGTGTCCAATTCTGGTCGTCGCAGTACCAGAAGGGCATGGAGGCCTTAGAGAGTGCAGAGAAGGTTTACCAGCATGTTGTCTGGTATGGTCTTAGCTATGAGGAGAGATTAGACAGACTGGGGTTGTTCTCCCTGGGAAGACGGAGAATGAGGGGAGACCTAATAGAGGTGTATAAAATTATGAAGGGTATAGATAGTGTGAATAGTGGGAAGCTTTTCCCCGGTTGGAGGTGACGATCACAAGGGGTCACAGGCTCAAAGTGAGAGGGGCAAGGTATAACTCCAATATCAGAGGAACATTTTTTATGCAGAGGGTGGTGGGGGCCTGGACTGCGCTGCCAAGTAGGGTGGTGGAGGTAGACATTCTGGCATTATTTAAGAATTACCTGGATAGTCACATGAGCAGCCTGAGAATGGAGGGTTACAAACAAATGGTCTAGTTGGACCAATGCGCGGCACAGGCTTGGAGGGCCGAAGGGCCTGTTTCCTGTGCTGTACTGTTCTTTGTTTGTTCTTTTCATACTTCCTTTCTATAGTTTGTGATCCCTTACTCTTCTTTGTACCTTTTCCATTTGCCAGTATCTGTTTAATCTATTTTTCCATGCTTTCTCCTTTAGATTTGTGTAGCATCTTACCTCATTAGTCGTCCAGTTCCTGATAAACCTGTGTGGTGCTGTCAAATACCTTCAAAAGATACGTATTCACGTACATCCATGTCCACTCCATAACACTCCAACAAAAAGCTTAACCAATAATTTTAAATTTGAGATCAATGAACTTCTGCTAGACATGCACAGAACAGCTGCTGCTATGCTCTGATCAACCTTCTGTACCCTTAAAGAATTTAATAAAGTTATTCAAATACGATATAACTTAAATTCATGTTGTCATTCCTTGATTAATCTACGTCTTCTCGAATTAAAGTTTATTTTCTCTAAAATGATCCCCAATATTTTCCTCAACCCCAGTATTAGTTTGTAGTTTCTAGGTTTGTGTGTCTCCTCTTTCACAAGGACGGATAAATAATATTAACCACCTCCCAGCATTACTCCTGTATCAATGGGAATTAAAAGAATGGTGATAATCTTGGTCCAGAAAGATTCGGGAGTCCACAGGTAAAAATCATTAAAATGCAGTAGATCCAATGCTTAACCAATGGTTAATTAGGCCACATGTGGAGTAGAGTAGTTAGAGTTTTACGGCATGGAAAGAGGCCCTTCAGTCCACAGTGTCTGTACTGTCCAAACTTCTAGGTATTCTAACTCCATTTACCAGCACTTGGCCCACAGCCTCGTATCTGTGCTAATCTTGGGCACGGCATCTTAGAAAGGTTATCCTGATCTTGGAAAGTGTGCAGATTCACCAGAATGTTGTAAGATCCAAAAGTTACATCACAAGGAGAGATTACATAAAGTAAGCTTGTATTCTAATGAATACGAAAGATGCAAAAAGTTACAGGGCAATTTAAGTGAGGATTTTAAAGATTCAGAGAAATCTGGTAGGAGAGCCTAGGGTAAAGTCAGAGCTAAGGCATTAAGGAGGAAGAGTGGTGTGAAACTCCATAACAAAACGTTCAACCAATAAACTTTTGGTCATTGTTAGGACATAGGTATTGTTGGATGGCCAGCATTTATTGCCTATCCTTGGTTGCTCTAGGAGGGCAGTTGAGAGTCAATCACATTGCTGTGGCTCTGGAGTCAGACCAGGTAAGGGTGGCAGATTTCTTTCCTAAAGACATTAGTGAACTAAATGTTTTTTTCCAACAATCAACAATGATTTCACGGTCATCAGAAGATTCTTAATTCTGGATTGTTTTTAAATTGAAATCAAATTTCACCACCTGCTGTGGCAGGTCTGGTGATAATATCACTAGGCCATTGCCTCCCGATTTGAGATCAGTGGACTTTTGCTAGTTACACACACACACACACACACACACACAGAACAGAGCCACAAGAGTTTAGCCAAGATACTCCTCAACCATAAATGGCAGAAAACTTAAGGAACGGAACAGCCTACTCTTCCTAGGAAGACCAAGGGGCATTGGTCACCTTTAGTTCCTTTCAATCAGATCAAGACTAGATTAATGTACACCTCCTGACCCCCCAACACACACAAAGCAGCCACCAATTTTTATATAAACGAAGAGAAAGCACATCCAAACAACATCCCTGCAAAGGTTGAATCAAAGAGTCACTACAAGGCAGGAAGTCATTCAGCCCATCAAGTCTGCACCAATTTTCGAACAGAGCATCTTACCCAGTGGAAGTGAATGTGGAGCCCCAGATGGGCCTAAGATCAAGTACGTAAAGCTAAAAACAAAACATTCAGCATTCCCACACCACCCCCATTTTCTGGTCCACCAGTCATTAGGTCAGTTCTATTTCTCAACTCCTTCCTCCTGCTTCCGCTCCATATCTTTACCTGTTTCCAATCATCAGACTGAAGCTGGGTTCCAACAGAATCATGAAAAGCACATGCAAGTAGCTGAGCATATGAGGGACTAAAGGGGCACAGCACACTATCTTTGAAGGCAGCATGACAAGTAGTTGTTTAACAGCACACTGGATCTGTAGCTTCATAAATGAGGAAAAACAAAAATATCACCCTAAATGCTTATAAATCACTGACTATTTTGCTGGAACAGTGTATACAATCTGGAAATACACTTTAGAAAAGATGTTCAGGCCATGAAAGATTTATTAGATTATCAGAGATGCCAGACTTCTGTTATGCTTAGAGATTGGAGAAGCTAGGATTGTCTGCCTAATAACAGTACCATTAGGCGCTCAGGATTACAAAGGGTTTAGATAAAGTAACCAGGGAGAAACAGCTTCCATTGAGGACACAAAGAAAATGACAATAGGACCAGAAAGGAGACCAGGAGGTTCACAGAATGATCCTTGGAATGACGAGCTTGTTGAATGAGGAACAGTTGAGGACTCTGGGTCTGTATTTGTTGAAGTTTAGGAGGAGGAGGGGGGTATCTTTTCGAAACTTACAGGATACCGAGAGGCCTGGATAGAGTGGACATGGTGAGGATATCTCTAATAGTAGAAAAAACTAGAACCAGAGGGCATAACTTCAGGCTAAAGGGAAGATCCTTTAAAAAACAGACGAGGAGGAATTTCATCAGTCAGAGGATGGTGAATCTGTGGAACTGTTTGCCACAGAAGGCTGTGGAGGCCAGGTCATTGAATGTCTTTATGATAGAGATAGATAGGTTCTTGATTAATAAGGTCAGGAGTTATGGGGAAAAGACAGGAGAATGGGAATGAGAAAAATACCAGCCATGATTAAATGGCAGAGCAGACTTGATGGGCTGACTGGCCTAATTCTGCTCTTATGTCTAATGATCTTATTTTTATATACAGTGAATTACAATCAGCAATGCACTTCATAAAATGGTGAAAACTGATTAAACAGCAACTTACAAAATAAAATTGATTAAACACCTGAAAATGAAACATTTGCAGGGCTATTGGGAAAATATGGATCCAAGTGAATAGCTCTGGCATAGGCACAAGGGCTGAATGGCCTCCAGTCTGTGTTGCACAACATTTGAGTCATAAACATGCACTCAGATCTGTTCTGTTGCCCAGTCAATGCCAGGATTAAATTGACCAGGGTCAGCGCAGGGTTCAATGAACCAGCTGTTGCTGACATCAATGCTGAGACTGGGGGAGGTAGGGCCAGAGACAGCCATAGCAACTCCAACATCACCCCTCCCCAGTGACTAGCTCCAAGCACCAAATGTTTCCATCCTAAAACAGTTGCAACAGGACTGTCTTTTGTTGCCCCAAATGTGCATTCTGACAGGGTGACCATGCAGAGATTCCATGCAAGCTGGGTGCATGGAATTTCCTTGGGTGGATGTGGTTGTTACTAGGGGACACAACTATAAGGTTCATGGTGGGAAATAAAGGAGCAATTCTGGGGTAGATTCTTTACTCAGAGTGGTTGGGGTGTGGAATAGACTGCTTGCTGTGATAGTGGAGTCGGACACTTTAGGAACTTTCAAGTGGTCACTGGATAGGCACATGGAAGGGATAGCTTGATCTTGGGATTGGACATAGCTCAGCACATCGAGGGCCGAAGGGCCTGTACTGTTCTATAGCAACTATCTTGAGAAATTTGTACGGCCAAACAGAAATCATCTTTAAAAAAGCCCCAACAACTTTAATGTGAAAAATACGTTAAATATTTAGGGGCTATGGCGCATGTGGCAATTTTTGTGTATGAGGTAATTTACTCTTCCCACCCCTCCACACTCCTCTCCCCCCACTCACTTTGGAGTGTTTCGATGCAGAGGGATCTGGATGCCCTACCGCATGAGTGGCATTAAACTAATATGCACATAAAGCAAGTTCCAAGGAAGGCAAATGGAATCTTGGCACATATTGTTAAAGGAATAGAATATAAAAGTAGTGAAGTGGGCCGCATGGTGACACAATGGTTAGCGCTGAACAAAGAATAAAGAAAATTACAGCACAGGAACAGGCCCTTCAAACCTGCACTGACTATGCTGCCTGTCCGAACTAAAACCCCCTACCGTTCCGGGGACCATTTCCCTTTATTCCCATCCTATTCATATACTTGACAAGAAACCCTTTAAAAATCATGACTGTATCTGGATCCACTACCTCCTCCGACAACAAATTCCAGGCACCCACCACTCCGTGTAAAAAATCTGACCCATACATCTCCTTCACACTTATGCCCCTAATAATTGACTCTTCCACCCTGGGAAAAAGCTTCTGAACTATCCACTCTGTCCATGCCTCTCATAATCTTGTGGACTTCTATCAGCTCTCCCTCAATCTCCATCGCTCCAGTGAGAACAAACCAAGTTTCTCTAATCTCTCCTCATAGCTAAATGCCCTCCATACCAGGCAACATCCTGATAATTTTTTTCTGCACCCTCTCCAAAGCCTCCACATCCTTCTGGTAGTGTGGCGGCCAGTATTGAACACTATATTCCAAGTGCGGCCTAACTAAGGTTCTATAAAGCTGCAACGTGACCTGTCACTGCTACCTCAATGTGCTAGGCACCTGGGTTCAATTCCCACCCGGGATCACTGTTTCTGTGGAGTCTGCAGTTTGTCCGTGTGAGTTTCCTCCTACACTCCAGCTTTGATGGATTGGCTATGCTAAATGTGTGCTGTTATAAGATAGGGCGGGGGGAGAGGGCCTGCATAAGATATTCTGTCAGTGTTGGTGCTGACAATATGGACCAAATGGCCTCCTTCTGCACTATAGGGATTCTATGACTCACTAGAATGATTCCAGAGATGGAGAGGTTTGACTTGCAAAGAGATTTGTCAAGTCTTATAATTTCTGGTGTTTAGAAGGATGAGATCTAATTGAGGAGTGCAAGATGATGAGGGGGATTGACAAACTAGTTGTGCATGTTCCTGTAGGGCAATGTAGAACAAGGGGTTCATTGTTTAAATCTGCTACCGTGTACCCTAAAGCTGATCTCAAGGGAGAACTCAGTGGAATTCACTGCCCTTCCTGACTCTCCCTCACCCCTGTACATATAACTTTCACCACCACATGCCAAAAAATAAACTGCAAAAAAAAACACCCAAGATCATCTGTGATAGTTTAAATCAAGCCGCCACTAGGGCGAGAACTCAGTGACTCCAATGCAGCTTCATTCATGTAAATCTTCCCAAGCTGCAACCACCTGCCCTTCAGAAAAGTGCAACTCCAACTAGCCAATCATGAGAACCCTCCAGGATTAGCCAATCAGACGGCAAGGTAAACCAACCAGAACCTTCCTCCGCAATGACCAATCAGCGGGCTTAGACCGTGAACCAATCAGATCGCAATGCAGGCTGCCATTGCAATCCATTTTGGGGAGACACTGGCGCGCGGGTCCCCTCCCCCGCCGCCATTTTGAGCGCGGCCGCTGACCGCCTCATGGTGCGGGAGGGGGAGGGGAAGCCTATCAGATTCAAACCAGAACGCCGGCTTCAATCTTTAGGCCGGGCTGCTTCCATCCCTCTTAGCCACCGTTTTCCTCCCCCACCCTGCCCAAACTCCGAGCACACTCCTTCCCCTCCCGCACAGCGCCCAAACCCCGGCACTCGGGCCGCGAGTGACGCACTTAATGCCGCCGGTGCGGGTCAACACATAGCGCCAGGCTCCCGCTGCCAGCGGTTAGGGGAGCCAAGCGCCGGGACTGCCGTGCCCAGGCCTCGGTGCCAAACTCAGCCGTCGGTGGCCATAGCCGGGCTTTCTCTCACTCACCGTCGCCCGGCTCCCGGCCGCTCACTCGATGGGAAAAAGGACAAAAAGGCTCACGTGACCAGCGCGCCGTTAACGGCTCCTTTATTGAGTGGAATGCGCAGGCGCAGCTGTGGCTCGCTAGCCCCGCGTCTCCTTCAAACGGACCAATCCGATCGCGGCAAACTGATGACGCTTTGTGCCAGACGCCTCGCCCACCAGTACGTCTGACATCATCGGCCGGTGGCCGCTGGGTAGTGTAGTTCTTCAGCTGTAACAATTGAAACAATGAAGATGTTGCAGCAGCTGCTGCCCTGGATCCAGCTCCAAATAAATCACCCAACTTACAAACAAAATAACCTCAAAGCGTTTTCAGAATTAAAATTTGATATTTTATTCATTATTGTCACACTTACTGAGATGCAGTGAAAAGTACTGTTTCTTGCATTAAACAGCCTCCCATCCCTAGACTCTGCCTACAGTTCCCACGGCCTCAGTCAGCATAATAACCCTATGCACCCCAGACATATTCTCTTCCTGCAGGAAAAACATACCCAAGTCTGAGGTCACGTACCAACCAACTCAAGAACAGCTTCTTCCCTACTGGCGTCAGACTTCTGAATGACCCTATCTTAAACTGATGTTTCTCTACATCCCAGCTATGACTAACACCACATTCTGCACTCCTTTCCATCTCTACATATGGTATGCTTTGTTTGTACAACATGCAAGTAACAATACTTTTCACTGCACACCAATACGTGACAATAAATCAAGTCAAAAGCATACTATTCATTGAGTACATGGGGAGAAGGAAAGGAGTGGATGTAGAATATATTGTTAGTTGTAGCTAGGGTGTAGAAAATTATCAACTTTCAAGAGGTTAGTAGTGATGAATTAGAAACAATGGTACTTGTTAGGAATTAAAAGCTAAAAGAGAAAGTTATTGCTTCAGATCAACACAAGTCATCAACCTAAAACCTTAAAAGCCTCCACTCCCTCCACTAATGGTGCGTGATCAGCTGACTATTCTTGATGAGGAGATGCCGGCGTTGGACTGGGGTTACGCTGGTATCTCCACATCATGACTACCATCAACACCGCAAACTGCCGGATCCAATGGAGAGGATCTCCAAAAAGATCGCACATATCGACACAGACATCAAGTTTCAGCTAAGTATTCCCAGCATTTTCTGTTTATTTCAGATTTCCAGTATCGAAGTGCTGTATTCTATTGACTGGCGACCAATGGCTTGTAACAAATAATACACTGAGCAGCTTACACTCTGCTCCCACGCTGGTGAGAACTCCCCACACTTCCATCACCCGACCCTTTAAGTAGCTGCGTCATCAGGTGACCTCTTGGTCCTTATCTGCCATTTGCAGTATTTTGCTTTTATGTTTTGGGAAGTATTGTAAACCTCCTCGTTCATTACTCTCCTCACTCTGTTACTTTTAAAATCACTAATCCAATACAATCAAGGAATTATGTTTTTAATATTCCACCAGAACCCAGCTGATGTTAAATACTAGAGTATTCCAAGTCCCAGAAAAGATTTTAGAATGTCGGTTAATGTGAGGAAAGAGTTGAAGACCAGTGAGGAAGGTTACAGTCTTGTTTTAATAATTACACAATGTTTATTAAACAGTAAAACACAAGGCAAAAAAAGAATTACAATAATGGCTACACACAATATTAAATTGACCCAGTTCCATACCCCTCTACTTTTGTAAACTCAAAAGTTAAACCTCCCTAAATAACATCCCATAAGTTTTAGCACTAAGAAAAATCCATATACCATTCACTATATTCTTTTGGGAATTGCTGCTGGTTTAGAATAGCAACCACTGGCAGTTCAAACAGGATTCCCCAGGCAATGGCTTGTTGAGAATGAGTCCAGCTTCCTGCTGGAGGGCTGTGATTTTGGACCAGCTCAATCTTAGCCTAGAGGATGAACCCTGTCATTGACAAATGTGCAAACTCCACACAATGTCCCAAGGCCGAAATCAAACCTGGATCCCTGTCACTATGAGGCAGCAACACGAACCACAGATTCAAAATCACATTTTTACAGCAGATTTCAAAATATCAGAGTTTAGAATTTAAAGAATAAAGAAATACTTACACTTATATAGCATCTGTCATACTCTCACTCCCACTCCATTCACAGACCCACACCCCTATCTTAGCACCCTCCTGTCCCCCCCGCCCCTCCTTATCTCAGCACCCTCTGCCTCCCACCCCTCCCTCACTAGAGTCAGGATGGCAACCTCCTCGTGAACCTGCTCCTGGGCCTGGCGTAACGCGCCATTTACAGGTCCAGGCAGTGGGCGATCGAGGGGGCCGTCCATCCTGACTGTTTGCCCCTCTACCATGGCTACATTCACAGCCAGGTGTCCCTGGAGAGGGAGCATGCGGGGTCCACGTGTACAGCTGACGCCTTCTGCGCCTGTTGGGCACTGCAGGGGCTGGGGTGCATTATTGACCCTAATAATCACATTTTAATTTGATGTTTTCAAGTTTCCTTTGTACCTCTATTTTGTTCACGCTGTTCCTCTTCCTTTTGGGGAGCTGCCCCTTTTAGTTTGTCCTGATTTAACTTGAGTTTGTTTATTTGGTTTGACCTTGAAACAAGCCCACCCCTCCCCCTTCTCAGTGGCCTTCTGTCTGTCCCCTCCCCCTTCTCAGTGGCCTTGTCTGTCCCCTCCCCCTTCTCAGTGGCCTTGTCTGTCCCCTCCCCCTTCTCAGTGGCCTTGTGTCCGTCCCCTCCCCTACTCAGCACCTTCCTGCCCCTCCCCTCTCCCCCACCATTCTCTTACCTCACCATCATCCTATCCAACTCCCACTTCCTGTCTATTTTTGGACTTGACAAATCTTAACTAGTCCATGTTACTGTGGTTATAATTTATTGGATTTACATTTATATTTATACATATTTTTATGTATGTGTGTGTGTGAATGAATGAAAGAAAATGGAGGCAGAAATGGTTATTAAATAAATGATATTATCAGGCACTTTTAATTGTGTACAGAATGCTGTCTAATGGCAAGAACCAATCCTGTGGAATCAATCTGCTACAGGACAGGTTTAAATTCCAACAATTCCTGGCATTAATACATCCAAAACAATCTCCTTACTTTACAAAATAAACATGAACAATTTATTTGATTGGCTGATAACGATGGCATGCAAAAGAACGATTGGCTGCACACTCAAATGTTGTACACGTACGAGCAAGCAATATCTACAGACAAACTTATTTAAAGTCAGTCAATATTTCAATCTCATTCATACAAAGCAACATCTTTATTACTGTCAAAGTAACAAACTTCTGAAAACTCAATAAAACAAATAAGCTGCTTCTTAGGCTATGTCTTCTCTGATTGAACGAGGTTTTTAATCTACTACTCAGAAAAAAAAGTAATTTAAAATAAAGCTTCATTCTTATCTTCAACAGACATATAGGTGGTTCCGTCATCTAACTCCGAGGGCTTAAAGGAATGAACTCAGTATCAAATTTTGTAGGCAAGATGGTAATATTTTTCTTTAGATAAATGTGCTGTCTGTGACAGCAGGAAGAGCACATGATTTAACATCCCCAAACAAATCACTCACTCATCATCTAAAGCCAGCAAACAAACTCACAGCAAGCCTCCAAGAGCTCCACAGGATTGGTTCTATGTTATGTGGCTCGCTGACAGTTAACTTTAACATGACAAAGGGTCATCTGGACTCGAAACGTCAGCTCTTTTCTCTCCTTCCAGATGCTGCCTGACCTAAGACTTTCCAGCATTTTCTCTTTTGGTTTTAACTTTAACTTCTTGTTTCAAAGACTTCAGACATTTAACACTCAAGTTACTCTCACCATCTTTCTACACTGGGACATCCACTGCACTAACTTCAGGCTTGAAACTAAGACATTTCTCAGCAGTTTTAAAGATTCCTCAAACATCTAGCCTCACGCATGAAAGATGAGTATGGGAGATCATTGAGCACTTCTAGAACCTGTACCACAGTCAAGACGTCAGCACTGTCAAGACGTGGTGGTGGTGGAATTCAGCTTGTGTACATTTACAAGTTGACAGACTGAATGCCGCCTGTGTCACAGCTGAGATTACATCAAATTTATTGTCAATTATAGGAATTAAACAGGCTAAGCAGAGGTATAGTGCATACACATTTAGCTAAAAATACTGCAGTGGAGTTTATTAAAGCCATTTGAACCTGTCCATGATAATCAGAGCAGGAAGTGTGAAGCAAATGTCTGCCAGGTACAACCACAGACATTTGAACATTTCCTTTTTTTTTTAATAAAGCACAACCTCTCTGACAATAACAATCCAATTTCATCTCGAACTATATTTGGCATAACAGAGTGCAGCTGGAAACTGCTGTAATGTAGACATGACTCTCACAAGTGGATCCCAGCTCTGGTTGAGTACACATCAAGGCTGGAGCTTTAACATGCTCACTATGTTTGGGTAGTTTTGCTCCATGTACTATTTAGAAGACAGGGTAAATCCAGTGAGATGCCATGTCCTTTCGCTACAGGCTTGTCCTGAGCTGCAGGCTGCACTCAAACAGTCCTCATTCGTTTTTCTTTCTCAAGATCTTCAGAAGCTCCTTGGACATGAAATAGGGTCTCTCATTTGAGCCGTCGTTCCTCTCCAGGTCTTCCACTGCATGGACAGCAACATTACAACCACATTTAGCAACAAGAATCCAGCAAACCCCAGTCCAGAAACTGGGTATAATATCAGTACACAAACACTTATTACAGTCAAACCTGTCGCTGCCAAAACAGCAGCAACTTTCTGAGGGTACTACTCAGAGAAGCAAATCTTCAGCAGCTGAAGGTTGATTGAATAAAAATAAACTTGTTTCCAGTGGAAGTGTCTGACTGCAAAGAAAATTAAGGTGTAGAAATGACTGAATTATATTAATAATTGAGTGCCTACCATTACAATATGTGTAGAAGTTAAAGTCTTTATTAAACTAATCTAGAGTGATGTGAGGTGAAAGCTCTGAACGCCTATCAGAATTTTCAGGTGTTGGTAATTAGGGCCAGTGGTTTCTCCCTTTCCCATAAATCAATCTCTGCTGATTGACCCTCACCTTATCCCTCAATTGCTTCTTTCTGCAGACACATGGCTAGTTAATTCTTGTACCCCATTAGATCTGTTTCATTTCACTCTCCAACCCTAGCAGCCATTTGTAATCTAATTACCCTTTGGGACAGAAAAGCTTTCCAATGCAGTCCCAGTACCAACAGAAACATTCCCACCTTCGCACCGTTAGTTAATATTACTAACAAGGAGAATTTTTCAGAGACAAAGAAAAGGTCGGTAGCTTAGTGACAAGGTGTCTCGCCCATGGCGCTCATTGTTGGTCTAATAATAGTGATTGTGCTTCATTCCAGAAGCTCTTTATCTCTCCTCCTGTATCTGCTGAGTCTGAGGAGGGTCGTATTCCTTTTTGTACAGGATGTCACGCAGCTCTGGTGACGTGTAATACGGTCTCTCTGGAGAACCATCATTCCGCTCCAGATCTTCACCTGGTTAACCAACAGGCCCAGAGGAAAGGCAGAAGATTCCGAGCACATCCCCAAGCAGAAGTGTGGAACGGAGGCAGACAGTGCAAGAGCAAAGAGAGGAACGAAGAGGAAGAGTAGAAAAAAAGAGAAAGAAAAGGGTAATGGTCAGAGTCAGTAAAAGGAAACGGCATCACACAAGAATACAGACAGCCTTCAGGTTCTCAGTGAATCAGAGAGGAGAAAGGCAGATTGGAAATAAAAATCTGCCATAATCTGCTGAGAGGCTAGAGAAGGATCTACACAGACTATGAACCCATACATTTTTTTCATTTAAATTAAGATTAATTGCTGCAGATTTTGGAATCTGAAACAGGAAATGTTGAGATTTTCTAGCAGGTCTGACAGCGTCTGTGGAGAACAGAACAGATGTGGAGATGCCAGCGTTGGACAAGGGTGAACACAGTAAGAAGTCTCACAACACCAGGTTAAAGTCCAATAGGTTTATTTGGTAGCAAACGCCACTAGCTTTCGGAGCACTGCCCCTTCATCAGGTGAATGGGATTTCAGTTCACAAACAGGGCATATGAAGACACAAACTCAATTTACAGAATACTGATTAGAATGCAAATCTTTACAGCCAATTAAGTCTTAAAAGGTACAGACAATGTGAGTGGAGAGAGCATTAAGCATAGGTTAAAGAGATGTGAATTGTCTCCAGGTCGGGAACTTGGGTTCATGTCACACTATTTGTAAACCCCACGACTTGTCTGTACTTGCAAAATCTCACTAATTGTCCTGTCTGGAGACAATTAGGTCTTCTTCACCCTTTGAGTGAAGAAGTTCCTCCTCAACTCTGTTCTAAACCGCCCCCCCTTTATCTTGAGGCTGTGCCCCCTAGTCCTACTGTCTTTTTTGAGCGGGAAGAGTCTCTCCACCTCTATCCTATCCATCCCATTCATCATCTTATACATCTCAATGAGATCTCCCCTCATTCTTCTAAACTCTAACGAGTACAAGCCTAGTTTATTCAGCCTCTCCTCATAGCTCAATCCCCTCAACTCTGGTATCAGCCTAGTAAACCTCCTCTGCACTCCCTCCAGGGCCAAAATATCCTTGCGCAGGTGCGGCGCCCAAAACTGCACACAGTACTCCAGCTGCGGCCTCACCAATGCCCTATACAGCTGTAGCAAGACCTCCCTACTCCTATATTCAATCCCCCTCGCTATGAAGGCCAGCATCCCATTCGCCTTCCTGACCACCTGCTGCACCTGCAAGCTGGGTTTTTGCGACTCATGCACAAGGACCCCGAGGTCCCTCTGCACCGTCGCCTGCTGCAGTTTTTCGCCCCGTAAGTAATAGTCCTTCCTACCATTCCTCCTACCAAAGTGGACCACCTCACACTTGCCAATATTAAATTCCATTTGCCATTTCCTGGCCCATTCGCCCAGCCTATCTAGATCCTTCTGCAGACTCTCCACACCCTCCGCACAATTTGCCTTTCCCCCAATCTTGGTGTCATCAGCAAATTTCGACACCCTGCACTCGGTTCCCTCCTCCAGATCATCTATATAAATGGTAAATAGCTGAGGCCCCAGCACCGATCCCTGGGGCACCCCACTAGTCACCAACTGCCAATCCGAATAGCATCCATTGACCCCCACTCTCTGCCTCCTATTTGACAACCAATCCTCTATCCACGCTAACACTCTACCCCCAGCTCCATGTCCCCTGACCTTCTGCAATAACCTCTTGTGAGGTACCTTGTCAAACGCCTTCTGAAAATCCAGAAAGACCACATCCACCGGCTCTCCTCTATCCACTGCCCTAGACACATCCTCATAGAACTCCAGTAAATTTGTCAGCTCCCTCAACCTAACTTCATAAGGCATGCCTCCCAGTCCAGGCAACATCCTTGTAAATCTCCTCTGTACCCTTTCAATAGCTTCTACGTCTTTCCTAAAGTGAGGCGACCAGAACTGTGCACAGTACTCCAAATGAGGCCTGACAAGGGTCTTATAAAGTTGCAGCATTACCTCCCGACTCCTAAACTCAATCCCTCGATTAATGAAGGCCAGTACACCATACGCCTTCTTGACCACCTCTTCCACCTGCGAGGCCGATTTAAGAGTCCTGTGGACCCGGACCCCAAGATCCTTCTGCTCTTCAACACTACTAAGACTCACAATCAGGGGGACTATGGCCAATCCACCTAACTTAAACATCTTTGGACTGTGGAGGAAACCGGAGCACCCAGAGGAAACCCATGAATCATGGGGAGAATGTGCAGGCACCAAATGGACAGTGACTCAAGCCGGGAATCTAACCGGGTCCCCGGTGCTGTCAGGCAGCACCACTAACCACTGTGCCACCCCTGGAGAGATTCAGTATCAAGTGCTGTGGAATGAAGACTATCTGTACTGGTGCCTGACCCAATATTTACAACTGTCTTGAGCTGTCGATGACTTGCTTCAGCTGCGCCGAGAATGCATTGGAGTTAGAGGATCTAACCAAGGCCAGTTTACCTCACGGAGGAATGATCACAGATTACTGTCTCGACTCAAGACTAATGACTCTGCTGATTGGTAATTTCTAACCGACGGAACAACAGTGTCGGAGAGAAAACACAAGAGCAGAGAGGAGATGACAAAGTAAAATAACAACAGGGGAAAAGGAAATAAATGAGCAGAATCGATAACCTGCTGAGGAATAGACTGATCCTGACAGGAGTTAGATACAATTAAGATTCGGAAATCAGAAACATTAGTGGTCCTGAAAAGATATTTGAGCATAATGTCCTGTCTCTGCTCAATGGAATCCAGGCCAGCAACATGACAAAGAAACCCCACCAATTTGCCTGAAGTTTCAGCTCTGGATATCCTGGGTATTTTTAATCCTCTCACTGGCACCTATTCTAAATTCAGTATTTATTTTGCCAGTTTTCTCCTTTGTTGGTGCAGAGTCAACGGGCTGAATGGCCGCCTTCTGCATTGTACGAATTCTATGGTTCCATGTCATACAGCAAGACAGCATGGAAACAGGCTCTTTGGCCCAATGAGTCCATGCTGACCCTCCCAGCTAGTTCCAATTGCCCGCGTTTGGCTCATATCCTCTACGCCTTTCCCACCCATGTACTTATCCAAATGCTGTTTAAATGTTGCTATTGAACCTACCTCAACCATTTTCTCTGACAGCTCAATCCATACATGCACCACCCTCTGCATGAAGAAGTGCCCCTCTGGTCTCTTTTAAATCTTTCCCCTCTCCATGTTAAACCTATGCCCTCTGGTTTTCAAGCACTTACCTGATGAAAGAACAGCGCTCTAAAAGCTAGCGGCTCTTATTACCAAATAAACCTGTTGGATTTTAACCAGTGTTGTGAGACTTCTTACTGTGTTTTAATTTCCTTACCCTGGGAAAAAGACTGTGTGCGTTCATCCTATCGATGCTCATCATGGTTTTATACACCTATTCGTGCTGACTCTCGTTGGGTACAGTTCAGTAGCTAAGTCAAGCGGCCATTCTAGGAACACAGGGACTGGAAGTGGTCACTAACCCCTCAAACCTATTCCGCTGTTCCTTGAGATCAGAACTGATCTGCAGGTAGAGCTGAGGCAGTGAGTGTCGGCAAGCTGCTGGAGGAGTATCAAGACCAACACTTACCCTGTCTTCAGTCAACATCAAACAGGGCATAAAAAAGGCACACTCAATTTATAAAATAATGGTTGGAATGTGAGTCTTTACAGGTAATTAAGTCTAAAAGGTACAGACAATGTGAATGGAGAGAGGGTTAAGAACAAGTTAAAGAGATGTATATTGTTTCCAGACAGGACAGTGAGATTTTGCAAGTACAGACAAGTTGTGGGGGTTACAGATTGTGTGACATGAACCCAAGATCCCAGTTGAGGCCATCCTCATGTGCGCGGAACTTGGCTATCAGTCTCTGCTCAGTGACTCTGTGCTGTCGTGTGTTGTGAAGGCCGCCTTGGAGAACACTTACCCGAAGATCGGGGGCCGAATGTCCATGACTGCTGAAGTGTTCCCTAACAGAAGAGAACACTCCTGCCTGGTGACTGTCAAGCAGTGTTCATTCATCCATACGTTGGGGAGACCGTGCAGATGCTATGACAACGGATATATGAGCACCACTCAACAATCATCAGGCCAGGCTGTTCTTTTCCTGTTGGGGAACACTTCAACGGTCAACAGACATTTTGGCCTCTGATCTTTGGGTAAGCGTTCTCCAAGGTGGCCTTCACGACACACGACAGCACACAGTCGCTGAGCAGAGACTGATAGCCAAGTTCCACACACGAGGATGGCCTCAACCGGGATCTTGGGTTCATGTCACACTATCTGTAACCCCCACGGCTTGCCTGGGCTTGCAAAATCTCACTAACTGTCCTGTCTGGAGACAATACACATCTCTTTAACTTGTGCTTAACCCTCTCTCCACTCACATTGTCTGTACCTTTAAGACTTGATTACCTGTAAGGATTCGCATTCCAACTGTTATTTTGTAAACTGAGTTTGCGTCTTTATATGGTCTGTTTGTGTTTGTTGTGAGACTTCTTACGATGTTCAGTCAACATCCATATACAAAAGGCATTGCCCAACAAGAATCACTGGATGTCAGGAGGCGATCCATTAATTCTCATCCTTCCCTGAGGTTTGTGCAGCTCTGCTATTCTTCAAATAACAATTCACAAAGTTACCCAGAAATGACCAAGTGAAAGCCAGATCTTAAAAATGCCACTTTCCAGTTCGTTCTTCTGCAAGAATTAACTATTAAAACTTTCATTATCAGAATTTTCTGGACCCTCCTTTTGTTACAACTGTTCAAACATGGACACAGATTCAAAGTACCCAAGGGGTATATATACTCACAGAAGCACAGGAACAAAGTGTCCACACACATCGCATACACACTGAAGAAGCCGTGTGCAACAAGGTAGGAGCCCACAATCAGAGTCTGTAACAGAGGAACAGCAGAAATATCACTGCTTTAATCAGCCAGCAGTCCTACAGACGGAGTACCTGAGTTGCTGCCCCATTAACATTGCTGCATGGTTAAGGAATATTCTGCCTGATTCAGCAATAACATACAGCACAGTATGCACGATATCTCACTGGGAGGTCAGATTCTCCACACCGCTCCTACTAATCCACATCTCACACACAGCGAAATCCACAAATAATGCAAAATATCAGCAACTCCTCAGAAAACTTCCCCTCAAGCTATGTTCCTCTCTCATGTCCTGAAAAGGCTGTGTCCCTGGTCCACAGCTGCATGGGTCATATAATCAGAGAGCTCCTTCAATGCAGAAGGAGGCCATTCGGCACATCAAGTGTGCACTGACAACAGTCCCACCCAGGCCCTATCCCCCTAACATTAAGAGGCAATTTAGCATGGCCATTCTACCTAACCCGCACATCTTTGGACTGCGGGAGGAAACAGGAGCACCCGGAGGAAACCCACGTGGACACAGGGAGAACATGCAAACTCCACACAGACTCTGACCCAAAGCTAGAATAGAACCTCATTGTTCTCCGGAGCATTGAACCTGATGGCTGTGGCTGTGGTGAGTGACTGATTTAAAGTAAAAAACCACTTTTTTTCTGTACTTCCGGTTCTCGGGGCTTGTTAGAGTGTAGTTTACTTCCGTACCGGAAGTTAGGCCAGGGGATTGTCATTAAGGGGGAGCGGGGGGTATAAAAATAGGGGTAGCAGCATAGAGCGGGCAGCGTCAGGAGCGGGCAGCAGAGTGAGTGGGAACTGAGTGAGAAGGGCTTTGGCTCACTGGGCTTAGGTGAGAGTAGGCTTAGAGAAGGTGAGTGACAGATTTCTACCTTTAGGCACTGACAGGAGGTTGGGACATGGTAGGGAATATAGAGAGGAATGTAAGTTGCGTCAGGTGCCACATGTGGGAGTTCCTGGTGGTGTCATGTGTCCCCAAGGTCCACATCTGCAGTAAATGTTTAGAACTGCAGCGCTTGAGGGCCCGGGTCAGGCAACTCGAGGGGCGGCTGGAAGATGCGTTTCTAGTCAGGGAGAACGAGGAGATAATGGCTGGGAACCATGAGCAGGAGGAGGTCTCAAGGGCTGAAGAGAAGGGAGGATGGACGACTGTTAGGAGGGGAAAGAGGAAGAAGAAGAGCAGTCAGGGTCCCCCGGCCTCCCCAGAGGCCCCCCATGGTTCGTCAACAGGGGCACAGAAAGGTAGGCAGGAGGAGGTGACTGACTTAGAGGGACAGAAGGGGGCTGGCAAGGTGATAGTGGTAGGAGACAGGAGGGTCAGAGGTATCGATAGGAGGTTCTGTGGACAGAGGCGTGACTCCAGGATGGTGGTCTGCCTTCCTGGAGCAGGGGTCAAGGATGTAACGGACAGGGTAGAGGGAATTTTGAAAGGGGAGGGGGCACAGGCTGAGGTCATAGTACATGTAGGGGAGGGGGACATAGGAAGGAGGAGTAGGGTAGAGGTCCGTAGGCAATTTAGGGAGTTGGGGGCCAAACTAAAGAGTAGGACCTCTAGGGTGGCACTCTCTGGGTTGTTGTCCAGTACCAGCAGGGCAAAGAATGACGAGATCATGCAGCTGAATGCATGGTTGAGGGATTGGTGTAGGGTGGAGGGCTTTACTTTTGTGGATCACTGGGAGGTGTTTAAGAGAGAAGGGCAATTGTACAGGAGAGGTGGGGAGAATTTGAACGGGAGGGGAACTAATGTCTTAGCGGAGAGGTTAGCTGGGATGTTTACGAAGGGTTTAAACTAATATGGAGGGGGGGTGGGGAGGTGGCTGGGAGAGAGTCGGGTGAAAGGAAAAGTATCAGGGAGAAGGAGGTTCCGAGGGACACTTGTGGGTTGAACTGTGTCTGTTTCAATGCTAGGAGTGTGGCAGGGAAAACGGATGAGCTTAGGGCCTTGATGTTTGTGAGGCAGTTAGATGTGGTGGCTGTAACAGAGACATGGTTAAGGGAAGGGCAGGACTGGCAGCTGAATGTTCCTGGGTACAAGTGTTTTAGGTGTGACAGAGGAGGGTTGAAGAGAGGTGGAGGGGTGGCACTGTTAGTCAAGGAAAGCATCACAGTAGTGCAGAGGGAGGACAATATAGAGGAGATAGGGATTGAGTCACTGTGGATGGAGTTGAGGAATAAAAAGGGAGAGATTACGTTGCTAGGGGTGTATTATAGGCCACCCAACAGCCCGAGGTCAGTGGAGGAAGGCATTTGCAGGGGCATTTTGGATAGGTGCAGGAAGAATAGGGTGGTTGTAGTGGGTGACTTTAATCTTCCTGGAGTGAATTGGAGGGGGCCTAGAGCTGGGGGTACGGAGGGAGAGGAGTTTGTGAAATGTGTTTTGGAAGGGTCTCTGGAGCAGTATGTAACTAGTCCAACTAGGGGAGGGGCTATACTGGATTTAGTGTTGGGTAATGAGCCAGGGCAGGTGGGAGAGGTAGAGGGAGGCGAACATGTGTCTAATAGTGACCACAACTCCGTCCACTTTAGGATAAAAATGGAAAGGGCGAGTGTCGGCCGAACGGGAGTGTGCTGAACTGGGGAAAGGCGAGCTATGGCAGGATTAGGAGGGAGCTGCAGGACACTGATTGGGAGGGACTGTTAGCTGGCAAGTCCACGGTTGGCAAGTGGGAGGCTTTTAAGGGCAAAATGAAATGGTTGCAGGGGAGGTATGTTCCGGTTAAGCGGAAGGATGGGAAAGGTAGGATTAGAGAGCCGTGGATTACAGGGGGTATTAAAGACTTGGTCAGGAAGAAGAGGGAGGCGTATGTCAGGTCGAAATGACTGGGTACGGAGAGTGCGCTGGAGGAATATAGAGAGAGTAGGAGGGAGTTAAAAAGGGGAATTAGAAGGGTGAAGAGAGGACATGAAATGGCTTTGGCTGGTAGGATTAAGGAAAATCCGAAGGCGTTTTATTCCTATATTAGGAGCAAGAGAGTAATTAGAGGGAAAATTGGTTCTCTTTGGGACAAAAGTGGGGAGATATGTATTGAGTCGGAGGGAATGGGGGAGCTCCTGGATGAATACTTTGCGTCGGTATTCACGAAGGAGAGGGGTTTGGAATCGTGCGGTTTGTTAGAGGGAGCTGAGGATCCGCTGCAGGAAATATCTATTACGATGGAGGAAGAGCTAGGGCTTTTAGGTAGTGTAAGGACGGATAAAACTCCGGGGCCTGATGGTATTTATCCCAGGCTGCTTAGGGAGGTGAAAGATGAAATTGCTGGGCCTCTGGTGCAAATCTTTGTCTCTATTTTGGACACAGGTGAGGTCCCAGAAGACTGGAGGGTAGCAAATGTGGTACCGCTGTTCAAAAAAGGTAGCAGGGATAACCCTGGAAATTATAGGCTGGTGAGTTTGACATCGGTGGTAGGGAAATTAATGGAAAAAGTACTTAGGGTAGGATGTATGAGCATTTGGAGCGTTGCGGTCTGATTAGGGATACGCAACATGGCTTTGTTAGAGGGAGGTCTTGCCTTACGAATCTGGTGGAATTCTTTTGAGGAGGTGACAAAAACGGTTGACGATGGGAGAGCCGTTGATGTCATCTATATGGATTTCAGTAAGGCGTTTGACGAAGTCCCTCATGGTAGGCTGGTAGAAAAGGTTAAGGCGCATGGGATACGAGGTCAGGTAGTTGGGTGGATTGAGAACTGGCTGGGTAATAGGAGACAGAGGGTAGTAGTGGAGGGGACTTTGTCCTGCTGGAGGCCAGTGACCAGTGGTGTGCCGCAGGGCTCAGTACTGGGACCTCTCCTCTTTGTAGTCTACATAAATGACTTGGAAGAGAGCGTAGGTGGTGTGATCAGCAAGTTTGCTGATGACACCAAGATGGCAGGGTTGGCGGGTACCGAAGTGGATTGTGAGGTGATACAACAGGATATAGATAGGTTGGTGCATTGGGCAAATAGGTGGCAGATGGAATTTAATCCTGACAAATACGAGGTGATGTATTTAGGAAGGAATAATGTAGAGAAGAGTTATGTGATTAAAGGTAGACAAATGAGGAGTATAGAAACACAGAGGGACCTAGGAGTGCAGGTTCACAAATCCATGAAGGTTGCAACACAAGTGGAGAATGTTGTCAGAAAGGCTTATGGAATGCTAGCCTTTATAGGAAGAGGTATAGAGTTTAAAAGCTGCCGTCTAATGCTTCAGTTGTATAGAACGTTGGTTAGACCGCATTTGGAGTACTGCGTCCAGTTCTGGTCACCTTACTACCGGAAGGACGTGGAGGCTCTGGAAAGGGTGCAGAGGAGGCTTACCAGGATGTTGCCTGGCATGGAGAGGCTGGGGTACGAGGAAAGGTTGGAGAAACTGGGACTGTTCTCCTTGGAAAGACGGAGATTGAGGGGGGACATGATAGAGGTATATAAGATACTGAAGGGAATAGACAGAGTCAATAGTGAGAGACTGCTCCCTAGATTGGTTACAAATACAAGACGACATGATTTAAGGGTGAGGGGGGAGAGATATAATTTGGATATGAGAGGAAGGTTCTTTACGCAGAGAGTTGTAGGGGTATGGAACGCACTACTGAGTAGGGCGGTGGAGGCGAGAACGTTGGACTTGTTTAAGGTTCAGTTAGATAGGCACATGAGTGAAACGAGGATGGAGGGTTATGGTAGGGGATATTAAATAAGGGTTAGAACCTCGGGAGATACCGGAAAGGCAGGCTTGTGATTAACGTTTTTGTCTTTTCATTCCGCAGGTGGAGGTCCACCTTGTTGTCAAACGAGGGGCATGCACACAGTGGGTCGTGTGTGGGCTACACTTGGAGGTTCCAGGAGTGGCCTAGTACTTCGTGTCGGTGTGTGTGCTTGATCCTGGACCGGTAGACGGGCGCCACAACAGCTCAGTGACAAGCACTGCTGGCTGTGCAGGCACATGGATTTGGGCCTGTGTCTGTGGGAGTTTGTGCATTCTCCCTGTGGATGCGTGGGTTTCCTCCGGGCGCTCCGGTTTCCTCCCACACCCCAAAGATGTGCTCTTAGGCTGATTGGTTTTACCAAATTGACACTATTCTCCCCTGAATCTGGCTAAGTCAGGGGTTCTATTCGTAGACACGCAGGGTAGAATAGGTGTAGGGTGATGCGGCGGCGTGGGCTTGTTGGGCCGAAGGGACTGTTTCCAGTGCTGGGTTGTTCTTTGTTCATTTTAACCCAGGTCCCTGATGCTGTGAGGCAGCGCTGCTAACCTCTGTGCTGCTTGGCTCCTTCTGCAATCTCAGCTATACAAGTAACTATTCAAGTTGTGTGACAGTGAGAGTTGGCAGTCTGTTGAACAACATTCCCTCTAATGTTATGGGGTGCACACAGGCCATTCATTTAAAGTGTTGGCGCCTTTAAGTTTTTTTTGTAGCCATGTATACTGTAACTTAAAAAGGGCCAAGTTGTGTTTGACCAGCAGAGGGAGTTTTTCCTAACAGAGAACGCTCTGTTGGACTGTGGTGGGCTTCAATCCTGAGAGATTCTGTCCTTGCCTGATGTATTCACACATACATTTTCCAGTAAGGTGTCGCTGGTCATTAGGAGAAAGAACTTAGAGCAGTTTCCCTCTCTTATCCAATATACCAAACCCAAAACTGGTGGTCAGTTAACTAGTAGAATGAGGTAGGAAAGTTATGGGATCTTGCAGGCTTCTGTGGCTCAGCTACTCACTTACAAGCACACCAATCACAATATTTATTTACAATCAAATGTCTACAACACAGCAGGTCCAATAGGAGCAAGTGTTGTCAAAGCCTTGTTCTTGTTGGACCTGATGGAAAGATGTCCATGTGTAGCAAGCTGTACGCAATGCAAACACCGATCGATCTCTCTTACCAGCAATGGAACCCAGTAATAATTCAGAGTCGGTGCCTTGTCCTCAAACATCCTTATTCGATTGGTGAAGAAGAAGAATCCAAGGATGCCTGGGGAAGAAAAGGAAGAAAGTCTCACTTAACTCCAACCTGAATGGGACAAGTGACCAGTGTTCCATCATGCCTTTTTCCTAGGGTGGAAGGATCAATTACTAGGGGGAACAGGTTTAAGGTGCAGGGGGCAAGGTTTGAAGGAGATATACATAGAACATAGAAAAACTAAAGCACAAACAGGCCCTTCGACCCACATGTTGCACTGATCATACCCTACCTGCTAGGCTTATCTGTACCCCTCAATCCTATTAAGTCCCATGTACTCATCCAGGAGTCTCTTAAAAGACCCTTTCGAATTTGCCTCTACCACCATCGACGGCAGCCGATTCCATTCACCCACCACCCTCTGAGTGAAAAACTTACCCCTGACATTTCATAAGAACATAAGAAATAGGAGCAGGAGTAGGCCATCTAGCCCTTCGAGCCTGCCCCGCCATTCAATAAGATCATGGCTGATGTGTCGTGGCTCAGTTCCACTTTCCCGCCCTCTCCCCATAACCCTTAATCCCTTCTCTTATCAAAAACCCATCAACCCGTTTCTTAAAAATATTTAGCGAGGCAGCCTCCACTACTTCAACGGGCAGAGAATTCCAGAGATTCACCACCCTTTGAGTGAAGAAGTTCCTCTTCAACTCTGTTCTAAACCGCCCCCCCTTTATCTTGAGGCTGTGCCCCCTGTTCCTACTGTCTTTTTTGAGCGGGAAGAGTCTCTCCACCTCTATCCTATCCATCCCATTCATTATCTTGTACGTCTCAATGAGATCTCCCCTCATTCTTCTAAACTCTAACGAGTACAAGCCTAGTTTATTCAGCCTCTCCTCATAGCTCAACCCCCTCAACTCCGGTATCAGCGTAGTAAACCTCCTCTGCACTCCCTCCAAGGCCAAAATATCTTTGCGCAGGTGCGGCACCCAAAACTGCACATAGTACTCCAGCTGCGGCCTCACCAATGCCCTATACAGCTGCAGCAAGACCTCCCTACTTTTATATTCAATCCCCCTCGCTATGAAGGCCAGCATCCCATTCGCCTTCCTGACCACCTGCTGCACCTGCAAGCTGGGTTTTTGCGACTCATGCACAAGGACCCCGAGGTCCCTCTGCACCGTCGCCTGCTGCGGTTTTTTGCCACGTAAGTAATAGTCCTTCCTACCATTCTTCCTACCAAAGTGGACCACCTCACACTTGCCAACATTAAATTTCATTTGCCATTTCCTGGCCCATTCGCCCAGCCTATCTAGATCCTTCTGCAGACTCTCCACACCCTCCGCACAATTTGCCTTTCCCCCAATCTTGGTGTCATCAGCAAATTTCGACACCCTACACTCGGTTCCCTCCTCCAGATCATCTATATAAATGGTAAAAAGCTGAGGCCCCAGCACCAACCCCTGGGGCACTCCACTAGTCACCACCCGCCAATCCGAATAACACCCGTTGACCCCCACTCTCTGCCTCCTATTTGACAACCAATCCTTTATCCACGCTAACACCCTACCCCCAACTCCATGTCCCTCGACCTTCTGCAATAACCTCTTGTGAGGTACTTTGTCAAACGCCTTCTGAAAATCTAGAAAGACCACATCCACCGGCTCTCCTCTATCGACCGCCCTAGACACATCCTCATAGAACTCCAGTAAATTTGTCAGACACAACTTCCCTTTAATGAAACCGTGCTGCGTATGCTCTATCAAGCAATTCCCTTCAATATGCCTCGCAATTTCCTCCTTAATGACGGATTCTAACATTTTACCTACCACAGACGTTAAACTAACCGGCCTATAATTCCCCGCCTTTTGCCTGGCACCCTTCTTAAACAACGGCGTAACATTAGCCGTTTTCCAATCCTCTGGCACTTCCCCGGAATCCAGCGACGTCTGGAAAATAACCACCAAGGCATCTACTATCACCTCCGCCATTTCTTTCAGAACCCTCGGATGTATTCCATCCGGTCCTGGGGACTTGTCCACAATCAGCCCCTCCAGTCCCTCTGTACCCACTCCCCAGCAGCTTAAACCTGTGTCCTCTCGTAGCGACCATTTCAGCCCTGGGAAAAAACCTCTGAGAATCCACCCGATCAATACCTCTCAACATCTTATACTCCTCTATCAGGTCACCTCTCATCCTTCGTCTCTCCAAGGAGAAAGGACCGAGCTCCCTCAACATATCCTCATAAGGCATGCCTCCCAATTCAGGCAACATCCTTGTAAATCTCCTCTGCACCCTCTCAATAGCTTCCATATCCTTCCTGTAATGAGGCGACCAGAACATGGCACAGTACTCCAAGTGGGATCTGACTAGGGTCTTACAAAGCTGCAGCATTATCTCCTGACTCCTAAACTCAATCCCTCGATTGATGAAGGCCAGTACACCATACGCCTTCTTAACCACATCCTCTACCTGCGGGGCTGATTTAAGAGTCCTATGGACCCGGACCCCAAGATCCTTCTGATCCTCTACACTGCTAAGAGTCTTACCCTTGATATTATATTCCTTCATCCCATTTGACCTGCCAAAATGGACCACTACACATTTATCTGCGTTGAAGTCCATCTGCCACTTCTCCACCCAGTCTTGCATCCTATCTATGTCACGCTGCAACTTCTGACATCCTTCCACACTATTCACACCACCACCAACCTTCATGTCATCAACAAACTTACCAACCCATCCCTCCGCTTCCTCATCCAGGTCATTTGTGAAAATTACAAACAGCAAGGGTCCCAGAACAGATCTCTGTATGAGGCAAGTTTTTTTTTACATGAAGGGTGGTGCGTGCCTGAAACTCGCCACAAGAGGTGGTAGTGGAAGCAGATACAACAGTGACTTTTAAGGGGCGTCCTGACAAATACATGAGTAGGATGGAAATAGAGGGATATGGTCCCCAGAAGGGTAGGGGGTTTTAGTTCAGTTGGACAGCATGATTGATGCAGGCTTGAGGACCAAGGGCCTGTTCCTGTGCTGTAATTTTCCTTGCTCATGCTGTTCCTCCGGATTCTGCAGCAATTATCTGTTATCAATGTTTACTGCCAGACTCTCCTGAAGCAACAGAATCTCACCGCAGTTTCATTTCTCCTCACAGCTAATGCACCGGCGCAGTGAGTAATTAGGAAAACAAATAGAATGTTATCATTTACTGTGAAGGGAAATTGATTACAAAAATAGAGAGATTATGTTTCAGTTATACAGGGCACTGGGAGGCCACATCTGGAGGAGTGTGTACAAAATTGGTCTCTTTAAAGAAAGATGTAAATGTGTTAGGGGCAGCTCAGAGAAGTTTACTAGATTAATGTGTGGAATTGGCAGGTTATGAGGAAAGGTTGGAGAGGTTAAATTTGTATCTACTGGAGCCTAGAAGAGTGAGAGACAACTTGATTGAAGCTTTTAATATCCTACAATCAAAATCTCCAAGATGCAGGAGGCCATTCTGCCTACTGAGCCTGTATCAACGACAATCCCACCCAGGCCCAATCCCTTTAACCACATGCATTTACCCTGATAATCCCCCTGACACTGAGGGGCAATTTAGCCCAGCCAATCCACCTAACTTGCACATTTTGAGAGAAGTATTGATAGGGTGGGTGTGGACAGAATGTTTCTTCTTGCGGAAGATTCTAGAACTGGGGATCACTATTTAAAAAGGGGACACTCATTTAAGAGAAGAATTTTTTCCCTTAGGGTCACAAATCTGAGGAACTCTCTCTTCCTCAAAATGAAGTGGGGGCAAAATATTTTTAAGGCAGTGTGGATTCTTGATTTACGAAGGAGTCAAGGATTATCGGGGGTGGCGGTCAGCAGGAATGTAGGGTTGAGGTTACAATCAGATCTTACTGAATGGGGGACAGGTTCTAGGGGCTGAGTGGCCTACTCCTAATTTGTATTTTATATCGGAGTATCAGCAGCTTATTCCACACTAGATCTTGAACCAGCTCTCACTACGCACTACATATGCTCACGATACTTTCCTTCCTCAGCCCAGGGGTGCAGAGTGCAATTGCAGAACCAAACAATGCCTCAGTTAGACCAATAAATTCAGCACAGATTAGGCTCAAAGCAAGAGATTTGCTGGATTTGTATGGGCCAATATCACACTTGCCTTGCTCTCACCAAACAATCAGTTTCCATAATCGTCCAGGCTCAACAGCCCCTGACAGCGAGAGGATAAGGAGGCATTTTGTTCTGTGTAACAAACGGACAAGGCAGCCTGCTTACTCCATTCACTTCATTCAGGTTGAGAGTCAAGCATCAAACTACAATGGGCTACTGCAGCTCTACAGAAAGGGTTGCCATATGTGGCACAGTGACACAGTGGTTAACACCGCTGCTTCACAGTACCAGGGACCCGGGTTCAATTCTGGCCTTGGGTCACCGTGTGGAGTTTGCACGTTCTTCCCATGTCTGTGTGGGTTTCCTCCGGGTGCTCCGGTCTCCTTCTACAGTCCAAAAATCTGCGGGTTAGGTGGATTTGCCACGCTAAATTGACCCTAGTATGAGGGGGACTAGGAGGGTAAATATGGGGTTACTGGATTAAGGTCTGGGTGGGATTGTGGTCGGTGCAGATTCAATGGGCTGAATGGCCTCCTGTACTGTAGTGATTCTATGTAACAACTACTGCATCATTAATCAAAGCGACACAGCCTA